>JANCMC010015777.1:235286-288139 GCA_024363005.1 Charaxes varanes
AGATTAAAAGTAAATTTACCCCTTCATAATTCTTAGCTTCGATGCCCACTTTGATGTCCAAAGTGACATCTTGTGGTACTCCACGACGCTCTGAAATAAGACCATGTAGCAGTAAATGTAATTAAAAAAACATTTTTTTTAATTGTCTAGTACAGAGTTCAGCAACGTGTAGTCACTGTTTTGTGAATGGAATTCTATACCTTATTAATAAATAATAATCACTGTGATTGAGCCAAAATTTATGTTGTAATGGACTAAAATTTGTTGACATAGTAAAAACAGCAAATGTATACTACAATGTAATATTTTTAATATTTCAAAATCCCTGTACAACCTACTAAAATACTTTTACTTTTTAGAACTATCATAATTTCTTTATCAAAAAGGACATCTAGAGCCACACTAATAGCATCATACCACATTTGGCAGGCAGGGGAGGGAACATTGGCAACGAAGGTTAGTGTTAGGGACTACTATAAAGATTACTCTAAAACCTACACTTGGGCCACAAATCCAAGGCAATGCTGTGGTACTTTCCTCTGCATCCATATGGTGAATTCATAAAAAGCTAAGAAATACGTCTAGATATTTACCTACATAAATAAGAAACAAGACACCTATTATGAAATAATTATTCGTAAGTGCGTGCATAATTTATAAAAGATGCAGACTTCATGTGTACATCTCATTTTTTAACAATGCAGCCCTTGCCTGCTAAAAGGTTGCCAACCTCTGCTCTAGTAGTAAAGTAGCTTTTATTAATTAGAAACATGTTTTTTTTAATCCTCAATCAGCTTTATTTGACATGCTATAAAATTAATTGAAATGATAAATATTAACTGATAGTTAATTTCATATTTAATCCCTCTCATAACTTAGCTTTTAAATCATAAATTGTATCAGCAAATTATTAAACAATGATTTAAAATAATAACAATTATACATATGATATTATTTAAGTAGTTGTAAAACCCTATATAAATGAAGAATTATGAGTTAGTGAGTTTATCATTCTTTTATACATATATGTATCTGAACAGGTATTGATAATTGATTATTGGATCAGTTAAAAGAGAGGGTATACTTAATTGCACTTATTATGTGGCTTTACAATAAGGCAGTCTCAGGATAAAATTATTATTTACGAAATACATAAATTACTGGAATTCCATCTGTGATCTATTGTAGTTCATCAATTTCAGACATTCAAGTAATGAGTATAAACTTATGGAATATACCTTTTCTGTGATTTTTAATAATGTTACATAATAATAACAAATAATAAGTATTATACAGAATCTATCATTATTACTATTATTTGTCTATTCTGTGCCACTGCAAGACATATGGCTCCCTAGCCTCTATTCTCTATCTGTGGCTAGTAATTTTATATTAATCTGCCGTATGAAACCTGAATGTTTACAAATTTTATAAACGATTAGGAGTTAGGGACTTAGGGAGAAATATTGAAACTTACCAGGAGGAAGTCTGGATATGAAACACACTTCAAATGTGTCATATGTTTCTGTAACAAATGTGAACTTTCCTTTTGTGATTTGCTCCTTCTGGGCTAAAATATGACCCTTTGAATCTCGGACCTGGCAAAAAATATACACAATACAGAATACAACAACTCATATAAAATTTCTATGCACGAGTCAATCGATAACATGCTTTTACAAAGCAAGTGGATAGAAATGATATATCAAAAAAATAGGTCAATACATCATACACGCGATTTATAATTTATTTTTATTAAGAATTATCTTAGAATTGTATGTTATAATGAACTCAATACGATGTCAAGAAACTCATGGCAAACGCGTGCTAAGTACACCCACAGTCTGGTATAAAAACTTACGATATAATCAATTCTTTGACCTCCGGCTTCCGCTACTGAATACTCTCCCGCGACAAGTACATTTGCTTGCAATTCCTCTTTCAAACATTTTTGAGTGTTCGGTGCTAAACTCCAAGTTAAAGCGCTGCACCCGTGCCAAATTATGCTCAAAAATAGTACCAAATATTGTACCTCCATTTTACATTTATAATTGTCTATAACCATACAATAATTAAGTCACAATTCATAACTTTTTTAGTGCATATATAAACATATTCTTTGTAAAAAGAGCGATGAGTTGGCCCTACAAAATGGGTAACGTCGCCGGCACAGATGAAAAATAATATTTTTTCAATCTTAGCTTCTTGGAATAGAGCGCGTAGATTAAGAGAATATTATTCATACAGACTCAATAATTGATCCCTCTAAAGAATATTATATTCTTCGCGATAACTTTATATATAAAAATCGGCTGTACAAGATTCTGTCACCTTACTCCTCCTGAACCGTTGAACCGACTTGACTGAAATTTTGAGTGTACGTTTCAAGGGCTTCATAGATGGTTTGAAAAGACAGTTGGACCCGGTAGGTTTTTTTTATGTTACAAGGAGCAAACGAGCAAGCAGCAGGCACTTAAGTGTTTACCGAGGCCCATGGACATCTGCACGACCAGAAGGCTAGCAGATGCGTTGCTGGCCGTTAATGACGAGTTTAGGCCACCGGGAAGTCTCACAAACCGAACGAAACGCGACAACAACACCATCACTAGACGTGACTAGCTTCTTGTCAGATTTCATGATCCTAGGTCAAAGGGAAGTACCCTATAGGATTTAAATCAGTTTGGTAATGTATGGAAAATGTGACATTAACGGACGGACATTGATTGCGTACACTTAGAAAATTGATTTGTTCTCAGCGTCAAGAATCCGCAGACCTCCGTATTTGGTATTAATTTTAACTTTATGCTGTAACGCGTTCCTGAGAAAAAGGGCCTTGACGGACAACGAAGTGATCCTATAAGTCCCTTTTTTTCCTTTGGAGGTACGGAACCCTAAAAAACAATATTTGCGTGGTTTTATGAAACTACCACGCTAGTGAAACTCTTTCGAGCCGTGGACGCCGTCATATTGGGCTCGGCGGCTTTGCCGAGCATTTTTCGCTTTACCCCCACTCCGTTGCCGACTGTAATAGGACATGCGATAGATGGTCGAAAACATTTAGGGCAATGGAAAAAGTGGTTCATTTTAAAAACTAGGAACACTTTAATCAAGACCATTATTCTAGTATTATAAGTATACAGAGTGTAAAAGACATCGTACCGCAAACTTTGTGATAAGGCTACATTTAATGTCCTAAATAAAATCACAAAAATCATTCAATAAAATTCAAATTGACTCTACATTTTAGTTAGAAAACGTTTGTATGGGAAAAAGAAAAGGGCTGTTTTTAGGGTATTCCCGGCAATTATGCGAATGTTTCTCCCTGTAAAAACCATCCTTGGACTTCAATAAATATTTAAAAAAAAGAATTGGTAAAATTGGTCTAGGCGTTGTTGAGTTATGCGCTTACCAACACATTTTGCGATCCATTTTTATATATATAGATAAAATAAAATGTTACAATAATTTAAAATTCAGCTAAAATTTTTTAAAAACATGGAAAAAAAATATGTATTTGTGTCTATAAATAATTCTTGTTTATATAATTGAATGTATAATTACTGTATTATAGATGTTTCAGTCTAAAAATGCACTACAAATTAATTGCAACGCTCGCTTTTGTGTGTGTGCAGCGTTTTTATTGTAAACTCAAACTCAAGCACGCTCTGCAAGCCAATGATATTGACGAGCTCGCATGTTTGCGTCTACACGCTTTTGCACGTAGAGGTAAATACTTAGAGGGGCGTGCATTTTTAGACTGTACGTACCCTACCTGCGAATAAGTGCTGAGCTGAGCCGCGTTGACCACCATAGCGCGACCAGGAGAGGATAGATACGGAGGGGAGGTATAGGGATAACATTTGGAAGAAGAAGTAGAAAAAAATTATAATTTCTTTTATTCATAAACATTTTCTTTAATTCAATATTTTCTAACACAAATTTCGAGGACTTTATTACTACATTAATTTAAATAACACGTCCGATCAAATGTTGCAATTAAGATGCTATATTCTTAAATCTATACTAGCTAAAGAGTTGATTTGTTTGTATGCTTGAACGCGCTAATCTCAGAAAATACTGGTCCGATTTTAATAATTCTTTCAGTGTTAGATAGGTCATTTATCGAGGAAGGCTATAGGCTATATATAATCACGCTAAAATTTGTCACCTAATATATGACATGACACTAAATTTGAATCTCTTTTTTACCTAATTTTACGCGGACCAAGTTGAGGCACAGCTAGTAGAAATAAATAAGTATATACAGGACTATGTGCCACACGAACGTCTGTTCATAAGGTAGACAACTTAATGCCCGAGTTATACGTTACAGACGCCTGTATACACCCGGTCTGCTAACTATAAAGTACCTCCTTGCCAAATTTCGTCATTGTACGTCCCGCGGTTTTAGAGATTTTATATGGTCGTGCAGATGTCCATGGGCGTCGGTAGGCACTTCGGTGCCTGCTGCCTGCTCGTCTGCCCCCCTGTAACATAAATAAAAAAAAAAGGCAGTAGGTAGTAGTATACAGTGTGCTGTCCATTCTTCGGATGACTATGACCTATGGAGACTGTTTGTTTATGGTCATGATCCTCAGCAATGAGGGAGTGAAGAAAGAAGAATAACTAAAACGTAAGCTGCAACATTTTTTGTCTGTCTGTCTGTATGTTTTGTTTCAGGTAATTTCTGAAACAGCTGAACAGGTTTTGGGCATGACTTGCACTGTTATATAGCGGACTACAAAGAATAACAGGCTACTTTGCTTTCACCAAAATAGTTAAGGATTTGTGCGAAAAAGTCAAAACCATTAAAATTTAACAAAATCTCTGAAATCACACTGGGTTACAGCTAGTATATGATATTGCTTTAATTTTATTTGTGAATTGCAGCAGTCAGCAAAGCCTGTGCTGCAGGCCACATGCAGCCTGAGATCCCTCTCTTTGTAGCCCTCAGTAGCTTTATAAACACCAATCTGTTTCTTAAAAACAAATGATAGTTAATTGCATTACACAAGTGTAAAGTTTGATTTTTCTTAAGTTTTAAATCTTAATAAATTCTTAATTCGAATTTTGTGAAAATTTGCGTACACGCACATTGCGACACGTTCAATCTTTCAATGAGAATGCCTTTCACGCAAAAATAATTCTGGAGCCCAAGAGATAGAATTTTGTCTATTGATAAGAACTGGAACTCTTAAAGGCGGGTGAATGCTAACATCTCAAAACTCATATAAATATGGTATAAAAAATACAAACGAGAAAAAGAAAGAATCTCGTAGGTAGTAAATACTCTCATGCTAAATACTGTGTTTATTATATATATTAATCATCTGATGTCTTATGTTTAAAGGTATCGAAAAATGCGATATTGCAAACGCATCATGCATGTACAAGGGCTTACCCCGAACATTCTCGATAGCTTTACTTAGTTTTACGCTCGAAATGAAGATTTGTGCTTCCATTTTACAAGACTTACATACCCGTAACATCGAGGATTCGAAACGTGCGAGTTCTGATTACATTCGTACTAGCAATTTTTGGCAACTAAGTTGTGTGAAACGGTAGCATTCATGTTTCATTTGAAGTTCGGTTTCGAACGTAAAAATGAGTAAAACTATCGACAATGTAAAAGCTTGTATTAGGAGTGGGTGCGACAATACCCCAACGGCGGTGGGGTTTGAACTGGGTACCTTGCGGATTTCAATCCATACCTTATACCGTTGAGCTATTGAGGCTCTAATTTAGTAAAACAAATGTTGTGAAGAACAACGAATATAAAGTTAGCTCAATTTAACGAAAATCTAGGACAGAGTCGTTATTCGTGAGCTTAATATGATAGGCATAATTTGATATTTCCTAAGCTAAATCTTGGAACACCAAGGTGAGCTACCGATCTTTAGGCTATATATCTGAGTCAACCTACGATTTAAATTGTTCATATTTTGTTTATACTTGCTGAGAGGAGATCGTGGCCTAATCAGTGGTCGGAATTTGAATCGATCGCCAGGTTAAATTGTTCTTGCTGCGACTGGGTGATAGATGGGTCTATTCTTGCACTGGTTTATATTTGATATGCGTCCGTGTTTCGGAAGGCACGTAATACAGTGGGACCCGATTAATGTCGCTTTGTGATAGTCCTAAGGTTGTAGAAACCTAGCATTTCCAAACTATTAGACGTAGAGACTTGAAATTTTCCATGTTGACAGAACATGCTAAAAACTCTGTAGGTCCATATGTATGTATTTATATATTTACAAAAAAAATATTTGTGTATAACAGGTGGCTGTTACCTATAACACAGGCATCAAGTTGTCTACCTTAGGAACAGACGTCCGTGTATCATATAGTCCTGTATATATTAATTTATTTATTATTATTATTTAATAAATTAGAAATCTCATGGGGGGGGAGAACCACCTTGCAAGCGGACAGACAGACGGACATACAGAGTAAAACTACAATGGTTCCTTGTATGAAACTGTAGAAATGAATTTAAACAAAGTTCTTTATTCGTGTGTACTAAAATTGTGTGTGAAAAATATTATCCGTTAACGCAATAATACAACGGCATTTAAAAGCGCCAGGGTCTTAATTGCTAACACGTTCAATTGCAATCAACGTACCATGATTTGTAAACTAAAATTAAATGAGTTATCGGCTTCACGTCGATGGTCATTCGTCACTGTTGACTCTCTCTCTCTTCCTAGCGTTATCCCGGTTAAGTACCAGGGTCCGCTTAGATTGTAGAGGATTTGGCTGTCGGGCGAGTTAAGATGACCGATTGCCATCTGACGTCATCCTCGGAACCCCCACGATCTCTACAACCTTACTGTAAAAGTAAGTAAAACTATCGAGAATATTCGTGTTAGGCCCTCCAGATTGAGAACCAGTCAATTTGATTGCACGAACTTTAATCAAGGGCGCTTGCATAACTTAGTCCTATTATTTCACTAATGCAACCAGGATGGTATTGCCTTCAGACTTACGAACACGTTTAATAAGACAGTAGACAAGAGTGACGTTATTTTCGGGATAGGACAAAGATCTCTGCATACATAAATCGTCTTCATTCCACGGTTATATTTGACCTAGGACTAGTAGAACATTAAATATTACCTCATATTTCACACCAAATAGAAAGGCAGATTTAAACTTTCCCTTCACTGCGATTGCTTTGTCGGCGCCGCCATTATAGTCAACTCTAGATTTTTTGCTGGTGCGCCTTAAAATAATAGGCATGCCATTTAAATACACGTGTGGTTAACAATCGTATATATACTAATTAAATAAAATATTTTGAAAATGAATTTTCTCTCTTACCAAAATTGTACACCTTCGACTAATCCAGAAGTTAGGGATACTTTTCGTGCTTCGAATGTGTATTTTTTAGGCCATTTTAAATCGGGAAGTTCTTCGTCTTCCACTAAAAATATGCTCTGAAAATATGCATATAAAATTAAAAGGTCTGATTATACCAATGATGTTATTATTTTTTACTAATTGCATGTGGCAGTATACATACATAACCTATAATAAAAACGCAAGTTAAAATATTTTGTCCTTCTGACGGTCTGTTTGTGTGTCTATCTGTCTGTTTGTTCCGAGTTTCAAAACGGCTAGACCGATTTGGACGGGACTTTCTCTGGTAGATAGGTGATTTTACTAGGAGAAACACTTCTTTGCTCTTAGCTACGTAAGTACGGTTCCGCACAAAAAAAAACCGAATTCATGCAGGCAAAGCCGCGAATTACAGCTAGTCTTTAATATATTTGTTTCAAATACGGAATTCATAATAAAACTTATAAAACATTTGTCTCTTCGATCGTACAGGATTCTTATACGAAAGCAATCAGTTTCATAAAACTAAACAAAACACAAACTGCAAGCAACGGCGACGTTTGCAAAATTTAAAATTTTTCTTCCCTATATGTCGCCCGCAAACTGTTCAGAAGTTTCTGCGAGCAATATAAAAGTTTCGTCATGTCGTAAACGGGCAGATATTGGCCAATCCGAAAATATGAGATCTGCAATATGGGAGGTTTCTTTATACGGAACCCTAATTATTTTTCTAAAATTGTACTGGCCTATGTTACAGCAATAAAATAAAACTATAAAAAATAAAAAATTATCAAACAAATTCTTACACTTAGTAAAATTAAGTCTTTTTTTGTTAAATTTTGTAATAAATTAAAAATTCTCACCATTTTAGGTAATGTATTTTTCCTATAAAATTATTGTTTACTTATAAACATCTAACCGATATATGATAAGTTACAAAATACTATGACTGCCGAGGTAAACGACTCCCTACTGATAGCTAATGTCAAAATTAAACCTGACGAAAGCGAATAGCGATGGCCAACAAAAAAATAGATAAGTATCAACCAAAAGTAAACATTAATTAACTTTTTTAAAAGACTTAGATATAGAACTTTTTTATAATCATTTAAACTTATATTGAAAACAACGAAAATCTCTCTCACAGACATGTACAAATACACAGATACACGCACTTAGAGACATGCACGCCTACAAGCTCGCACAACACACACACATATCCCACATATTTGTCTTTATTATATATATTTATTTCAATAATGCCTTTCGTATCTTTGTACTATGATTTTGTTAAGTATTAAGCTTAGTAGGAGGGGAAAAAGGGAATATTAGACATACCTAAAAAGTATTCCTAATATTCTTTAAAAAAAAAAAGAAAAAATAATATACCATATATGAGTAATATAATAAATGGCATAACGGCAAAATACATAAAAAATAATTTATAATTTGACGGTTTAAATGTGGTTGAGCAATATTTGTGTTTAAAATTAAGGATAATTTAAAAATATATTTCTGATACTCTAAAATTCTGGTACTCTAGGGCTATAAGATAAAGGAATTTCCAGTCCGTGGCGTAGACATGGAGAAGTGCTTATTCTCTACATTAGATGTAGTAGTGTTGTATTCCTGCTGGTGAGTAGGATAGCTAAAGCTTTGAGTTGCTTTTTTTGAGAGCTTTGGGATAGAGTCAGCAATGAGCCAATAAAAAAAAAATTGAAACATCTATTATTTACAACTTTAAAATACAAGGCTGTTTACTTCTTTGCCACTTTAATTAATTAAAAAAATATTTTCTTCAATCTCTTGTTGTTTACACCTCAGTTGCGTTTCGGTGCGATTGTTCCGGCACCCACCTTCCGACCTCTTTGTTCTACTTATCTACTTTTGTTATAATGTACAACGTTCTACTAGCGTGCAAAAGATTTCTATGAGTATAAGATATAAAAAGAATTTTACTGATATCGTCCCAGCTTGGCGTAGACTAGTTTCTTTATTAAAGTTATCTTAGCCCTTATAAATATGTCGAAAAAAAAACAATATAAAAGTAAAATAAAATTTTAAATTTATTAATTGATTGTGCATTTTGCTCCTTTTGTTTTTTTCTATTTTTTTTTATAATTGAATAGCTAAAATAGAAATGTGTTAGGGAAGGCAATAGCCCCTATGATGCGGGCTTACCTAGTTTAGGGGTTAGGGTTTCAATGAAATTACTTTTATAAATAAAGATTTCTTCTATTTCTTATTTCTATTTCTTAAATTATGTACGTTTACATGTTTATACTCTGTGGTTTAAAGTTTTATCCATCACATAAGAAATTTCAACATTTTTGTATAACAGAAAAACCATCATCAGGCAGGCAGTGAAATAGATTCTTATGATTGTTATGTTTGCTACGTTGGTGATCAAAAAAACAATTCGAATTAATTCGAAATTCTAATTTTTGTGTCCGTTTTATCGGTTGCTCAAGAGACCAGGTTGTGAGCTGGTGGTTTAATGTAAGCAAACACAAATGAAGATCGATAGGGCTTCCGGCCGGACACGTTCGGTTTTAATGAGCACCCTGAATTTAATTACTAATTACTAATTAACATAACACGATAAACAAACACCTAATCAATTATCTGGACATTTTAAAAATCGCTATCTAAAATTAAATGATGCGTAAATTGATTAGTTCAGTGGCATTCCGAAAGGAGGAAGTTAAAGGTGTTTTTTTTTTTACCTGGTAGACCATAGAGGTACCTTCTATTAACATATGGTAAGTAGATTCAAGTCTTACAAGGTGACTAAGAAAGTGCTAGAGGCAAGACAAGGCTACAAAATTGATGTTGGATTAATTTGGCACATGTCAAACGCATCAGGACATCCTGAAGGATAAGGAACCCTAGATTTACTTGGAATTAAAAAAAAAACAGGTAAGACATTTTAGTGTTGTGCTAATTTCATGATCTTCCCGTCTGTTATGAGTATTGTCTAGGAATATCTTCTTCTTTTTTAAATATGGAAAATGTAGTCATCAATTTCTGTTTGTAGAAGTTTTCTTAGGGGACTTATATTTGGTAGAGGAGGTCGATTATAGGCATAAGCTCTTCAGCAATAGTATATGGAAGGGTTTGGACAAGGTCCTTTATTCAGCGAGTGTCCAAAAATGTATGAAAAGATGTTTAAAAAGAACTATTATATTAGAACATTGCCTCATTTATTTAGTATGCCAGAGGCATGCCTGGTGTTAGACTATTCAAAGGATAGCCAGTCGAAATGGAAAACCTTTGTAGTTTGCACAGTCTAAGTAAAACAATAAACCCTTTCATCGTTACTCCTCAACCTAAACATTACTCTTCCGTTGCGATAGTATGTATTCTGGATAGATAAATATGCAGCCGCTGATGGTACCTTCATTATCTTTTTTGGTTACTAACGTCTTGATTTTTATTTTCTCCCCATGTTTACCTTCTCTGCCCATCCATTTCCTTTCTGATATTAACCTATAATGAGAAAGTGGGCATAGAGTAATAAGGAGAGGATATTAACGGAGACTGCGATCTTGTAAGTAAGACCCGAATAGAAATAGCTAGAAGTACAACTAGATGAAAAAAGTACTTTGCAATCGAAAGTTTAACATCTCTTTGTGCATACATCTTTTGCGCTGTTATATCTGGCCCTTACTTCTTCATATGGTTGTGAATCATGGACAATAAAAGAATACCTTATATACTTATAGAAGCTTTTAAAATGTGGGCACATATCTAGGTCATGGGCTCAGGCAAGAAAGATTTGCACCTTTTCAACTCACCATGATGGGAAAAGTTGCTGGAAGAAGAGGCGTTGGTTGCAGGAAAATGTTGTGGTTACAAAACATCTGGAAGTGGACAGGTATTGCGAGTGCTGCCAAACTGTTTCATCTCGCAAAGAATAAAATGGAGTATATAATGATGACCCTTCGCTAAACAGAGTGGCACCTAAAGAAGAAGAAGATAAGGAAGTTATCAAAGGAGATAAGGAAGGTTCCGTCAGTTGCTACTAATATATTGGTAAGGTAAGCTAGAGGCCCTAGCACAAACATTTCAAACCGTTCGAATTCGAAAATTCAACTGTATTTAGGATGAAAATGATACTCTAAATGAAACTGGTACTCTTTCCACAGGAGGCAAGTCTTTACCGTGTTACGCTTTTAATCAAAATGAATGCAACCCGCTTTGACACTAAGGAGGGTCCTATGTGGGCCCAGCACGAATATTTTCAACGTCGAATCTTCGACTCCAACGCTTCAAAATGTTCGTGCTAGGCCTTCAGATTTTCAAGCTTGTATGACGATAAAGCCATTGTAGAATTCGAAGTAAAGTCACAGGCAAAAATCGCCTCGAATTGCGTGATTCACAGCAGCTGTCCGGCCGACCAATTTAGATGAATATATTAATTTCCAAAACTAACTATCGATTAGTGTGCGGCGCGTTACGCGATGGTTACCACCGATAGGAGTAGTACATTTGTTTAAATTAATTAATTAAAACGCACGGCTTTGTTCCCATCGTAATTAACCGAATTGAAACTAAAGGTGTGAAAAAGTGACGTGTGTGCGCGATAACGTGTGTTGGTTTTTAAATAGCTGGAAAAGTGCATTGTTTTTTCTTTATAATTAGATAACTGTTTTGACACTTTTAGTCGAACTTGTCTTTCGTTCTAGTAAACGTTTAAAATTTCAACACTTCTTTATTTTACTTCTTTCCCAGAATCAGAAATTAATTATCATGCATTAGCTGCATATACATGTCTTTTCTGTTGTATTTTTTTGCGTAATTAAACAAAGTAGTTACTTCATCACACTTGTTTGAAAAGTTTAATTGGCATCGGGGGATAGCGAGGGTAAAAATAAGTAAAATAAGTTTTTGTTCCCTCAGGATTTTCTGTTTCTCCTTTCTGATCGGTTCACGTTTATACTTCTGACAGATTTGTCAGGTTGGAGTAGCTCGCTTGAAGGTTGAATGTAAAAAGTATTTACAGCCTGGCCTTAAATTCTCTACAGATTGTAAACATTCAAACTACCTAAAGTAATCTCTATCCCTCATCTTAATTTATATAAAATACGCGTCACGTTGTTAGTCCGCGATGGACTCCTAAACTGCTATACCGATTTTAATCAAATTTGCACACCGTATGCAGTTTAATTCAACTTGAAAGATACAATAGCTTACATCTGAATTTATAATCGCAAATAAAAATGAATCGCTGAAATGTATGCACGTACATAACTTCCGAACGTCTGCACCAAATTGGATAATTTCTTTTTTGTTGTGTTCGTTATTACAATGTTAGGACAAGTTTGTATAATAAAAAAGGAATGGCAAAGCCAAAGCGAAAAGGAAATGAAACAGAACGGGAGCGGTAACGGGGACGGGAACGGAGAATAATGATATAGGATAATAGAATTTAGTAAATAGATTTTAACCCAACATTCGGGCAGAACAACGTCTGTCGTTAATGCCTGTGTTATAGGTAACAGACGCCTGTTATACACAAATATTTTATTTAGAAATATATAAATACATACATATAGATAATACACCCAGACTCGAGGTGGGAATCGAACCCACGACCCCCGAGCAGAAGGCAGGGTCACTGCCCACTGCGCCAACGGGCCAGCCATAGCCACAAGTCCACAATAACTATAAGAAAACATTATAATTACGTCATGCAATTACTTTAATAGAAGGTACTTCCCACTAACCTGCTTTTGCGCTGCTATGCGAAAACTGTGTACGTCCCTGGTGCGTAGGGTTCGGGCCAGTTCTGGCAGGATAGGTTCGACTTTCAGTACTTGAACCACTGTTGTATGGTTCATGTACTGACAATAGGAAGATAATTTAAGATTTTATGTTTTATGTGTCTTTAATTACTAATTATCTTGTTGTTTCTAACAATAGGTTAAGTTTCTTGTAATTACTAACACAATGATCCATTGGATTGAAATATAAAGATTTATCATTTATATATATCTTACTCTAAATACATTTTTAAATATTATTATAAAAACAAAAACATTTAAAAATATATAAAAAAATAGATCTCCGCCGGCAGCGATGTTGGAATATGAATACAACACTTACACCGTCACTAAAGCAGAACAGCACGGATTTGTGTTGTGTTTTTACTCACGTTTCGCCCTTAAGCCGAAACATCATCAGGAGATAGACTCTGCACAAATAAAAATTATCAAAAAAAGGACTTCAGGCCGTCAGAACTGGGCTAAATTGAAATCAGACCACACGGGAAGCACCTGCTTTAAAATAAAAAAAGGATCATCAAAACTGGTTGACCCAGTTGAAAATTCTGAGGTGCAACATAAAAAATACGAATTCGAATTTAGAACCTCCTCCTTTTTGAAGTTATTTGTAAAGTATATTTAAATGTGCTACTCTAGAACTAGACTTTATTTTTTCTTTATGAAGACTGAAAGAGAGAGGTAAGAAAAGCAATTGTGTTATTACATATCTACGGTTCTAATTACGTTATAATAAAAGTCAAATCGTAAATAAAAACCCATAAATTTCTAAGTACATGATAACATGTTTCTCTTGTAAGAAATATTTGATAATTAAATAAAGCTCGCAACATTGACATTAAAGGCACTTCTTCTTACTTCTTTATTGCTTGGTTACGTAAAAGGTATATATGAATTTCCATGAATGAGATTTTATTTTCCACTTTTAATTTTTTCCAGAGAATCCACCATCGGAGGAGCGGACAACGTAATTAAACAACAGAGGGGAGATAAAATATGGATAACTAGAAGCCCTATGGTCTCTTAGAATTTTTAATCGTATTATCTGGTTACCTTTGATGATATAATAGAAAATTCTAAAAGCGGCGGCTCAAGGCTACTGCAAAAAATGTCCCTAATCAAAAATGAAAATCATTTTGGAAACTTCCTTAATTACAAAAACTGTATTTTGTTTTTTGTCAATCATAACACGATGAATTTGTAAAACAAAACCTAAATTTAATTATATTCTTCAAAAGCTATTAAAAAAATTTTAATAGCTTTTGAAGAATATAATTAAATTTAGGTCTTAGTTTAAGCAGAAACACAGTTTATACTGACGATTTAGTTCTTAGAATTTCTGGTTTTGATGACTATAATATATTAATTATTTGACTGGCCCTTTGGTGCAGTGTGTAGTGACCATGCCTTCCGGTCCGGGGGTAGTGGGTCCAAGTCCCGCTTCGAGTCTGGGTGTATTATCGTATATATGTATTTATATATTTCTACAAAAATAAATATTTTGTATATACTCGGTAAGACCTATGATGTCATCCGCGTTTAATTCTATGATTTCGTCCATTACCATTTATAACCGACTGCAAAAAAAAGAGGAGGTTAACAATTCAACGCATATGTTTTTTTTTTATGTTTGTTACCGCAGAACTTTTAACTGGGTGCACTGATCTTGATGATTGTTGTTTCATTTGAAAGCTGGTGCTACCTGATTTGTCCCGTATTAATTTAGTTCAGGTCTGACAAAGGTTACCATGAGAAAACAATAAAATTCTAAATTTTCATTAGTAGGCGGTGCCATCTACGTCAATTTAGGGGTGAACCTATTTGGCTTGGTACCGACTTTAGCACATCAGTAAGTGTCTACTAAATCGTATGAAAGTACTATATATTTTTTGTTTTTTAGTTCCTCGCCTTTTTTGTTTTTGAAGGCAGTTTTCGTTTTATTTAAAAATCATTTATTAATTATGGTGAAAAGCCTTAAATCTCTTTTTCTCTTCATAAGAACCTTCCACGAACTTCAAGGAATAATTAAAAAATAATTAAGATTCACATTGGTACTGATAGAGTTCACAACACGACCCTGCGTTAAATTTCTGGAGTAATGGATGTAACAAATTATGACGTACCCTCGGTATATTTGGAAGCTTTGTTATTAAGTCTCTAAATATACCCATCTCCGGGGGTCATGGGTTCGATTCCCACCTCGAGTCTGGGTGTATTATCCATATGTGCGTATATATTTCTAAAAAAATATATTTGTGTATAACAGGCGGCTGTTACCTGTAACACACAGGCATTAAGTTGTCTACCTTAGGAACAGACGTCCGTGTGTCATATAGTCCTGTATTTATTTATTTATTTGTATGTTTCTATTAAAATTTATATAAAGTATAGCCTAGTCAATTTAGACATTCGACTTTGCAAAACTCTCATTCAGCTCCAAATTGGTAGTGTTGTTAAAAGCCTCGATCTATCCAAGTTTCATCATACAGTCGTCTAGGTAAGAATTGTAGATCACGTAATTATCTACGAAAAATGTATCAATAGTTTTTTCCCTAAGACGCACCGTTTCTGAGATATAAGGCTTCAAAAAGTTGTAATATAGAAAGAAAAAAACAAAGAAAAGCTTATAGTAGCATACAAACAGGCAAAGCAGCTCAGCAAATCCCGCGTCATAAGAAATCTTTGACACGCAGCGCAGATTTTAGCACGTGAGATTAAAAGAAAGTTAACTATTTATTTACGGAACGCATGGACATGCTAGCGTGGACGCACGAGGATGGTCCGTTTTCCCTTCACACTTTAGTCCTAGCTAAAGACAGGCAAACATACCTATTTCAATCAACACTTATTCACTTATTTGTTTAATAAGTATAGCCAAAAAATTATCTGAATTGTTTTATTTATTTACGTGATATCAATTATCGCGTTTAATTCCGAACGACAGCCTTAATTAATTTTTTTATACGATTGACCAGTTTTTTAGTGTTCTAAATGCATTTACGAACTAACTTTGTCAAACAGCAAGTTAACCACAGAACGTATGGTCACACTTTAAGTGACTATAAGGAAATTTGTTCAAAAATTAAGTACCCATTTTTAATACATGATAATAACTAGAATCGAGTACCAAGCACCCTTGTGTATTCTAAGTGTCTCACCAGTCACCTTCTTAGAAAGTCCAATAAGCATCTTATCTCTTTCATATGTGAGCTCCTTTCTTTATAATAAGTCTAACGTTATGCCGTTAGACTATTATGTACATTTAAGGGCAATCCACAAATAACTTAGCATTATATGTAAATTTAAAAATAGGTATACTTCATCGTGCGTCACTTCTTAGACTCAAACAATAAAGATAACAAAAGATAAAACTAACAACAAAAGATGGTGTTAATCATCTCTTATTAAAAAAGCGATTTATACGAGGTAGCCTAAATTAAAAAATTTGTCTAATTATTATACTAATAATTAGACAAATTAATTAATGCTAGTTATAAATTTAGTGCCGATTCCGCGTCCTGATATAATGCTTTATTGACGCGAGTGTAAGTTTCTACGATAACATACCTGAATCGATATTCAATTGTTCCTTTAATAACTTTAAGCAAAAATTTTTTTATCACGCTTAGACCTATTTATTGAATCCAATTAAATTAAATACCCCACAATTTCCTATAATATTCTCAATGAAAATTTTCATATTTCACAACCCCCAATTCGACCCCTAATTACAATTAATCGCATTTTAAATCAAATGTAAACCATTTGTAACTGCACCTATTTTTTTTGTCAATCGCAAAACTCCTAATTATATTTCTTTCTTGCGACATAAAACACTGCTCTGTAAAAATAGCTAAGACGAGAATAATTTCTTGGTTGAATTCGCTGAGTTACGATTCCACTGAGAAACTTGGTTAAAGATACTCTAAATAAAGGTTTGGCTGAAACCATCAAAACTTGTCCTAGGAGTATTGTTTGTTTTTCATGGTCGCGATTAATGAATTTTTCTTCCAACTTCGCTGCTATGTTATCATTACTTACTACATATACGATATGTAAGTAAGCCTTTACTTCTTAGAACCACTACTATGATGTAATATTATGTGAAATTTCTTTATGCCTCTGTTTTACATTACGGGCTTTTTCAACTTTTCTCCCATAAGGGATGTTACTCCTTATTATAGTATCCACGATCTTATATGAAACTTAATGGGAGACATTAAATCTCATCTGTGGTAAATTTATATGAAAATATGAAAACAATGCCGTAATGTATTATAAAGGAACTGGCTGAAAATTAAAATCAACCGAATAAAACAAAAAAAAAAAATTAACGCGCATTCGCCCGTTGCAAAACTTTAATACTACATATTTAGCAAGAAAACTTTCAAAAACAGAAATAGATATGGATTCGACTCCAATGGAAAATATATGAAGCTATAATGGAACTGTTTGCTCCAAATGAAATTAATAATATTCTTTTGCAGCAAAATGTCACGCGTAATTTAGTTAGGAGTGTCCTCGAGAAGCCTCGATATTAGGCATACTCCAGCGGACGGTCACCCCTGTTGTCTTAGCAAGAACTAAGCAAGCTTAGGTAAATACCCATAATGGATTCTAGCCGTCGGTAAATTATCATTTTGCCAGATATTGAATATATTAAGACAATATTGCCGGTTCGGAATGGTTTATATTAGTCAAATTGTTGATCCTTGAATGTGAAGGTATGAATTAAATTACACAATTCAAACGGAATATATTGTGCAATGTCAGAATTATTATAATTAATATTCATAAAGAAATAGATGATTATTATCGATTTGGCAAAAAGTAATTTTTTTCTTCTAGGTAGGTATCTGAATAGTGAAAATTTTCATCACTTTATGATATTATTGCTTTAGGGTGTTTAATTCGAGCCCCCACTCCAACCAGAACAGAACAGCAAAAAAGACTAATTTTCTCAAATATGAGAAACATTTATGGTTAATTTTTATTTTCTATTTTCTTTGCTATATTTTGGAAAACGCCTTCCTTCGATGACTTCGAAATTACTCCACCAAAGGGAGACACAATTAGTTGCGAAATCAAAGTAAAGGTACGAGGTTGGCGTCCAGTATGGGACGCTCACGCCTTTTCATATCGTTTATGCCTAAAAGGAGTTACCCAATTTGAATAATTTCGTGTGTGTGTGTGTGTGTGTCAACCATTATCTTTCCTGTTTACGCACGGATTTTGGCGCCTCTTTTCTCGCAACAGATTCTTATACATACTTTGTAGCTTAAATCTATACTTAATATATAAAGCTAAAGAGTTTGTTTATTTGTTTGGTTTAACCCGCTAATCTCAGGAGCTACTGGTCCAATTCGAAAAATTCTTTCAGTGTTAAATAGCCTATTCATTTAGGAAGGCTATATAGGCTATATATCATCACGCTAAAATAGAATCTATTTTTATTTTACCTAATTTTACGCGGACCAATTCGCGGGCACAGCTAGTAAAATATAAGAACGTTATATGAAATTACAAACACTTAAAAATATATAAAAAATAGATATTCGCTGGCAGCGGGGTAATTACCCAAGCAATTGGTGTTTAGCAACCTTATTATATTATTATCATTTATTTAAATATCTTACTCTTGACATACATTTTTAAATATTATTATAAAAATAAAAACATTTAAAAATATATAAAAAAATAGATCTCCGCCGGCAGCAGATGTCCATGGGCGTCGGTAAGCACTTCGGTGCCTGCTGCCTGCTCGTCTGCCCCCTTGTAACATAAAAAAAAAATTAACCACGTTACTAAGTTATTTCTAATGTTATCTTATAGAGCCAACGCCATGTCAAGTCCAAACATGATATTGATTTGTTGACGGGAACGGGAATAATAGTATTGGATAGAAGAATGTATTAAATAGTAAGTAACCCAACTCTCTCTTTTAATAATAGTTCATACAAAAATAGCTAGTGCGACTCAATTTCAACCAGTTTTATCTTGCACTAGCGGTGCCCGCGGCTTCGTCCGCGTAAAGCTGGTTAAAAAAAAATAGATTCAATATCAGCGTAATGATATATAACCTATATGTTTATAAAAAGTTATAGGGAGCCAACCTTAAGAGATAGATATATGCTGTTGCGGACTTTTATTTAGAACTTTTAAAGGGAACCATTCGGTCATACATTTTTTTTTGCGAAACTTTAACAGCGCACACATCGGAAGCTCCGAAAAGGGGGGAAAACCGCCGATTTTGAAACATTCTTCATTAGTGCTCCGCTCCTATTAGTCTTAGCGTAATGGTATGGAGACTATAGCCTTCGCTCTTTTTATTCGTGAAAACCGCATTACAATCCGTCTCATAGTTTAAAAGATCTGCACGTATGAATGAAGGAAGCGAATACATTTTAACCGACTTCAAGAAGGAGGTTCTGAATTCTAGAGAATGTTTTTTGTCAAGAAGGAGATTCCCTATCTAGAGCTAAACCAATCCACTCCTTTCCCGCAAAGGCGTCCAAGTCGTCGCGGCACCTCTTCCTCTTTCTTCTTCTTAATTATAATACTAATAAAAATAAGTGGTTATTATTATTTAGAAGTAATTGTATAAAATGTCTGTATCATTGAATCTAGGATTGAGGGCTATGCTTTTTGTCTAACTTGAGTCGTCACACCAGTTTCGTAATATCAACTTTTTGCCCTATACTTTTTCCTATGTCCCAGAATCCGCTTAGTGTCGAAATCTTTAGTATCGACGAGGAATTTTCGAAGAAATGTATTCTGCAGGATAGGCTTGTTGTGAAATTGGACAGTTTTATGTCTGCTTTAATACTTTTTTTTATAACGTTTACATCGGAAACACGTATTGGAGTCACGACTTCTCCATGGAATTGTTATTATTTTTTGCCTTCGATGTTCATTGCTCCATTGATGTAACCATTCTATACAACGTAGTTGCTAAATATTTTTAGCACGAATGAAATCAGAACTCGTACCTATTGAATCCCCGACGTTAAGGTCATGCAAGTTGTAAAATGGAAGCATGGATCATCATTTGGTGTTTCATTTTAAAAGTAAAGGTAAGTAAAACTATTGAGAATCTTCGTGCTATACCCTCGATACGAATATGATGGTGTATAGTTTCAAAAGAATCTGTTATTGATTAGTAAAGAAGAATGTATCCTTTATTATTTATATTTAAATAGATTCTTGGCTTTTATTGATCAAAACAGTACATAAAGAGAGTTGCAACAGTAAGTATCTGCTAATTAATTTTGCAACCCTACGAACTTTCTTTGACTGTTTTACTTGTCATTATTAATTTTTTTATATTACAAAGGCTGAAGTAGGTAGGTGGTTCACCTAAGTGACTACTGACCCTCGTTGACCGCCCTGCCACCATAAGGTTTGCAGAATGCTTTACCAGCCTTTAAAAAAGTGTTTAAGCCACAGAGAACTCCCACAAACTGAACGAAATGCAACAACAATATCATCACTTGATGTGACAGGATTGCGGTCACTTCACACCTTTTCATTATATCATACTCAATTTATATTATAAAGTCAGCTTCTGAAGGTGAACCAGGAAACCGGCGGGAATCGAAGACACGACCCCCGGTGCAGAAAGCAGGGACACTGCTCACTGCGCTAAGGGGCAAGTTATATGGTTCCGCGGGATTTCGTTCCGACCTCGATGTAACATTTAAAAAGACAGCAAAACGGCAACTATATAAAAAGTACAGACAGCCAATGTAATGTATTTATAAATAAACATATTTATCAATACTTAAGTGTTTTGATAAGTGTTAATTACATTATGACGTCATCGTTTTTGTATGTAGCCAATGGACTACAAAACAAGGCGAGTTCTCCACTTATAGTAAAAGTCTCAAATAGTCAGCAGGTGTTGGTCCATTATAAATGATTATAAGCCGTTATTAATAAGAGTCAAAGAAAAAATAACTGTTTAATACAAAAATGTGAATATGGCCAAAAGGATATAAAGATTCACTAGTAATCTACGTTTATTTGAAGGCGGTAATATTTGAAACTTACATTTTCCTAAAGCGTAAATGCAACCCCTGGGATGGAGGGAGGTTCCGGCGATAGACAACCCGACCAAAGCCACGAGTCTCAAATGCCGGCCTCTGATTAAGATACGACCCCCTCAAATAGGCCTTGTGTCTTCAACTTTCTGTTGTTGTATAAAAATACATATATTTAGAAGTTTATAAAGCCTCAATAGGTCAACGGTATAAGGTGTGAACTGAAATCCGCAAGGTGCCCGGTTCATACCCCACCACGGTTGGGGTACTGTCGCACCCACTCCTAATACAAGCATTTAATTTAAGCTTAGTAGGAGGGGAAAAAGGAATATTAGACATACCTAAAAAGTATTCCTAATAACCTTAAAAGAATATATTTGAAATTATTTGTTGTGCTAATTTCAAATCGTGGTTTGTCAACATCTTTATCTGTAGTGTAAACATCTTGTAAACACATTCGGATGCACATACAACTGTTCTGTAGTAAACAAGGCAATTAAGAATGTAAACAAACAAAAATCAGGTATTGTTTTGGGTGTTTGGACATAAGAGAAGGGATTATCCCTTTTGAGATTGTGATTGACAGCTTCTTTCGGCTCCCTTTTGTAGTACGCTCCGCCTCTTTCTAATACCTATTGTATTCTGTATGAAAATACATTTCATATAACGTTATTTGTTTCGCTGTAATTTCCGATGTGCCTCAACGCACGTTTCGCTTCGACACCGAAGCATCATCAGGAGATAGACTCTACAAACGTTATTCGTAAAGTCATTTGGTATATTATTATTCTTACATTTAGATTATAATTATGTCCTCATAGCCCCGCTGGATTAATGTCACGTTGATTTATCTTTAAAATATTTTATTTTTCCAACATGGTACTGTATGTATGTTGTACTTTACCCCATTTGAAGCAAGCAAGAGTTTAAAAATTACACTTCTCATCAGAAAAATCGAAACAGTTCCGTTTTTCTTGGCATATATTCTTAAATATATGACGTTTTTCTGATAATCCTTACAAAACATAAACTCGCAAGGTGTTTCGATTTTTCTCATGATATTTTATATACAACGAAATCTTCGGTTTTATTTTACACCTTCATAAGTTTAATGTACGTTACAAAGACTCAATTATCATCAGACATAGAATCATTGTGTTATAAAATCTACATAACTATGTAATAAGATAATAAGTTCGCTCACAAAATTCGATGCTGATATTTTTGTATTTTTTTCGGAAATTCGCAAGGAGCAATGTGTCACTGCACTAAATCGGGACGACCTGGATTAATTACTGGGCTTGTTATTAATTTTTAGAGTACCGTGGATGATTGCATCTTTGTTTTTGTATATACTAGAAATCGCCAGCTATGTTTTTTTTTAAAATGTACAATTGTTTTATTCTTATGCCGGCGCCAGACTGATCATTTCAATAATCATGTAGTGTGGCCGGGGACTTTGTGTAGCTGCGCAAAGTTTTGTAGACCTTTGTAGTCTTCAAGGACAAAAATGTACAAACTCTTTGAGCTATGTCTGGCGCCGGTAATAGTACAAGAACATTTGACAACTTAATAACTTTAAATATCATATTAACAAAATACATTGATATTTTGTAATGGTCGTCATGACTACACTTTGACAGCATCTTATAGTAAACTGTACACATGTGTGTGTAAATCGATTGGCATTAGTGTGCGTATGAATTTATTTCAATAATTTAATATCCTTATAATGCATATTTTGTAGAAATATTAGAATTCGCACACCCTCCTTTAAATGAATTAATATTGTACCAAATTACATAATCCCGCGTGCGCCCAATTTTCGTTAAATGGTACAGCAAGTTTACTTCATGTATTAATATGTATAATAATATATACCAAGCGAGACATTCTCAATACTTAATCTTAAATTTTATCGGCCTTATAATGATCTCAAAAGTATGTAACATAAAATAACAAGTGAGGAAACTAAGTGTGGCTATGATGATGACGTAGCAGGAATTGAACCGAGTTACTTACGGATTACAGACCGTCCTTCAACCGTTGAGCTATCGAGACTTACCTCGTTAATAGAGATCCTAGCACGAACATTTTCAACTGTTCGAGTCGAAGAGTCGACTTTGAAAGTATTCGTGCTGGGCCCACAGCGGAACCTCTCTGATATCAACGCGGGTGACATTAGCATTAATTAAAAGCGTGGCATGATAAAGACTTGCCTCCTGAAGGCCTAGCACGAACTTTTTCATCCTAAATATAGGCAACTCGCTGACTTCGAACGGTTTATAGTGTTAAGGCTAATGCCTCAGATACATTTGAATTTTGAGGCCATTATTGAGTTTTAAGGAAGTCGTGGCCTAATCAGTGGTCGGCATTTGAGTCGATCGCTAAGTTAAGTTGCTCTGGCTGCGACCGAGTAATAGATGGGTGACCCATTCTAGCACTGGTTTATATTTGATATCCGACCTCCTCCGTGTTTCGGAAGGCACGTAAATACGAAAGTATGGCGTATATGTATACTTACAGCTTTCAAAATAGAATATTGTTCGATAAAAAAGCGTCGCGTTATAAAAACGCTGCCGTGTCACACGATATAAAATCGTTACGTGATACTTGGAAATCCATATGTTCTATTTGAACGCTTTATTAAAGCACGTTAAAAAAGCTCTCATGCGAATGAGAGTTTAATATAGTTAGTCTGATATTTATCTTATAATTAATCTTTAAAAACGCTCTCTCCTTAATTCCCTAAACATTTAAGCCTAAATTTTTACCGTTAACATTATCTCTTGATGAAAGAAATAGAGTTATTTATAATATCAGGTACACACGTGGTATGTATTTGATGTGTAGACAACATGTGATGTTACGGAAAACTGATTGTTTTAATATTTTTATATTTAGCCGTAAGCTATACATATGTCATGTAAAGTAATATATTGAATTAATATTATGACGTTGTTTTTATTTTCTTTTATCCTATTAACTTCTCTTAATCAGTACTGTAATATTTTACATGCCACAGCATTGGTGCGAATTTCCGCCTCAGACACCATACCGTGAGTCAGGAAACTATGTAACAGTTAAGATTGCAGATTATCGCAAAGCGGATAATAATTTCGTTCATAATATTGTTGTTTCTGAGTCAATAAGTTTGTTTTGATAATTGAAACCTTCGTTCAAGTTAATGTATTATTATATAACATATACGTTTTGACCGCAACAACATCGTATTTACAATCGAAACACAAAGGAAGAAAACAAGTAAGCATTGCAACTTTTTTGCTTGACTTTTTTATTATTGCATCACAGGTAAAAGTTGAAATCTTTTCTTGAATTTTGTACGTTGTATAAGGTATGTTATTGGGAAATTACAAAATCTTTCTAAACCTTATTTTTAAGCCATCGGGAACTCTCACAAGCTGAAAAAAACTCCACAACAATACGTGACAAAACTGCCGCCACTTCACGCTAATCTTAATGTGAGAAAATGGTACTGGTACCGGAGCGTGTCGACCCGATTTGGCTGCCAATCAAAACGAATGCAAGCGTGGCGCCACCTCTAATTAACTAGCAATAAGGGATTGAGTGAAAGGATATAAGAATAAATAGAAAGGAAAAAAGGGACGTGGATACTACTGTCACGGACGATAGAGGGGAAGTCACAATAGCAGCTAAGGTAGTCCGGGGTCGCGTAATCCCCGGAGCAGAAGGCAGGGTCTCTATCCACTGCGCCAACGGGCCAGCATACAATAATAGCCTAAGAATAGTTACTACATGGATTACATACGTTTTAAAATAAAATCATCTAGACATTCATGAATATATAAAAAACTATAAAGAGTAATTTTTTAAATTTTGCGTTTACCATCGCTCGGTTTGATAAGCTGAGTTAGTATAAATCGCCTTTGATAACACAATGATAATATATAAAAATTAGAGACATTATTAATGTTTTGTTTAAATAATTACTACGTTGGTGACATTTTTTTAAAAATAAAACCGTCTCAATATTCATGATTGTATATAAATATATGTATATATATGTATGTGTGTGTATGTAAGTTGATATGTAAGTATATTGATATTTATTTATGCTTATTTAACTGTTTATATATGTGAATGTATTGTTTTAATACTCTGTTTAATGTTTCTTCTTGTTATTTTTTATAATATTTCATGTGTTCTTTCTTACGCACCACCTACTCTTTTACCACTTCATATATTTCCTTGTCATAAAGGTTGTGTGGAAGAAATCGCTGCGATAACACCGCCTTTTGTACTTCATTTCTTGTTGTATTTTAAAAGTTCTTTTATTATTATCTGGTTTGACTATATTTATAGCTGGTATTTGTGCTAATTATGAAGCCTTGAGGAGGTCGTTGCTTAATCAGTCGCCGGCATTTGAGTCGATTCCAAGGTTAAGCAGTTCTTACGGCGGCCGGGTGATGGACGGGTGACCAATTCTAACACTGGATTTTAAATACCTGACCTCCTCCGTGTTTCGAAAGGCATGTAAAACAGTGAGTCCCGACTAATGTCGCTGAGTGGTATTAGTCCTGAGATTGTGGCGGTGAAAAGAGCATAGTCGGTTTTTAAAGGCCAGCAAAGCTCCTGCAAGAATTCTGGCAGCAGTAAAGAGTATTTCAAACATACATATAACGATGTCATTGTTTTCAGGACCGTGCTTTCCCGTCGACTTTGATCGAGATGAAAAAGTTGCTAAGCGAGAGCACGCGGTTCCGCAACGAAGAAGTGCCGCTGCGGCAGCGCGAGAAGCAGAAGCTGTTCCACCAGTACAGGGAACTCGAGGTGATTATCATATTTGTGAAACACTGAGTGGTTTCACAGAAAACCACTCTGAGCTATTATTATTTGGATTTCTGTTATTATTCTGTGTTTAATTTACGTCACACAATTTTAACGACTTTAAATCCCCTCCTTGTCACAGATTGTAACATTTTCTACACAACGATGTAACTTATTATAACACCTTAGCTGTATCACACACCTTTTCGGTGTGCAAACATTAAAAAATTACATTGATTTAAAAATTCAAAACAACTGAAATTACATTTAAAATAGAACCAAAATTTATTGAGATATATAATATTGTAAATTCTAGAAAACATTTTTGGCTTGATAAAAATTGTATTAAAGGTAGACACATTATGAATTGGAATTTTTATTTTTGCGAGGAACCCTGATATTTTTTTTATACCCGGTTTAAGCTCCTCCTACTACACAAACTTTTTATTGAAGCTTATTTACAGGAAGGGCTACGGGGACATAAGTCATACCTAAAAAGTACTGTAATTACCCCCTATAACACGGTAGATTTATTCAGTGTTATAGGAGTATTCTCATCAAAATGTGCATAATATATTATTATTTATATTATTATGTTATATATTATAGCATAATACTAATTCAGAAGTGATATCGGTTTCTCGGGGAACCTATTTAGCTTGGTATCGAGTTCAACACATCAGTCTACTAAATCACATCCTAACTACATACTAAAAGCAACCTTATTCGAAAGAAATATAGTCTAAATTAGATTAGTATATACAACGACAATCTTGCCACGATTCTCTCATCATGCACAACCCACAAAGTGGAAGGCATGTTCACTGTCAAATGCGCCAACGGGCCAGTCAACTTCATCAAAGGAATCTGTCACATGGACAAGTTAATCGCTTACCGTTCAGAAAGTCACTTAATCCGCTCAAGTGAAAGTTGTAATCCTTACACGACACTTCAAAGTTGTCGCTGGTTTTCTTACTTAATCGTATTATCTTTTACTAGTTGTTACCCGCAGTTTTGTGAAAAATTTTAATGTGATGATAATTATATAGCCTACGGCCTTCCTCGATAAATGGGCTATCTAACACTGAAAGCATTTTTCAAATCCGACCAGTAGTTCCTGAGATTAGCGCTATCACGTAAACAAACAAACTCTTCAGCTTTATATATTAAGTATAGATAGCGTGTTAATATATATATATTTTAACACGCTATCTATACTTAATATATAAAGCTGAAGAGTTTGTTTGTTTACGTGAAGACGCTAATCTCAGGAAATATTGGTGTTTAAATGTATAATACGTGGGGACGCGTCACCACGCTTTATTAAAAAAATCTGTTATAATAGAACTTACCATCCTCATCAGTGTTGCCAGTCATAGAATTCCCTGTTTTTTTTATAAAACAATGGACAAACGGGCGGGTGGTTCACCTGAGTTACTGTGCCCATGGACAACTGCCACACCAGGAGGCATATGCGTTGCCGGCCTTTGAGACATGAGTATGGTCTTTTTTTAAGTTTTTTTTTCCTCTAAGTCGTATAGGTTCGGATTCACCATAGTTTACTTTGTCCCTTATTAAAAAAACCTTATATATCTATCATTCCCAATATATCCTATAAAGGCATAAATCTTATCCAGTCAATTCAATTTAACGATTCTTATCTATCTGTTTGTGCATGTCCGGTAGTGTTAAAATAAATATATACACAGGACTATATGACACACGGACGTCTGTTCCTAAGGTAGACAACTTAATGTCTGTGTTACGGCCAACAGACACCTGTTATACACAAATAATTTTTTTGTAGAAGTATATAAATACATACATATAGATAATACACCCAGACTCGAGGCGGGAATCGAACCCACGACCCCCGGAGCGGTAGGCAGGGTCACTGCTTTCTAAAAAATATATATTTGTGTTTAACAGGCGGCTGTTACCTATAACACAGGCATTAAGTTGTCTACCTTAGGAATAGACTTCCGTGTGTCATACAGTGCCGTATATATTTATTTATTATTTATTATTCTCACAATTCATCAGGTGGCGCGGACGGCGAACATACAACTCCTGTCGGGTGAGTGTGTCTTTGTTTGTTTTTAATTAGTTCTCTTAATATTAATACGTGAAGCGAAAAATTTATGCACCATTTTACAAATATTGCGCTGACGGAGGAGTATGAAATTCGGCACAATTGTAGTTAATGTTGAGTAAGATGTGCGAAAGCTGATATTTTTTTGTAATAGGCAATATTAATACATTAAATTATTAAAATAAAACCACACGCACACCAATACCAGACGATTTACGCTATTTATACACACATGTATTGGATGATGTCAAACCGTAATCGTGACAACCGTATGTTATATTGATTATCAAGTTTAATATTCTTGTGAATTGAACAGTATTTTTTTTTTTATGGACTTTTATACAGATCGTATATGACAGTCCTATAATAGCTTAATAATTCTACACATTACCTTATCTAATACATAAATTTGCTAACTGATATTGATTACAATTTCTCTATATAATTAACAGATATAAACAAACATCTATTTTCAAACCTCGTAGAGATAGGGATATAAGGCCAATATTCTACAATGTACATTAACTTGTTCTGAAAGAAGATAAGAAAATTTAGTAAAGAGTATAAAGTCCATCGAGTTTCAGGATTCAGGTGTGAATTAATCCCCTATGTTATGACGAGATACTTCTCTTAGATCAGAGCGACAATTTGGTATGGCCTAATGAACATATCATGTGGATTCATGATCCAAACGAATCCAATTTAGTTTCGTTTCACAACTAGAACGGAAAGATGATACAGGAATTCCTTCTGCTATGATGTTCTTTCTTTGTCATTGCTGTTCCAAATAACTGATTCGATGAAGCGTTGCTTTTCTAGGAATGTTCTGCGGAATATGACATTTTTATTTAAATCTGACTTTCATTGCAGTTTTAATTCGCAAATATTATATAAATAAAATGTCTCTGGAGATATAATTTTTCACCGTGCTTAAATATGTTAAACCTAAATAATGTATTGGTAAGTCCAATATTGTCTATGATACGAGTAAATTGTACATAGACAAGTTTAGACCCTGCTCTATATAAAATATAATTGTGCCTCATATTCTTCCGTCCGCGCAATTTTCACAAAATGGTACCCAAAGTTTTTGCTTCACGTATTAGCAAATAGATTTCTCCATAACGTATATTGGAATATATAGTCCTTCTATTTATTCTGAAATGCATAAAATTAACTTACGAATAAACTATAATAGAAAACAGAAACATCCAGATAGAGTAGCTAACTTAATTTCGGGTTTATTAATTCTTACTAACACGATATAACAGGTTTTTTTATTGGGATGCTAGTTACTTAAAGATAGAAACTGAACTTATTTGAAAGCAGATTGAAACTTAAATAGTCTATTATATAATAATAAAAACAAAGACAGGTGCAATAAAAATATTGAAAAGTCCAAATGAAATTCAAAAGGCTACACAACAAAGATGCCAGTGCTAACAACATGTTGGTTAAGCGTGTCATTTAACAATGCCAATGTATGTACATATATCTGTTACATGTTGTCGTCTTTGCTCACCAAATTGTTCTCAAGTCACTGAACTCCGGTACTCAGAGGCATCACGGCAATAAAAGTGATCGCTGCAGGGCCATAAACCTCAACCAAAGGGGTTGTCACGATTACTCTTTAATATCATTCTATAATAGAATGTACACGTGTATGTATACATCTTTGGCATTACTATACGTGAGGTTATATTTTAATAATTTAATTTATTTATAATGCATTTTTTTTCTAAAAAAATATTAGCATTCGCACACCCTCCTCCATGTGAAGCATAATTGCCAAATTTCACACTCCTTCGTTCGCGCAAATTGGTAAAATGGTACCAAAAGTTTATGCTTCACGTATTAATATTTAATCGAACAAGGATTAATACGTTATTATTAAAAACTAGCTTTGTACATAGTTCTTTTTTTTCTTGTTATATGTAAAAGATAAAAATAGGTAAACATATGCCGTAGCTGACTTTTTTTTTTTAGATCTTTTTATGATCTATAAAATCGCTCGCTATTAAACCGCACACAAATACGTTTTTTACGACTCGAATCAGCATATGTGTTTGAAGAACTTTATTTCTCAACAACAATGTTCACTTAAGCGAATTTTACAATATTTTTTTTAAATGTTAAGTTTAAAAACAAACATAGTGACTACAGGTAGAAATATAATTATCCTAGACAACACTCCTGAACGTATTTCCTTAAATTGTGTATAACAGGCGTCTGTTACCTATAACACAGACATTAAGTTGTCTACCTTAGGAACAGATGTCCGTGTGTCATATGGTCCTGTATTTATTTATTATTTATTCATTACATTGTCCGTAGCGAATTAAATGGTCTCATTTTTAGATGATTAATAATAAGAGCCCATTTGAATATAACTACGTCGGTAAAAATATCCAGAAGTCGCACACCCAAAACGCAAATGGCGGTAATGTTTTAACTATTGTTCATATTGTTCACGATTCCTACAGACTTGTTTTTTCCGCAAAAAGGCCTTATCTTCCAATCTACTTCCTCATGCCTCCATTAACAATTATGATATTCCTTTGTTTTGTTATTATGATTATTATAGTGTTAGTTAATCTTTGTAGTGTTTCACATGCTACGTTACGTTTTGATTAATTTATATTGTAATTAAAGGGCAACGGGCGGATAACGTATACGGGTACGTTTACGGGTGGAGCGAAATCCAATTTTGGCAGCCTCCTTACTTGCCCTGTTTATATTTTTTCATATAAAAAGTATTTAAAATAATCGCATATTAAAGTCGTCCCTAGCTGAGGCGCTCCCTGGCACTCGGCGCTTGGAGCGACCGCTCCATTGGCTCTATGGCAGGGCCGGCCATACTTTTACTGTACAAATAAAAACCCCAGGGTTAAAAAGTGAAACAATTTAACTTCATATAAAAAATATATTAGAAATATTGACAACAGTACAGTTTGAGCTCGACGAGATTGGCAATTTTTCTAATAATTTGCTTGTGTGAACAACTTTGTACGCGTATTTTATAAACTGATTTTCAATTGATAAACTGTTTGTGGCTTGAGTTACCTTCAAGAAGAGAGCATACTCATTCCTTAAAGACCGGCAACGCATCTAGGATTCTTCTGCAGTTGTACATGGGCATCGGTAGTCATTCACTCAGGTGAATCAAATGCCCATTCTTCTTTGGGCAATTATAGGCTGATTCATTAAAAGATCAAACGCGTTAAAAAATCATAAATCTAAATTATCTTGTGAAGCCGTTGTGGCAAGCACTGCATTCATTGGCTAAGCTAAACATTAATTATAACTTAATAAGCATATTGTTTTAATAATTAATGCAACCTTCACACAGAAAATAACGACAGAAATTTGTTTCGAGGTCATTCGTTCATATTGCCTGGGGCACAAAAACAAGATTTTGTAGGTTAAGACACTCTTACATTTTGGACGGATTTTATACGCCCACATCTTTTTACTTCAACCAAGATTAAAATCAACCTTAATTGCTAATGATAGGGTGCAAATCAAATGGTGGAAATATATAATATATCTATACTAATATATAAAGCTGAAGAGTTTGTTTATTTAATTGAACGCGCTAATCTCAGGAACTACTGGTCCGATTTGATTAATTCTTTAAGTGTTAGTTAGCCCATTTATCAAGGAAGGCATTTATAAGTATATATATTGGGCGGAAGAACTCTTCGCCGAAAGGGAAAGCTTGATTATGAACACCAATATCCTTGCGGAAAAAGGAAGATGTGCTATCGACCTCTCGCATTGGGAGAATCGGCAACGCAGCGAAGTGCGTGAGGAAATATTGTTTACAGAAATGTAAGCAAATTTGAAAAAGAGCGGAGGTCTTTCCTGGAGTAGAAATAAGACGAACTCAGGTCCCAGCTATCTGTTTCCTCCTCATATATTTACGTGGACGGTGTGCTTACGTGCGTTCTATGTGAACGTAAAGCTAAACTAGTTTACGTAAGCTACTGAACCCATACCAAAGAGCCGAACAGCGTGGCTCTCCCACCCAATAGTGTCCCGAAGCAGATGCTGTAGCCGAACGCGACTAGAAGCCTTCTAGTCGCGTTCGGCTGTAGCAGACTTGACTTGACTCTTGTAGGATTGCGTGTAGATGTGACCACGGAATGAGTATAAGTGTGTAAAGACTGCTCACATCAAACTCAAATAATATTTTATTCAAGTAGACTTTGAATCGCCAAATATTTTAAAAGCTACTATTGATTCGGAAGAGTCCAGCCACGAGAAGACTCAGCAAGAAACTCGTTAGCCACTCTTTTAATGGATATCTTTAAATGGATCGTCTCCTTGTAATAAAAATACCCGATCAAACCAAACAGCGGGATCGAATGAGAAGGTTCTTCGGTCGTCGTTCCAGTCACAAAAACCTTTCGAAAATTCATCAGCCGGTCATCGACACGCGAACATAATTGCATGGAACCGGTTCCCAAGAGGTCGCCGTCTGACACCATTTATGTTTGCGCTTCTGTTATACTCTGTGATCTTGAATTTCAACCATGACTTTGATTGCCGAGACTTAAAGCAGAACGGTTAATATGTAAACACATAAGAGGTCATCCGTAAATTATGGCACACGAATTTTACAATTTTTTAACTCTTCCTCACGTCATTGTCACATTTTCGAAACCCTTAGTGTCACACTGACAGCTGTTTCTTTTTATTAATCTATGTAGTATTAGCGGACCCGGCAGACGCTGTCCTGTCGGAACGTTGGGTTACTCACTATTTACTACATTCTATTATCCTATGTCCGTCCTTGTGTCACTTTGACATGTAACGAAACAAAGATTTTTCCTGACCGTTGTCACCCAATGTCACATTTTTGTGATACCCAACGCAATGCTCATAAAAAGCATCTTCTAAAAACCTTGATGCTTAAAAGCGTACTTCAAAATAACATTGTTACTTATCAGTGAATAAAAGCATTGATAAGGTCACATAAAATAAGACTTAAGCTCTTTTAGACCACATTCCTGTGTGTTCTTTTTTAATGTTTCAAGGGGCAAACGAGCGGAAGGTACACATGAGTAAGTACCGACGCCCATGGACACCATCAGAAATATAGCAGATGCGTTGCCAGCCTTTAATGACGAAATTAGGCCACCGAGAAGTCTCGCAAACCGAAAAAAACGCGACAACAAGCAATGCCGTCTCTTAAGGCCGATCTTATGTGAGAAGAGAGACACGCCTTTATTTCTTTAAATACCATAAATCATCTTTAAAGAACATAATATATGTTTTACTTACTTTATAATGTTTAAAATTTCGAGATTTGCGACGCAAAACACTTTTCAAGTACAACTTAGTAATACGTTGGTCTGTTCACATTTCCTTGGTTTTTAAACCAGTTGTGTAAATATCATATTGGAACTGGTTTGAAACTGTTTTAAGAACTTTACTTGATTGCAGGACATAACAGGATAGTGTTTATAATAATGTATATACTCTATACTATCTAAACTTGCGATATAAAATGACAATATGACGATTATTTACGTGATATCAGTTTATCGGGACAAGTATTCCGAGAACAGATCAGGTAAATATCGTCATAAGTGCGTGACTAATATAATGGCTTAATTTATTACCTTTCGACGTCGCGTTAAAATTGTACGTTATTCGTTGTACTATAAATAAAACAATAAAATCTATATAAGCGTGTCAGGACACGTTTATATGCGAGAGGACTCGCACATGCGTTCCCGGCCTCATTATCTCTTTGAGCACAGATTCAATCCCTCTCCCCTAAAATTCAAAGGAATGTCGCTTCGAAATATACTAGTAATTGGCTATGAACATCCTTACATACTCTAAAATGAAGTCGTTTCCCGCCCTTGCACGCGTAGATCATGTTAAGTACGCAACGGATTGTAATGACTTTTCGTTAATGAATAGAGCAATTCAAGGAGAAGGTTTATATGTATAATACATATTGTAGAGGATGAAAGCCGAGACTTTCAGAAATTTGTAACGGGATGTCGTAAAAACGTATTTTTGTGCGCTTACATGGCGTATTGCGTGACCAGGCTAAACCTTACGAGATAAATCAAAACAATGTAACACGGAATTGCCTATCTTAAAAACATCTATTAAATTTCAATTATAGTATATGTCTACCTCTTAGGGATAACCCACAGTAACCATTTTTATCTTTTACATATTACAATAAAATAATGAACCCATTTACAAAGCTATTTTAAAGAATAGCGTAAAAATCTTTATTCAATTAAATACGCTAGATACGTTGTACATTTTATGCAGAATAAAATTGCCCTTTACAGCATATCATTAAAATGAATATCTTAGAAGATATGACAGATTTAAAATGCAGCTGCATTTTGAATATCGTCAGAGCGTAATTTAGAAGAAGCAAATAGCGCTCACCAGATCGCAAGCAGGAATGTTTCGTTCAACGATACTCCACCGCGTGAGTTTACTTCAAAATTAGGACGGTTTAGTTTCTCCTTATTTGTGTTTTTGTAACGCCATATTAGTATGATCATCATGATCTGCCCTTAATCGCCCACTGCTGGGCATAGGCCTGCCTTCCTTCATGCCACTCTCCCCTGTCTCTTGTCAGTCACATCCAACTACCGTCTGTCACCCTCTTTCAACTGTTTCTTGGTCATTACAAAGTCTAAGAAAAATTATTTTCATTAAAACTTTTATAGTGTTCTAAATTAGTGTCAAAACATGTTAATTCAATTGATGTTTCATGTTGAATTATTATTTAAAATAAAACTCACTATTTTATATTCTCCCTTATTTTGTGTTCCGTTAATTCTGACGGTGTGTATATAAGGTATTCAGTCTTTCGACAGAGTTGAGATCTCTTTTATTATGTTATAAATATAATACACTAACGGATCTCTTTTATTGTCTTATATTTATAATATAATAAAGGAGATCTCATTTAATTGTGGTTACAGTGAACTTCGAAGAAATCCCCCTGAACCGCGTGTTCCCTCCCCTGCCTAGCCAAATCTGGTATGATCCTACTAGTGCGGCTTTAGATGTACTTTCTAGTAATGAACTTATGATAGTTCTTGACAAGCCAAGGTCTTTTAGTAGGCTATACTAACATTCCATATAGGTAATAATGTCAAAAATTAAACGTCTCGAGAATAAAATCCTGTAGTGGTCATTTATACCATTACCGTATATCAAATCTTCAAATCTATACAAAATGGAATTAATTCAGAAGTGGCCTTCGTTAATACGAAGTAATTTGGAAAGTGAGATATTACCTTTAATAAGGTTTTCGTTATGACGCAATAATCACTAAGATATTTTTTCGTAGAAATTCCATGTAAGAAATAAACGAATTGGCAAGGCTGGAGTCGGTTTTTTTAGAAGGTCCCGTAGCATTCTTAATTAATCTATTTTCTTTTTTGAGGGGTCGAACCGGATCATAAGTGGTCATCTCCGCCTCTGGATATCTGCAATATAGGAAGTGCAGACGTGTTGCTTGCCTTTTAGATGTTTTTTTTTACCGGATTCTTCAAAATATTGGCGCTATAACGCTCAGGTAAAACATCTGAAGGAAGTTCCGTCTACACGCCACATAAACTTATTAGAGTTTCTGGATATGAAGGTGTATGATTAATTTCTGTATAAATTAATATTAAATAAATAATTAAGTAAATTAGCTCAATAGATATGGGGATTGACAGAAATTCCCGCTTGGCTATACTTTCTCCACCCAGAAGTCTTACTATTGGTTAAAGCAAAAAGTATGTAAATTGTTTGGCAAATCCAAAGTGCACTCATAACGCCAACCTATGAAATTTAATTTTTTATAAATAAACGATACCGAATTACACATCCATTTTCAATGGAAAACAGCGCGACGTAATTCTGAAGCTATTAAAAAAAACGTGATATGTTAGATATTTCGAACGTGATCGTGCCAGATCCACACACACACACACAAAGACATCCGAACGTCCGAGGAAAGATTTTTTAACGAGTTTTTCTTACCTCAAATAGAATAATTATCCGAAGTATCAAAAGAGTTGTAATACCACTTTCAACATAATCGGTGTGTATTTATATTTATCAACAAATGCCATAGCAAAGGAATAGCGTCAGTTTTGGTTCAGGAAGTCGCTCTATTTTTATTAAGTGAGAGTAGAGCACACACGTAACGCTTTGCGATATGACCGATCTCATGTGAGAAAGAGGTACTGGTACCCGGACGCGCCAGCCCAATTCGGCTACAAGCATGGCGCTACCTCTAGATCTAATTGTATTGAAAAATGTATAAAATCTGACTTTACTAACAACGACATGATTATTCTAAATACACAGAATCAAGAACACAATTACAAAGACAGGTAGCGTTTAATCAAAACCAGTCCCAGTTATTTTCTTTCGTGATCCCTTTTAGCTTTTTCTCAATTCGAATTCAATTACACTGGAGCTCTGTGCTATCGTTTGGTTTTTGTTTTTAGACCGTGTAATGAAAATTTAACGTCGACGGAAATAGCTCTAAAGGGATATGAAGACGTAATAAAATCAGGAATAATCCAGATTTTAGAATATGAGACAATTGAAAGATTGGCGGAACTTTTCTGGCAAAGCGAGTCTGCAAAAAAAGAGTGCGAAAAATTTAGTTTCATCTATTACTATCTCTAATATATATTTATTGGACTTTTGTGGTCCCATATACAATAAAAAATCCGTCTATTGCAACACTTTCGTATCCTCTACAAGCTGCACTACATTAGAGGTTAGTCGTATCGGTCCGCCAACACCGAAGTTGGAAGAGGTGGCACGACGACTTGGACGCCTTTGCGGGAAGGGAGTAGATTTGGGTGGCTCAGGAAAGAGGCCAGTGGCCTAGAAGGGAATGAGGCCTTTGCCCAGCAGTGGGACATTACAGGCTAGTTATCAATAATATCCGTTAAACTTGTTCTATACTCTAGAACTACTTGACCTACCTTAAACCGAGACAATTTTGTTATGACCATCAGAAGCGAGAACTCGTTTAAGCTCTTCTCTTCTATCTAGACCAGATATTTCAGAACTTTATTCATTGCACATATTTACACATACTCTATATATCGCACGCTTAAACCTAAAGTGACCCAACCCAAAAAAGCTGATTGTTGGGAAATCGCATAAAACGTTTTGTCATTTACAACTTTTTCGATATTATAGCAACAAATTGTGTATTTTAATAATAGTTAACGAAGCAGTTTCATTTGAGAATGATACTGAAAGTTTATTTTTATGATATTTTATTATTTGTAACCAAAATAAGTTTTATGTAAACAAAAAAAAAAATATATCTATGTATCTCAGTATTGGAGGAATATATTGAAATAATTCTTAGGTTCTCTGATAGAGCACATTGGAACAAAGTTCGAGTTTGTTGTATTAGAATAGGATCGCTGGGTGTTGATTGGTTGATATTTTAAGATAAGCGACAATGGTTCGTTCAATATGTAATTTATAGATAAAGTAACATTTAACCTAGCAACGATTTATTATGATAACCTTACTAATATTATAAACGCAAAAGTTTGTACACATGGATGTACATATGCTTGACGCTCTTTCGCGGAAAACTACTGAATGGGTTTTAATAAAATATTACAGTAATATAGTTTATATATCAGAATAACACATAGACTATAAATCATAAAGATATTGCTTGAATTGTCCAAAACATAACAATAAATGACAAGTAAGTAGGAGAAAATTCTGAAATATCTGCGAGCTATTCTGGCGTACGCTGCAAAAACCGTTAGAGTTACACATATAGAGTGTATGTAGGAAATGTTTATCTTATATAGTTCTAAAAAAAACCCCGCGACAGCATATATCATTCTTTCATGTTTAAGCCATTAACGCTAAAATAGTAAATCATTTTGGAACGGGAACGGGAAAGGGAAAAGAAACGGGATCGGGGACAATATTATAGTATAGTAAAATGTAGTAAATAGTAAGTAACCCAACGTTCGCTAGATTTACATGCCGTTTAGTTAAATAACCCTTGGACACTGAATCTTGAGAAGTGATATTTTCACAAGTTTTTTTGAGTCATTTTTTATTTATTTTAAAATGTACATGACTAGGGTTGGCATCATTTAACAGTCAATAGTATTATTTTTAGATGTTTTCTGAATGTGGCTCCCACTAACAAGGCCTTATTAGTTGTAACGAAAGGAATTTTTATAAAAAATCTTATAATATTGCAGATAGAAAGAGCGATCATCGGCTGGTCGAATTCCACGAGAAATCTTTAGATTTGCCTATCATATATGCTTATTTAAAGCTGTAGACAATTTTTTTTATTCTTATTTAAACGACATTTAACAATTTAATCACATTAAATGTTATAAATAACAAAATACATTGTTCTTTTGTAATTGTTGTCATGAGTACACTTTGACATCATGCTATAATAAAATGTTATACATGTGAGTGTAAATCGTTTGTTGTTTTCATAATATCGAAAGTTTTTCCGTCATATATTAATATACTAGAATATACGTTTTATGTACATATAGATTAGCACGTTCGTTTCCATTTCACTTTGAGCACATCAAAAACTTTCACGTCGCCTCCCTTCTGCTTCGGGGATTATGGGTTCGGATTCCGCCACGAGTCTGGGTGGCATATATATATACATTTCTAAAAACAGACGTTCGTGTGTCATATACATATACAGTCCTATGTAATAAACAGCTTTTTTTTTAACTCACGTGATATCGCAGTATTAGCGAGAATATCTATATTCCAAAATTTGATTTTTTGCTTTCATTGAATAGACAAAAAAAATCACTGGAACCGATTTGAAAAATTAGAATGCTACGTTATCCCTGATGAACACTGGCGATAATTATCTAAGCCAAAAAAAGATAAAAAAGAGTCTGAGGTGGACTCATATAGTCTTAAGGTAGCAATTAAGCTCTAAAATTGTATTAAACTGCTGTCTTTGAGAGCCCTAAGCTGTCAAAACACCAACAATCGTAAATAACAAATAACGTAAAAAAAGCACGGACGAATTGGTCTGTGGACGTGTGTTATTCTAAAAAAATAAAAAACACTGGCAATAGAATATTTTTTTAAAGTTAGGGTTCCCAGTGCGAGGCCAAGGCGGACCGCTAGACATTTATAAAAAAGTCAATATTTATACAAGTATATTTCAATTGTTACACCTGCTAGTTATCTCTCTTCGTTGAGTATTAGACTAAGAGCTTTTGATAATGTTTTTATTATATAAATCTTTGTTTGAAAAGCACTGGAAAACGTACGGAGCAATACTGTGTCTTATAGAGGCAAATCTGTTGCTTTTTTATATTATGCACCAAGAGCAAAGCGAGTCATTAATGCACGAGCGTTATGTAGGTGCGTCACGGAATTAACATGAGTGTATTAATTACTAATTTCAGCAATTTGTAAAGTGAAAGAAAGATATTTATGCAATATCTTTCTTTCAACTACTACATCACTGTCTATTTCCATTTTTTTTGCTAAATATGGAATATCAAAGTTTTACAATGGATAAAAGCGCACCATTTGTTTTTTTTTCGGTTTTATTCAGTCCATTTTTATTAGCAACCAGTATCTTTTTCATCCAATGCATACATTTTATATGATACTTAATAGAATACATTAAACCTCTGTGGTACATTTATTTAAAAAAAAAAACTGTATACAGTAATGAAATTTCATAGAACATTTCCGCACTGTTTCGGGTTCTAAACAGATAATACGTCCTTTGTGATCTCTTTAGTAGTGAACCTCTGTTTATATATTTGTAACAAAGTTTTGTTCCTTATTTATGCACTAAGTATAATCGTGGATTCTACACAAAAAGTGTGTGTGTCAGTTCCGAAAAATGAACGGAGCTTACTTGTTATATAACGCGTAACGTTGAATCTTACTTTTCCATAAATTTTATACCCCAGGAATGTGAAAATCGATTCTTTAGGAATGATGAATACGAGAATAGAATAGTCGAAATCGAGTTTTGAAAGTAAAACATTGTTCATAAAATGATTCGTGAGATTGTACGAAAACTTTTGTAGAATCTATATATCTGTATATCTTGATAATGCTTCAGGTCTATTTATTTATTTCACTAATAATAAAACTCATTTATGCGGATACAAAGTAAAGCTTAAAATTAAATATAGACTGAATTATAGGAAAATGACATTAAAAATTTTGACAACAGGTTAAATATATAAGTTACATGAATAAAACTACAAATAGTATGCAGCATAGAAATTGCAGGCAAAAACAAAAGACAGGCACGGAGATAGAGTTGCGCACCCGGTTGCGCATTCACTTGCTCGTATGCACTCACGTACACACAGCAGATGGCATTTCGTTACGTGACGATGTCTGTAAAATCGCATTATTCTCGTTATAATTATGTAATAAAAATAGGTTCTTAATTTTTGACCAATTTTCCTTAAAAATAGTTGAAGTGTGGCCTTAAGTTCTGTGGTTAATTTGCTGTTCGAAAAAGTTCGTTCGTAAATGCATTTCCCAGCGTAAAAATGGACAGTTATAAAAAGGTTTAATGACGGCTGTCAGTCAGTAAAATATTTCAGTCAATGTTTTGGCTCTACTTATTAAAGAAATATGTATATAAGTGATGAGTGAAATAATTATTTTTGCCTGTCCTTAGCCAGCATTAAAGCGTGAAGAGACCATCATCGGGTGTCCACTCCAGTATGTCCATACGATTCGTACATAATTAGTTAACTTTATCTAAATCTCACGTAGTAGTTAATTGATATTTACATTTGATGTTAATTTTTCGTCATATTTGATCATCAAATATCAAGTCCTCGAGTACAGTTTTTCACCAGTGAAACTGTATATTTCTATTAAAAAAATGATTGTATATAACAGGCGTTTGTTACCTATAACACAGAGATTAAGTTGCCTACTTTAGGAATAGACGTCCGTGTGTCATATACATGTATGTATATCTCTCATTTCAGTTATTACGTGTTTCGCTGCGGCATTGGTGGGGCATAACGTGGCTCAGCCCGTCGTGTACATAGCGATACTGCACGCCATCTGTATCGTTCTGATCGCTGTCATGTCGATGCAACCGCAGATGAAGGAGGTGTTAACATTTAAGGTTAGATTTTATGAAATGAATCCTCTAAGAACGGATATATTGCTTTCACGCTAAAACTACTGTATGGATTTAAATGAAATTTGGAGGCTTCTTTTTAATGCGAAAAAAGGGTTGTAAGGGGTCAAAAGGGAAATGTCATTTTTAAAGCTAGAATCTTGAAACGTATTATATAGACTGTTGATTGGATATACATTAATATGACATTTGAAGTTTGTAGAAATTTTACCCTTAGGTACCCTTAAAATGAGAATAGAGGATGAAAGTTTATACGGAAATACGTATGGTTTATTTGAGTGTTTTATAAGTTTGCGACAAGAGACAAAATATTGGAACTATTTTATGAAATGATGCTACCCAAAGTCAGTCACGACACGACCCAGTCACGCGGAAGAAATAGCTGGCACAGCTCGTATATATATATATGTTATGTATCATATATTTCCTTATTTATGTATTTTGTTTCACAGACACCCCTCGTCCCAACAGTGCCATGCATCAGCATCTACGTCAACATAAACCTGATGGTCCTCATTAAAGTCCAGACCTGGATACGCGTCCTCATATGGATTGGTATTGGTAAGTCACACCTTAAGGCAAGGCTTCTAAAATATTACTTTGATATATAAAAATACCAGCCACTAATCATACTTAGGCTTTCAACTAAATATATTAATTTTTTCTCTTTATTGCACAATTTAAAAAAATAAATTGTGCAATAAAACAACTAGATGAGCTTAATGCTAAAAGGATTCTCTGCCACTTTACCTAACCACCTGAAGTACAAGAAAAAAAAGTGCAAATATATTTAAAAAATATCTATACCTGCCTTAGGTATATATTTATCATGATACATAAATATGATTATAAATATACATTAAATATAAGTAAATAAATATATATGTGTGCATGTATAGAAGCTTTTGAAATTGAGAATTCATTTAACTCCAGTTGGATACCGTTAAAGTTTCTGCAAAATCAGCTCTTTCAATTTTTATTATTAAAACATTTCTTTTCTTTCTAGGTATACCAATATACATTTTTTGTATTTACTGCTACAAACAGAAAACTGAGGATGACTTGGAAGACAATATCAATGCTTCTTCTCCGGCAAACGCAAACGGAAAACCGCCGGTTCAAATCTATGTTGTATCGCCAACCCCTCCCGATACTATCAGGCGTAGTACCCAAGGAGGAGAGCAGATCGTTCTGCATGATGATAAAATACAAGAAGTCGGTGTGCAAGAAGATATAATAAAGAACGAGGTGCCAATTGTAACTGAACAAATACTCGTGCAACACGCCTTCGTAGAAGACAACGAAGAAAAGGAAGCGAAAATAATAGACCTACTTGATCAAGTTTTACAAGCCGAGGAAGACTCTTACGGTGAAATAATTAGTTTGAAAGAACACAAAGACGACACATTGCAAGACATCGATACTCATAGGAAATCTTTAGGTGAAATATCCGATGCCGGTTCGGAAGCATCAGTGGGTAATCAAGTATTATCTAAATATGATGTTATTGCTCAAGTTCATAGGGAGGATCTGCCGAAAGTAAACGAAGAAGATGAGAAAAGCGTCAGAGAAGAAGCCGAATCAAAGAGACATGATGAAGACAATGAAGACGAAGAACTTACTGCCTTTAATGACAGCGATGCGAATTCACGGACCGATGAATCTGGTTATTCAGATACCATAGACAGAACAGTTCTTAACGAATCGATCGACGACTCCAAAGAAGAAATTTCAAATATTCCCGTTCCACCGCCTCTAGATGAAAACTACTTTGCTACTCCCGGTTTTAAAAAGTCCTACACAATATCAGTTAGGCCACCGAAGATTAGAATGCCTGAAGTTGAACCAGAAGAAGAAAATAAGCCAAGAGACAGCGTACAGTCGAACAACTCCGACGACGTACCGATGGTGTTCGGTAGTGATAAGCAAATGGACTTTATGTCGAAATTAGAAAATATATTCCAAAGTAAAATAGCTACAGATCATGAAGAGCCTCGGAAAAGGTCGAACTCGACCGGTAACGTGGTGGACAGTTCAGACGATAATTTAATGCGGGCTAGACCATTAATAAGTCTGGATTTGAAGAAAGAGATCACATCGGGTGAAGCGGCGCATAATTTACGCCATGTTAACGTTGAAGAGACGAAAGCGCATACTGATGATGATGACGATGGTGATGAAGATAATAGCTTAAGTCGTGAAGATTTAAAATCAAAATTGGAAACTATTTTCAAAAAAGGAGGTCCACAGCTGTTAAAGACGAGACTAATGAAATCTAACCCACCGACGCCGGAGGAAGCGTATCAAACGGACACCTCTAGCACGGAGAGTATACCGAAACTGCCAAAAATGGAGAAGAATGACACGTTGAAAAGGCAAAAAACTAAATTCGGTGATGTACTTAATTCGTTCAAAATGACTCTAAATAAAGATGACGATGTGTAAAATGAAATAGCTCGTGATTTTTGCTCAAATAATGGAACAAATCATGAATTGTTTTGAATGAGCCTTGTAAAAGACTGGTTTTAGATGATTAGGTTCGATAATTTTTTTGCTATCTAATCTTAAGACTACGGTTATTTGTCACATTCGATAGCAGAAGTTTGTATCGGGCCTAACGGCAGGATCGATTCCAGGTAATTGAACCTAGTCTTATGTTTAAGTGCCTTATATTAATTTTAACTCTAGTGATAAGTTACTGTTTAATTCTTAGCTTTAAAAAACGCCTGCTCGACAGTGATCTGTTAGAAAAACACATAATGTTCAATCATATCCAAGATATTTTCACTTAAATCACATATAAGCCAGGAGTCATAACTATATCGAGTTGGATCCCACATTTGGTGTTTTTATATCGATGCTTTTATTTTGGCGCCACAGAGCTCTATTCCGAAGTGCATCTATGCAATCAGGTTCTTCAACCAGATCGTTTTTCATATTTTTCTATCATCACTCACGCTATTCATGTTTTAATTTATGTATTACGGGATGTATTCCGAGGAATTGTTTAAAGCAACACATCTTAATTTGATCACTTATCGCTTGATGATTGATATTTTACCCCCTACCAATGTCCAAAAATCTATAACCGAGCGAGTAAATAGGAAACTGCCTTGCACCGAAACCTGTTGCCAGGTCTAGTGGTTCCTTCTTTGGTATCTTAGAGAGAAGAGCTCAATATTTATTTTCCGATACAACTGCGAGTCTTCTGTTAACTCCTCACTAAGATGCTAAATCTTCCAATTAATTTAGATACTCCAGTGGTTTGAACGTTGATGAATCAATCAGTCCAAGCCTACCGTGTATAGATTTGAGAAATCCTTTGACAGAACATTGTTTAGCAGGCTTTCTATAGACTGGCAGCGTGTACAAGATATACGAGCACGACAAACATTTTCATAAACCTTAATAGGTATTCAGCAATATAATTCCATTTATGATACGGCATATTATCTGGAAACCCTTTCATTACATAATGACCGATAAAGAATAAGCACGTGTTTTTAATCCAATGGAAGAAGACTAAAATACATAATTTAAATAAAAAGTTTGCAAAATACCTTATGGTTGTCTATGTAATTCTCTAGTCTTTTAAATAAAAACAATATCTGTGTAAGTCTATGGAAATATAGGGGCTGCCTTTAGTAGTAGTCACGAATTAGATATATGTATATTAGTAAATTTGAATCCGTCATTCAAACTTTGTATGATCAAGTAATCTATCCTTTTGAATAAACTGCCACAGTGTAAACGTATGGAAATTTATGTTACGGCATATTGTCTAAAGACTGTTGATTATATTAGGCGTAAAGACCGAGCACGTGGTAAATGTTATAGGTTAAGGAGAAGAAAATTGAAATAGAAGCTTTGTATAATACAAGAATAGTGTATAGTTATTTATGTAATTGTGTATACTTTTAATTAATATGCCTCAGTGTAAATGTATGAACATTTACGCCACGGCATATTATTATGTAAAGACCGGTTGATTATGTTACCGGGAAAATTTTTTGCTCATAACTCATACACTGAACGTACATATCGTCACGCTAAAAATTTTCTCCTAATCTTACGCGGACGAAATCGCGTAACAACTAGTTGTAAATAAAGTTATATTACATTAAGTGTATATTTAATTTCTAAGTTTGAACCGTATGTATTCGCGAAAATGAATTTGTTGTTGGTGAAGTAAATAAATAAAATAAGTACATTATTTGTTTTCGAGATCGGAAATATGCATCACCAAAAAAACTCATTGTCTTTTCTTCTCTTAAAATATGTATAGACATTTTCCAGCATATTTTTTTGTGAATGAATGGATTGAACTAGCAGCCTCGTGAGGTAGCCTCGGACGGTTGCCGCCAAACGTTTTTCGTTTGGAGCACGTATATTTTCCTCGGGCGAGGCACGTCCTGAATGACCGAAAAAATTTGCCTCTCGGGCTGCCTCGCGAAGCTGCTCATTCGGTCAGGACGCAGCTACTCCTAATTTCTTCTGCATTCCTATAAAAATACTACTTCCATATTAAATACACACAAATTTGCATTATTAAATAAGAAGAGATTTATACTTAAATATACGAAGCGAAATAAGCAAGGGGGACGACAATAAATATTATTAGCTACAGCCAAAAACAAGTGAGATTAGAAATATAATATTACAGTTGGCGACATTGTTTATGAAGGTCAAATGAAAAGGCAACGATTTTGTTGCTCTACGTATAAACCTTTTTTTTGTTGGACCTCTTTTCACCGATTGATAATAACCTGCTTCATTGACGCGTATCTACAATTATTGTCGCACGTAATAAATATACTTCTCATCAGAAAAATCGAAACTTTATTTTTAAATATACACATTTTTCATAAAGATCGCCGGCTAGTCGGAATTCGGCCAAAAATCTGCAGATTTGCGTACCATATGTTTTAGATGTGTGATGCACTTTATATTGCCAAGATTTTAATTCTTTGCACGACTTCATTGTTATATTTGACAATTATATATACGGTTGTCACCAACCGCTTTGACACCATCTTATAGTAAATTGTATACATGTGTGTATAAATCGTTTGGCATGGTGTGCGTGTTGTTGTATTTTAATAATTAAATATATTCATAAAGCTTATTTAAAGAAACATTAGCATTCGTACACCCTCCTCTAACTGTAAGCATGCCAAGTTTTATACATCGCCGTCCGTGCAAGTTGAGTAAAATTGTACCGACAGTCTTTGCTTCACGTAACAATTTCCGGTTATTGTCATCTAAATTTTACTTAGCGGCGGATAACAATATCAAGTGTGTGTGTGTTTGTATGTGTGTGTGTGTGCTATTTAAAGCCATAGAGAACATTTACTTCGGATAATCTAACAATTAAATAAAATTAAAGCGACTGTTTATAACGTGAAAATGAAAAACTAATGTACTAAAAGTACGTCGACATTAGACGAGAGGAAAATGAATTTATTTTTTTCAGTTACAATTGAAAAAAAATTTAAATCATTCTTGCCTATCTGTAAAAAAAAAAAAACCCTGCAAATTGCAAACCAATTATGCGGACTAAGTCATGGGTACAGCAAGTGATAACATGATCAAAATACGTTTTTAGGAAGCGTATTAGAAGTTTGTAAATAAAACCTATAACGTTTAAACAAGTCTCAACATGTCTCGACATATTAGGGGAAAAAAAACAGATAACAATAAAAAAATTCCACGGACAAAAAATATATTTGTTTTTTTTTCTCTATTGTAAATTGTTGTCATTATTCTAACAGCCATAAAACTTTTAGTGAGAAGATCAGATTAAGGGGGTAAACTATGAAGATGTAACAACAGATAATAAACATTCACGATGATTCGTGAAATACCTTAATATTGCTATCAAAATTAACATCAAACTAAATTTACACACATTTAAGACGGACGGTCAAAGTAAAAGGAATAGTAAAAAAATGGTTATAAAGTTTAAACAATAAATCCACTGAGGATCTATTAAAAATGGAACGGTAACACATAAATATACTTTATAACATTACAGTTGCTGATCCCACTGAATATCTCAGCACAGGTTATCCCAGTGAGACATCCAGGGATACAAATTTTCAAGGTGTTTTCCATATTTGTTGCAAATTCATATTGTACATAGTGGATTTTATAAATTAATAAACATTTGAATTTGAATTCGATGACGTGGGCGGAATTTCGATTGAATCCGCTGATTATTTTAGTCTTAAAATAATGTATAAATATTTGCATAAGACTAATATAATTTAAATTTTTAAAGTGCTTTGATTTAACACATGATTTAACAAAAAACGAGTAACATAATATACCTAGCAGACCCGGTAGACGTTGTCCTGCCCGAACGTTGGGTTACTTACTATTTACTACATTAATCCTATAATATTATTTCCGTTCCCGCTCCCCGTACTCCGATCACGTTCGCAAAATACTTCGAAAAAGTTGAAGTAGGCTTAAAGACCACCAAGAATTGGAAATAATTAAACAACAATGCAGATAAACATTTATTAAACCTATACATAGAAATAAAATTGAAGTGTCTGTTTCTAACATCAAAATTAATTCTTTTACTAATTGCATATTACTATATATACTATATCTATAGCAAGAATGCAAATTAAAACATTTTTTCTGTTTGTCTGTCTGTCTGTCTGTTTATGTGATTGTTTCGGGTAATCTGCCTAACGCCTGGGCCCATTTCAACGAGAATTTCACTGGCTGATAGCTGATATTATAAGGAATAACATAGGCTACTTTAGTTTTAGAATTAGTGAGCGTTCAAAAAAAACCCTCAAAATTTAACAAATTCACTGAAACCGCGCAGGCGAAGTCTCCAGATACACTTAGTCAGCTAGTAAGGAAATAAGTATCTGAAGGTCACCATTTATTAATTGGCGATTAGGCTACAGGGACTTTACTTAAGACAAGACCTTCCAAGATTCCAAGATAGTACATGAAGTTGCAGATGGATATCTATCTACTATGATTAGAGGGAAGCATTATTATTATTTCTTTCCTCGCCGAAATATTTAGTTTAAAAAAAATGTACATCACCACAGGGGAGTCTAGAATCATGTACTGAACCCATAGGTTGCGTATCTGTTACGATGTCCTTTACACCCTGTATATGTATCTACAGTCGTACTGTCTTTCTGGCAGTCGGTAGTTTGGATCTTCGCCAATAGATATCAGGTAGTTTTTCTGGCGCCTTGGGAACTCTTGACAGCAATTTATGTCTTTATTGCATGAATTCGCTATACATGTATATCTATGTACATGTCTAAACTCAAAGTAACATTTTTTTTATACGTATAGACTTTTACAAACACTTATGGACGTCATATGTATAGTCGACCAAGAAAGTGCTTTATCATTCTGAATGACAGTTCCTACTTAAAGAAAAATTTGCAAAAATGAGCCTTTTAACTAATTGACGTGCAAACGACATTCGAACTTAGCGTGGCAAACTAATTTTTCGGTCGACTATACATATAATTATTTTTTTTTAAATAAATTGGTGATAAAATTTACGTTTTAAAAGGTAAGTTCACCAGGGTTCCAACGCGCCCTGAGGGCCTAATACGAATATTCACATGAGATCGTCGTGAAGTGGCGGCAATGCTGTCACGGTTTCTTTATGCCGGTGTGAATAGGTTTCTTTTTTACGTTCTCAGCGACTCACGCTTGACCGCCCATCCGTGACAGAGTGCGGTTTTTGACGTTTTTAATATATACTTTCGTGGCTTAATCTTTTATGATGGTAGGACGGGTACATAAAATCGTCGAGGGAAATTAAAGGAGGCAAGTATATTTTATTTTCCTTCTTGCCCAATTAAAATGTTAATTGAGAGATTGTACTCGTTAGATATGTATATATTTGAATACGCGTCTTTTATACATTATTTCCTTTACATTAAATAATGAGTGCTCTATTCTAAGTTGATTTAACGTCTAACAATCTAGTGTCATTTGACAATTCATCTGGACAGTAAAACGTCCTGTATTCGATTCCGGACTAGATCAATACACAAAATTAGTTTTCTAAGTATCTCTAAACCTCTAGTAGCAAAATTAGTAAATGGTAGCATTAATAACAAACTCATCTTAGTTTTTAGCTCGTTGCGGACAAATTACTGCATCCCCACAATTCAGTTAAATATGTTTTATCTATTAAATACTAGCGGACCCGGCAGACGCTGTCCTGCCCGAACGTTGGGTTACTTACTATTTATATAATGCCTTTAAAAAAGTCTTATTTGATTGGTGGTGGTCCTCCCTATAACACGGTAGATTTATTTCGCTTAAAGGAAAACGCGTTGTAGGAGTGTTCTCGTACAACGCGCTTGTTTGACTTCGAATGCGCATAATATAGTATTATATATACTATAATATAGAATAATATTAACGCGTTTAAAGAGTACCATGTTATAGGGGGGATTACGGTATATCTCAAAATATTCTTAATATTCTTTTTTTAAATGGCAATTTAATGTTCAATGCAGGCAAAGCCGCGAGAAACACCTAGTATCTAATTATTCTTTTTAAACACAGAAACATTTATTGTGACCAGCCTTCACGGTCATGACATACATTTGTTTGACATTTTAAAACAATGCGACATAAAAATCTTACGCAAGCCTTTTATAACCTGATGTAAAATTTGACATACAAGCTATCAAATTTAGAACCACAACAGCTCAACGGCAGAACGTTTTAAACTTCCTTAAGGTAGTGGGATCGATGCCAACCTATAGGGCTTTTGTGGCACCCAGTCGAAGCTCAAGCTTTTTTAGGGCTCCGTAGTCATACAAGGGACACTTATGGTTTGGCTCATCTATATATTATATAATTTTAGCAATAGTTAGAAAATTTGTAACGTTAAAGAGCTTAATTATACAAATATAGAATAGGGTGATAGATGGGTGACCTATCCTAACACTGGTTTATATTTGACATCCGACCTGCTCCGTGTTTCCGAAGGCACGTAAAACAGTGGAACCCGATTAATGTCACTGAGTGATATTAGTCGTGAGGTTGCAGAGATCGTAGGGGTTCCGAGGATGACGTCAGATGGCAATCGGTCATTTTAACTCGCCTCACAGCCGCATCCTCAGCAATCTAAGCGGACCCCGGTACTAGACCAGGATAACGCTAGGAGGAAGAAGAAGAAGTAAGTAACCCAACGTTCGAGCAGGACAGCGTCTGCCGAGTCCGCCAGTATTTAACAGGTACTCGTATTAAACTCATGTTTATTTGCAAGTCTTGCGGTAATTGAAGACATTTATTTAAATAATACTCAACATCGCCTTAAGCGCACATTTAAAAAAATGTCTCTCTACGTAAGTACCAGGGTCCGATTAGATTGCAGAGGATTTGGCTGTGGGGCGAGTTATGATGACCGATTGCCATCTGACGTCATCCTCGGAACCCCCACATAAGGAATATAAATAAATGATTTTCACGCTGTTTATCCGATTTAGTTGTAACTCGTAAACTGTTGGAGACGTTAGTCAGAAGTTATTATATAAAAATTATCAAGTTTTAACATATTTTGGACTAGCTTTTTATAAATAAGAAAAGTGATTTAAAAGTACACTTTCGCTTATTAAGTGATTTGAAGAGTCCACATCACATATTCTCTCCTTTGGTCTAAATAAAAAAAATCTTAATGTTTTTAATATCATTATTCATGTATAAATGCAATTTATTTTGCTTGTGTAACGATTTATACCTTAGGGAAGTCTTTTAAAAAAATTTACGGGAATTATTTTATTTTTTCGAGGTTTTCGAAAAATTACAACCTGAATTTTTGGAGGGTAAACCTTAATCCCTCGATCTTGACAACCAGAAATCTGTTGCGTAAACGCTGGCGGAACTACTCGGCTTCGATCACAGACACTTTTATTATTATATAAAAAATAAAATTAAACAATTACAACATGTTAAATACGTTTCTACATTAACGTTAACCTTAAGTGCAAAATGTAGTCAATTCTTATACCTAATAAATCTTATTATCAAAAGCCGCGTCCCGACTGACGCGCGAATAGATTGTGACCCATGGAACATTTCATCGGGTAATGTATAGGATTACAACAACTTTATCTTTTTAACGCATTTTAAACATTCGCGATTATTTTCACTATAATTATTTAAGACTCCGGTCATATCGCGATCGTATCTCGTTTATCTTTTAAGTCTCATAACATGAGTTATAATCAAAGGAGGATGAGACCCAAAGATCATGAGACACTTAAGTATAAAGTAATGACGTTTTCAATGATCAGATGAATCAAATTCAAAGCAAATTTTATGTATACATTGCAATGACTAGATTATAGTGGCCCTTTTGTCAATTCTTTTATGTCTAGTAACCCCGTTGAACAATTTCATTGCAAACTAAAAACCCGGGAAATAGTTTGTATACATATATTATTTAAAATTTGTAATCAGTCAGTCTGGACGCGCCCTTATATTAAACACCAAATGAAAATAATATTTCACTTTTGATCATGCATGATGGGCAACTTTGTTAATTTGAGGGTAATTTTCATTTACTCATAACATACAAATTGCTCACACGCAGTTATTTAAATAAATAAATACAGAAAAGTAAGAAGATCGCTAGCTTCAATTAGTGATTAGTAGAGCGGTCAATCGCGGTCAATCTTTGCCAATGTGAAGTAACATCGACCTTGATCTGACGATTTTATGGAGAATACAATAAGGAGTAACGTTTCTTATGGGAGAAAAGTGTCCAACATTATAGCTTAGACAGTAATTCAAAAACCTCCCAGAATGGCGCTGGTGTAGACAAATGGTGTGGTACGAAGCCGTGTAAACGCAGCCTAATAATCTTTAAAATTTACCACGATGCTGATGTGGCGCCTCCTTATTTACGTAATTCGACGGACCTTAAATACAATGTTACTCTTTATGTAGTCTCCATGGAAAAAATATAGAAATGCTAGTAGATTATCTATTTGTTACATTGAATATTTTTATAACCTAGCAAGTAGTACATTGCAAGCGAATTACAAGATTTATATAAATAGATGGATGTCTGAGAGGATTCTAAGTTAGTCATTGCTACATATTTATAGACTTGGACTTTATACAAAAACATTCAACTATCCTTGACATTCGCGAAAGAGATATAAACGAGAATATTCCTTCATGGTTAACTTAGCAGAGTTTTTTTTATAAATTTAGATTATTACGCAATATTTTAAGTTTAAATATACTTTCCTGAGACACGAAATATTTTTTTTATGTTATAATACAATATGAAAGATTAATTGTTGCTGTTATATCCAAGACTATAAACTAATTCAGTGCTTACAAATGCGTATCAAAGAACTGTCAATGATGACGACTCATGAAATGTTTTGTGCGAGTTCTTTACATTTTCATTACTGAAACACTAATAGTATGTCTGCACTTTTAAATATTTTTGCGGACACCATTCTATTCTGAAAGAAACTTTTAATCAACGGTCCTGCAACATTGTTGTGATACAAACTTTTTTAGAGCCGTAGATGAACAAATGTTTTTGATTAATAATCCAAAATTTTGCGAATTCACATGTTAAAACTTTGACTGTATTTTTT
>JANCMC010015777.1:288239-339202 GCA_024363005.1 Charaxes varanes
TGTGCATACATAATCAAAAAACTAAACCACCTATAGTTAACATTTTTGGTCTGTTATTCAAAGTTAGGTAATGAAAATATGACGATCAAACCTTCTTGTTAACGTTATCAATAATATAAAGTCATGACGCACACGCGTATTAAACAGATTTTATCCATCACGTCTTCATTTTAATTTTTGACTGCTGGTTACACTAACTAAAAAAACCTGTGTCTTAAAGGAGGTATTGCTATTTTCCCGCAAGTACAGCTTAAATAATAATATTAATGTAATATAGAATAGCGTCCATTAGTTTTACGATTAATAAATCGTCAAATATTGATTACATATCATCAGCTGGACAGGAAATAAGTATGTTATGAAAATCATATTTTAGGAATATTTATGAAGTCCTAATAGAACGTAATTTTACTATAATAAAATGTATGCTCCATATAAAAACGTAGAATAGAGTTATGGCAAGTATACACACCCCAAGTTATCTTTGCAGCATGCTGTTATACAGCTACTTAAATAACTAGCGACAAAAAGGTTACCACTTGCCAAACTCTAGTAGCAGAAATCAAGACTAATTTAGAAATACCGTCAGCAATTTGTTCTCACACCTAAGTGAGACTTTTACTATTTTATATCAATGCAAAATTTTTGGATATGGTGACTGAAAACTTCTACAGTTTAGAACCAAAGTTCCACCAGAAGTTAATCAAGCCTGCGAGTTTAGATGATATTACCCAAACAAATAGTATACATTGATTCTAATAATATTCTGATAACCATTTCTCGCAGTCAAGAATTAACAATTAACAGCCTTACACTAATGTCGGTTATTTCATTGCATTTCTAAAAGTAGGTTAAAAATTTGTCAAATAACAAAGTACAGAGTAAAGCCTGCTAGTACCCAGTACAAATTAAGTAGAGATAAGTGGTGGTTATTCTTTATTTGTCACATGTGTTATTTTAATTATTGATTAATATGTTTGCTTTTGGTTCTTTACATCATTACATTATTATGTGCACATTTGAGAATTGTCTAATTATTACATTGGTGGGGTCCTCTACAACTCTTTTCTTAGCATCATAAGGAAATACCCGATGGTAAAATATTTTCCACTAAAGTTGTTGTCTCAAAATACTTGTGTATACTTCAAGCTGTCAGTTCCCAGTATTGCAGCAGACGCTCGCCGGCTGGTAAAGCCATGCTTTGAGGTCTTATGAAGTTGACTTCGATGGTCTTGAACCTTTTTTTCAATTCTGCATCAAACAACTGGAACAAGAAACAATCAAAAAATAAATAATTATTGATTGTGATTTGAACCATTACTAGTCTCAGTAGTGATGCAGAAGATATGGACTATATTAACGATGAAACTGCTTGGACCTGAGTTGCACAGATACTGAACACCTTTTTTGTAAGAATTGTTTATAGGGCCAACTAGATTCCCACTGTTTCTTCATGTGGCTTATTTTTCCTTGTCTATGGTAGCTTTTATAATATTTGAATGAATGATTCAAAAGAACTTGAAAGAGTGTATTTGTCTAAAACAATTATATTTGACTCACGGCGGTGTCCGTGTCGGCGTCGGCGTCTCCCGCCAGCGAGACGGGCCGGTCGCGCTGGTCGGCGGCGCAGAGCACGCGTGCTGCTGCGTTGCTGACGGAGGGCTCCCAGTGCCGCCGCAGCGCGCGCACCTCCCACAGCGACGAGCCGAGGGCACGCGACCGCGTGGCGCTCGCCTCCTCCATCACGAAGGGGTCGTTGGACACTGCAACGGGAACGACCGATTATTACATACAACTAGAGATCGCCGACTAGTCAAAATTAGCCCACAAACCTTTTGATTCGCGTACTTTCTGCTTATTTAAAGCTACATACAAAATTTTAATTCTTTGTACAAAGGTACATTAAGACTGAACGTCGAGCTCACACCAGACCCCCTCTTGGCGAACTCGAAATCTATGAAATATATGCTACCCATATTATTTATTCAAACGGTTTTAAATAATGTAAACTTAATGCTTTTATCCTATATATTATACATGAGACATTTTACAAACAAAAACAATTTGTATATAATATAATCTCAAGATATAGATATGGCTAGTCTTAGTGCTTCGATTGATTAACAAACCCGTTGCATTATTGCCGCACTCGCTTTTGGCACAAACTTTACGGTTATTTTATAGAAAGCGGGAATTAATAGAAATTTTGAAAGCTTTTGTTAATATTTTTTTTCGTCATTGAGGGCCTCGTCAATATGATCTCTCCGTGAGGGGAGATAAGTTGAAGTATGCTAGAAATTTCCTGCGGCGATACAAACTCAATAAACTTTCAAGGTTTAATAAAATCATTCACTACGTTAACGGCGGTGACATCGGTAATCGTGGTGACAAGATCAATAACTCCTCAGGACAATGGTTTAATTAAATTAATAATTGATAGGATCAGGCGTTACTTTGCGGAAATCCATGACATGCATGAGAAACTAAACTACTTTGCTTTAATCCGTAAACCAATCCCTGTATGAGATAATGAGAAAAACTTAAACATGATTATTTTAATATTATTCTTCATTAATTTTTAACGGTATGACATATTATTATATGTCTCCAGATGAAGAAACATATTAAGCCTTGTTACTTCATATAAAACTTAACTATACGAAATAAATATGCATAATATCATGTTCTGAAATATAATCCCTTGAAGCCTATGTTTTTTACTATATAAAGGCGAATATTAACAATGAGCTCGGGATGTATCAAAAACAGGAACCGTCTCAGGGACAATATAAAATTGGAGATTGGAGTAAATTGGATTGGATTCAAAGGGAGAAAACCGGGGCAGGCTTTAATAAACAGTGCGACAAAAGGGGTTACTTCAAATAAATCAAAAAACTTCCTACTTTAAAGTGGATTATTGTTTAACTTCTGTCGTCCCTAAACATGTGAGATATTAGTTACAAAAAAAAAACAAAACAAATAATAAAATTCGATATAAATAGTAAAACTTAAAACTTAAACTACGTGAGAGGATCCTTCAAAGTCGCCCCAATAAAGGAAAAACTTACGGAGTGCAGACTCAGATGGTACGGGCACATAAAAAAGAAAGTTGAATAGCTATAAGTTAATTTGACATTCAAAGTTTGTAAAAAAATTACCCATAAGGGATTAACATAAGAAAAGGGAATTAAAGTTTTTATGGAGGTTCCTCATTTTCGAAGCTAGAATGATTAAATCTTTATTCTTTGGGATTTGATTGGATATAAAGAAAAAAGATATTTTAAGTTTGTAAAAATTTTGCCCTCAAAGGGGTAAAATAACAATGAATAGGGGATGAAAGTTTTTATGGAGATATATAAAGCTGAAGAGTTTGTTTGTTTGTTTGAACGCACTGATTTCAGGAACTACCGGTCAGATTTGAAAAAATCCTTTCAGTTTTATATAGATCAGTTATCGAGGATGGCTATATGCTGTATAATAAATAAATATACAGGATTATATGACACATGGACATCTATTCCTAAGGTAGACAACTTAATGCCTGTGTTATAGGTTACAGCCGCCTGTTATACACAAATATTTTTTTTGAAAATATATAAATAGATACATATGAAAATATAATACGCGAGGCAGAAAGCCTCTCTGTCGCAAGAACTCAAAAGGGGCTGAATATGAACAAAACATCGATTTCGTTAAAGAAGGCTCGAGTAGACCTCGGCATAATTAACTCTACCTGTTGTCTAACAATGGAGGAGACAAATTAATATTGTTTTCTATTGTTTGTGTCAGTTTGACTCATATTTTATATAGAAATTGTTCAGTGCATCAAGTGTTACTATAGGCAAAAAAATTTGCGATGTTTTATTCACTTTAAATATACTATCTCTTATCGTATCTTTAAGTTATCAGCTTCTGTTTTGTTAAGACGGTTAACTCAAGATTGCTGTTTCACCGATAAAGCCACTGAAGACCTTGGGCAAAGGTTATATTCATTTCTTAAAGGGTGGCAAAGAATTTGCTAAGCTAACTTTCTGGTGCAGCAGTTTATAATAAACGTCGGTAGTTACCTACACTAATCTACATCTACACTAATGTTATAAATTAGTAAAATTTTTTATAAAAAAGTAAGAATTTTTTTTTGTTTCTTTGTAATGAATTGGTTCCAAAACTACTGGACCGACTTTAACCATTTTTTCACCAATAGAAAGCTATATTATCAGGAAGTAACGGAGGCTATAATTTAATTTCCTTAACATATTTTAATGACGTTTTATTTTACTCTAACATATTTTTTTGGCATGAAAGTGCGAGACTAATGAGGTTATGAAATTACTAGTCGTTATTGACTAATAGTTTTGTGCTAAAAACATAGAATAATTAAATGGTTACTTTAGAGTTGAACTTTAAAGTATTGGGTTCTGCGACCCTAGCGGTAAGATTACTTGTGAATAATGTTACTTTTGCGTTTTGAGAGACCATTTTCATAGAAAATAGAGCATCACCATAAAGCAAATCGGTCACTAAGCATGTTTGTTACGGGCTGTTCAACACCAAGACAAGAACTACTCTGGCTTTAGGTGAAAACTAAAACAAAAGTAAGTACACAAACGAGTGTAAGTTTAAAACAAGAGTAAGCTTAAAACAAGATCAACTAAAGGATAGGTTTAAGTTGAATATATGTATATAAAACAATTCACCAGCGTTTCCTATTTTTTTTCTAAGGGTCGGTTATTTTTGCATCTTTTCTGTGTGACCCACTAAGATTACTTTACTTATATATACTTACAATTTTAAAAGTGTTCGGCCTGGATGTATGTATGTACATATCTTTAAAAAAGCTCGCTAAAGTTTTTTTTGCGACCCGGTAGTTTGCCATTAGCCGGCACAAGTTTGCGACACAACATTTGGGAAACGTCCATCCAACTTATTCAGAGCATCCTTCGATAAGCCCACATCTAGAAGTCTTCAATTTTCTTCCGCAAGTCTTCAAGTAAGGACTATGATTCGTACCCATACATGGCCATGGCCAAATGTAGCATTTTAGTAGCCTGTTACGAAGTTTTATATGCAGTTGATGATCACCCAGAATCTCTTTCATTTTTGTAAAGGTTGTCCTAGCAATGTCTATGCGAACCCGGATATAAGTGTCGCTTTTCCAAAAATCAGTTAACTATGAGCATAGCGGTGGTAATATAGGTAATTTACTCAGGACGCAGACTGAATTACGACTCAGTCTGCGCCTGAGAGTAAAATTTGTTGATTTATCCCGACTGATAAGTTTACGAACTTTTTTCACTTATCAGTCGGGATAAATCAACAAATTTTACTCTAACCTTATTTTATAGTTCTGCCCTTTAAAAGCCACAAGCTATAAAGCAATCGTTCAGTAAATCTGATAGAACTTTTGATTCAGATAACTGTAGACAACAAAGCATACTGTAGCAAATATTGAGCTGTCCTTATTCTAATTTAATATGATTCCTACACTATCAATTCAGATTCATGCGCTAATAATGGGTATTTATATATTTCTACAAAAAAAAATTGTGTATAACAGACGTCCGTTACCTATAACACAAGCATACCTTAGAAACAGACGTCCGTTTGTCATGCAGTCCTTTATATATTTATTTATTATTATAAATTAACAATAATTTTGCTTAGTAAGATTTATTTACTCACATGTCACGTGCAATTAGCGTAAATATTTGGTCTCTTGATCGCAACGCATAACGCTGCGTCATGCGGCATACTGTGCCGGACACATAATTGTTAGATGAACATCTAAAACGGTCTCTTGTTTCGTCGCTGTCTACGTCAGCGGTGAAAGGCAAGTGCAGAACGCCGCGTCGTGACGCAAATCGCTGCGTTATGCGTTACGACCAAGAAACTAAAGCTTAAGATTCAATTTCATTCGTACTTCATTCCGTTGCAAAACTTTTGTTGAACATTATCTTCGTAATTTAACCTTATTTAAGTTGCGAAATATATATTTTTTTAAATATATAAATATTTGTGTATAACAGGCGGCTGTTACCTATGTGTATTATTCATATATATATAAATACATACATATGAATAATACACCCAGACTCGAGGTGGGAATTGAAACCCCCCCACAATTTATTCTATGTAACCTTCTTTTCTCTGAATAATGAATATTATTATGTCTTTATTAACCGACTGTCAACAAAACTAGGTTCTCGGTTTAACATATTTTTACTGAATTATTATCAAAGAGGTTATAAAAGCGTACAAACTTTTGTCGTAAAGAAAATTCACTTTTATATCATTTTTAAGTTCAAAAAAAATTCCTGTTTTAAACTAATATTAAGAAAAACGTATGAGGATTTATTTGTTACGCTATTACAGATTAACTTTAACTTAATGAATGTTGAGGGTAGGAAAGGACGTTTTTTTCTCCAGGCGTTGGAACCTAAATAACTTATTCTTCTTCAACCTAGCCTTATCCCAGCCTAGTATCAGGGTCTACATTAATTGCAGAGAATGTGGTTGTGGGGCGAGTTAAGATGACCTAATGCCGCCTGACGTTATGGCGGAACCCAACACAATCTCTTCTTCTTCTTCCTAGCGTTATCATGGTTAAGTACCAAGGTCCGCTTAGATTGCAAAGGATTTGGCCGCGGGGCGAGTTAAGATGACCGATTGCCATCTGACGTCATCCTCGGAACCCCCACGATCTCTACAACCTTACAACTACCTACGGGCTGTAAATACACGCGGAGGTAGTACCGACTTACCATTCCGGAATAGTGTATAAATAGTGCTTAGGTTTACCAAGCACAAGAACGGTTTAATGAACTTCACTACTGAATTAGCTCAATCAATATTGATTTCGAAAAGTTAGTTTATATATATTTATAAACTCTATAACTTTTCTGCAAAGAACATTTTCATGAAAGGAAACAGTTAGAATTCTGTAAATATGCAATTTTTTAATTGGAAGTTTACAAAAACTGGTCGGTATGGCCTCATAAATTGATCACAATCAATACTGGTACATAATATGCATACCTAGCTGCGCCCGCGACTTCGTCCACGTAAAATTAGGTAAAAAATAGATTTAAATAGCTTGATATAGTCTATAAATTTCCTCGCTAAATGAGCTCTCTAACACTGCTAGAATTTTTCAAATCCAGTAGTTCCTAACATTAGTACGTTCTAGCAATTAAACAAACAAACTCTTCAGCTTTATATACTAGTATAGATTTAGATTTATATATTAATACATGTAGCGAAAACTTAAGGTACCATTTTACGAAACTTGCGCGGCCGGAGCGGTATGAGATTTGGCACGGTTACAAATATTGAATAACATATCCAAAGAACAAAGAACAAGATCGGCCTCGTTTTAAAAATAAACGTTCTTATTATTTTTGTTTATAACATACTACTTTTGCCTATGACTGCACTCGCTGTTTTTTAAAAAACAGCTAATGTTGTATATGTGTTGTATATAAATACGTGAAGCGATAACTTCAGGTACCATTTTACGAAAATTGCGCGGACGGAGGAGTATGAAATTTAGCACAATTGTAGTTCATATAGAGGAAGGTGCGCAAATGCTAATATTTTTTTATAATTTGCAGTATTAATATGCTAAATTGTTAAAGTTAAACCACACGCACACCAATGCCAGAAGATTTACACACACATATATTGATGTCATAGAGTAATTGTGATAACCGTTTGTTATATTAATCGTCAAATTTTATTTTTCTATGAATAGTACAATATATGTCGCTGTACGGTATAAAGGTTTGTGGGTGAATTTCGAACTGAATATATCTAGTAATAAATAATGCACGTAAAACTTTTAACGCAACCGAATTAAACGTGGAATTAGATATTATGTATATGAAATATTTTATGCAAAACGCAAATCATAGATGCAAACTGTTAAGAACACAGCCTTCAAGTTAATTAGGTGATATTACTATGAAGGGCATATACACTAGTCACCGAATAAATAAGGGACAATCCCTTTACATTATTTTGTAATACATTTGTAATAAAGGTTATTACCTTTATTACAAATAAATGTATATTACACGTGTATATTACACGTATGTCAATCCTGACGTCAGTAGATGCGTGTCCACAGAGCGAGCACCCTCGCAAGGCCACTATAATCTTCTTCCTATCGCTATCCCGGTCAAGTACCAGGATTCGATTAGATTGCAGAGGATTTGGCTGAGGGACGAGTTAAGATGACCGATTGCCGTCTGACGTCATCCTCGGAACCCCCACGATCTCTACAACCTCACGAGTAATATCGCAAAGTGACATTAATCGGGGACCACCGTTTTACGTGCCTTCCGAAACACGGAGGAGGTCGGATATCAAATATAAACCAGTGTTAGAATGGGTTTTCCATCTATCACCCGGTCGCAGCCAGATCAACTTAACCTAGCGATCGACTTAAATGCCGACCGCTGATTAGGCCTCCTTGGTTATAGCAGCCTCGCTAGGCTACTATAGTCGCGAGCTTTTAAATTACCTTAACGTGGAGCGGTAACGATAGTATAATGTGTTATTATCTCAAAAACATCCTATTTACTAATACTAGTGACCATAGATTCTTATTCTTATAGATTCGCGTACTTTATGCTTACTTAAAACCCTATATGTACAAATCTTCTTTGAACCGCGACAATATTTGACAATTGATAGTTTTGCCGTCGTCATGTCACGGCATTTGACGGCTATATGACTTGAGCTTATAGTAAATTGCATGTGTGTAAAGTGGCCTAAATCGTTTGGCATTTGTGTGTGTGAGGTTTCATTATAAATAGTAATAATTTAATGTATTTAATTATACATATTTTATCAAAGTATTTTGGTTCATTCTTCAGGTTGTACAACCTGAAGAATGAATCCTTTATAAAAAAAAAATAACTTCTATTAAATCTTTTGACACTATACAATTATAGATTTTTTTTTGTGTATTCTATTATATTATGTTAAGTAAAATTTTATATTATAAATGTTTAAATAAATATTAAATGTACATAAAGATTTAAAAAAAATTACAAGCAAGGATAATTCCAACCTGTATTTCCATGTAAACGCTCTCGACGCACACGGAAGGGATTCCTTCTAAACGGACTGGAATTCTTATAGATCTCTTTAAGCCGCTTTCAAAAAATTGTCTTAACAGTGGTGAAAGCCTTGAGCAGCTTTCGAGCAAGATTTCAGGGGTAAGGTCATGTGAGGTATCGTTTGCAGATGCTTTCACTTCTCAAAAATCTCATTAGGAGCAAACTGTCCGTTTGCAAAAAAAAAGACAGTCCGGTTTTATTTAACACGCTATTTTCTTTGTAGAAATTTCGCATCAAAAATTTAAAATATGGATTGGAAAATATCAATTATTATTAGGGTTTCTGCTTAATCTTTAAGAAAAATAACTTAATCAATGGTTTCTTTTTTTACAACGAAACGGGACCCTAAAAAGGAGAAACATAAATATCTGCTGTGTACAAGAAACGCACTGGAAAGGAGCTAAATCCAGAGACCTAGGACAGGGGTATCAACTAGTCTACTATGGAACAGACAATAAACAGAATGGGGTAGGCATAATTCTCGACAACCATTTTAAAAACAGAATAGTAAATATCGAAAGAAGAACAGACCGTCTCATAGCCTTAAAACTAGCACTGGACAATCAGCCTATCATAAATATTATATGCGCCTATGCACCCCAAACGGGGTGCAACGATTCTGATAAGGAAGCATTTTGGGAGGAGATGGACGAACTCATGATCAATATACCCGAAGAAGAAAATAAATTTATATTAGGCGATTTAAATGGCCACGTAGGTGATTATAATGGTGTTTGCAGAAATGTCCACGGGGGGTTTGGATATGGCAGTAGAAATAAAGAAGGTGGTCGAATTCTGGAGTTTGTTTCTTGTCATAATTTAGCCATAATAAATACTTTCTTTCAAAAGAAACCAGATCATCTTATTACATACAAAAGCGGGGGTAGGTTATCACAGATAGATTATATTTTAGCCGACTGCAAAATTAAAAAGGGATTTAAGGATTGTAAAGTTATTCCAGGGGAATCATTAACCTCTCAACATAGACTCTTAGTGGGTATTTATGAGTTACCGAAACCTATTAAGATGCTCGTGGATCGTACTACTAGGATTAAATGGAAAGACATTTCAGGACCAAAGGGACGTGTACTGCTGGAAAGCTTGAGTAACTACCTGGAAAAAGATATGAAAAATACTTACCTTTGTGCCGATCGGATGTGGTCTAACTTCGAAAAAGAATGCAGAAACAAAGCTAGCACCATACTTGGAGTAACCAAAGGAGGCGTTAGTACAGGAAAAGATCCAACCTGGTGGAATGACGAAGTTAAGGAAATCATTAAAACTAAGAAAGATAGATTTAAAACGTGGCAAGCATCTAAAGATGAACAAGATCGCATCAGATATATAGAAATAAAACATAGGGCAAAACGGGCGGTTGCTCAGGCCAGAGCTAAGTCTCGGGAAGAATACTATGGCCAAATAGAAAGAGCGGAAAATGATAGGGAAATCTTTAAACTAGCTAAAAATAGAAACAGAGCAACACAGGACATTAAAGCAAATAAATTCATTAAAAACAAGAATAATAGATTGCTGACAACAAAGGAGGAAATTAATTATAGATGGGGTGAATATTATGAAGAGCTTATGAATGAAGAATTTCCAAGAAAAGAAATAGATCCTCTTAAACCAGTACAAGGACCAATTGCAAAATTTGAACTTGAAGAAGTTAAGGCTGCCGTGAGCAAAATGAAAAACCAAAAAGCACTAGGTCCTGATGAAATTCCAGCTGAACTTTGGAAGTCACTCGGTACTGTTGGAGCAGAATGGCTTACAATATTATTCAATATGATCTGTAGAACAAAGCTAATGCCAGACTCATGGCGGCTTAGTTTCATAATTCCATTCTATAAAAACAAAGGAGACGTAACGCAGTGTGAAAACTACAGAGGAATTAAATTAACCTCCCACACCCTTAAAATCTGGGAACGCGTCCTAAATAAGCATATACATCTCCTCTCCACCATTTCTTCTAACCAGTTTGGATTCACACCCTCAAAATCTACAACTGACGCAATACAGGCAGTTAGAATACTAACAGAAAAATATCGCCTGAACAAAGAAGACTTGCATCTTATCTTCATAGACTTGGAAAAGGCATTTGACCGAATACCTCGAACATTAGTATGGCAATCTCTAAGAGGGCAACATATTCCTGAATATTATATTCAGTTAGTACAGGACATGTATACTAATATCCGTACAAAAGTTAGGTCGGCGGTAGGTCTCAGCCAAGAATTTGAGGTGAGGGTGGGAGTCCATCAAGGTTCTGCACTTAGTCCTTTGCTTTTCAACCTGGTAATGGATTTTATTACAAAAACCATTCAAGCACCTATTCCGTGGAATCTTCTTTACGCCGATGACATCGTTCTTATCGCCAAAACGCCCCAGGAGCTACAAAAAACACTCTGTCTATGGGTAAATGCTCTAGAGAATTCTGGGCTTAGAGTGAGCAAAACAAAAACTGAACACCTGGAATGCCGCTTTAGTAACTGTAATGCATGCACCACGACAACTATATATTACCCAGACAAAACACCGGTGCCAAAAGTAAGGCAGTTTAAATATCTTGGCTCTATTATTACTGACAAGGCAGACGTTGAGGTAGACGTGGCACATAGAGTAACAGTTTCCTGGCAGAAGTGGCGATCCCTTACTGGAGTACTATGTGACCCTAGTATGCCCATTCGAACGAAGGGCAGAGTTTACAAAATGGCGGTGAGGCCTGCAATGCTATATGGTGCGGAATGTTGGACGGTCAAAGACACTCATGTACAAAAACTTCATACGGCGGAAATGAAAATGCTAAGATGGTCGGGAGGGGTGACTAAGCTTGACAAAATCCGGAACGAATACATCCGTGGCAGTTTTAAAGTTGCCCCTATATCCGAAAAACTTAAAGAATGCCGATTAAGATGGTATGGGCATGTAATGCGTCGAGAGGAAGATCATGTAGTTAAAGCGGCCTTATGCATAGGTGAAAAACTTCAAAAAATGGAGGGGTTTCTCAGTTCTACTAAGTGTTTCTTATATTTTATTTATTTATACGCTTTATTATACACGACAAAAGAAATTAGCAGATAAGAAAGTAACATACAGCAATAAAAGAAGTACAAAAGACGGTGTTATCGCTGAAGAGCGATTTCTTCCACATAGCCTTTAGGACAAGGAAATATATATTCACGAATTCTCCGTCAGTTGTGAATCGATTTTTATGATCCTTCTTTTGTTTGGTAGCCCATATTTTAGAGATAGTCTAATATAAAGATTATCGAAATCGGTTTAATGGTTTTGAAGAAATCTTCAAAACTCTTAATTTATATAAATATACATTGTTATGCATCAGTGATATCTTCGTTTACTCCCAAGCCTCTCATTAGAGAAATGTGTTTAGTTTAATTATATATGTGTAAATAAAGTACTAAAATATTTATAATTAAAAAATATCTTCCATTCACCTCCTATTTCCTTAATAAATCGCGATTTAGTTTTTTTTCACTTCCGTCTCCCCTCCCTTTAAACCTACACATCCGCGGAGTCAAAGCCACATCACCTCCGCATTCTCCCTTTACCCCTTTCCTCTTCCACTGAATTAGCGTCAAGTTAAATATCTCTTCACGCCTCACCAACGATTATCAGTCCCTTTTGATATATTGTGATTATATGATTGCGCAGGAGTTGCGAGCAGTCAATTCTTGAGAACAAGGTTAAGATTATGTGAAAATTACACACCGCTTAAGTGCCTGTAATCAAACTTTATGCCGTTAATGTTTCTTTAGTAGGCATGTATTTAGAGAGCTTGTTAAAGACAGTGGCAGCTTATAAAAGCTGCCACTTCCTTTTTAAGAGAGTACCTTGTGACCGAGGAGACGTTAAATAAAAATAAATAAATATATGGGACTATATGTATATGACTGTACAGGACCTGTATCTGATCCTGTATCATGTAATTAGAGTTTTACTTAACCCAATTGTAACAAATGTAACTGCTTTTTATATATAAATAAAAAAATAATATGACACACGAAAATCAGTTTCTAAGTTAGGCAGCATAATGCCTGTGTTATGGGTAACAGACGCCTGTTATACATTTTTTTTAAATATAAAATACCCATCATATATTTACAGTAGGAATAGATATTGATACTCGAGCTTATTTTACCTCAGCTACTATAATTATTGCTGTACCAGCGCGTCCTGCAGCCCGTAGCCCGGGCCCGTGGGCTCCTCCGTCAGAGTCGTCAGCCCGCCCAGGGGCTCGGCCGCGAAGCGACCGCTTCTGAAATAAAAAATACACACACCAAATATAAAGTATTGTCAGAGCAGCTTCCGGTGGCGCGTGCGCAATACCGGATATGTCAATTGCGCATGAGCAAGTTATAACATAAAAGTCAGCGCATTTTTAAAAACGCGATCATTCTTAAGAAATTAGTCTAAAACTATCAGCGTTAAAGGATCAGTGTTAAACGATCATTCGTAATAAATCGTCACTAGTCGCTGACGAGATAATTAGTTTGTGACATTTTTCTACCTTCGTAGTGTAATTAATTTCTTTTTGGTTAAATTATGGTGAAAACGTTATTTTGTAACTGGTTATGTATTTTTTTAATTTCAATAGGATCAAATCTGTAGAGGATGCGGCTACAGGAAGAATTAACAAGACCGACTGCCGTCTAACGTCATCCCTGAAACCCCCACAATATCTAGTCACACGAATAATATAACTGTGACATTAATTGGGATCCATATAAATATATTAATCGATTTTTACTAGAAGGACAATTAATTGAAAAGGGGCAAACGAGCAGACGGAACTCTTAAGTGACTACCGACGCCCATGGACAACTGCAACACCATGGGGATCGCAGATGCGTTGCCGGCCTTTGAGAAATGTGTATGCTCTTTTCTTGAAGGTCCCTAAGTCGTATCCGTCGTCGTAATTGATTCCACAGAGGAATTGTGCGAGGTATGAAGTTTCTTGAAAATCGCACTCGATAGTTTTACATACTTTGACGCTTAAACAAAAACATTAACGCTTTTTACGCATTTTACACAACTTAGTAGATAAATATTGCTAGCACGAATGAAATCAGAACTCGTGCGTATCAAATTTTCGACGTTATGGCCATGTAAGTCGTGTAAAATGGAAGCACGAATCTTTATTTGACGTTTCGTTTCGAACGTAAAAGTAAGTAAAACTATCGAGAATGTTCGTGCTAGGCCTGGTGATCGCCTGGTGGTCGAAATTCGGCCCCAAATCTATAGACTTGCGCACTCTATGCTTATTTAAAGCTTTATGCAAAATTTTCATTCTTTGTACGGCGATATTGTAATATTTTACAGTTAATATTTTTACCGTTGCTATGACTAAAATGTTTATTTTTAATTAATTATGGCGGCAATGCTGTCACGTCAAGTGATGGTATTGTTGTCGCGTTTCGTTCGATTAGTGAGACTTCCCGGTGGCCTATACTGGTCATTAAAAGCCGGCAACGCATCTGCTTGCCTCCTGGTCGTGCAGATGTCCATGGGCGTCAGTAGGCCCTTAGCTGCCTGCTGACTACTCATCTGCCCCTTGTAGTATAAGAAAAATGTTACTACCTCAAGAATAAGGCGATCCTACCTCAGGCCTTTGGGAGGTTTAAAAACGGGTTAGATATTACAACTAGATTTAACACCAGGGCCTAGGCAAAAAAGCCTAAAACTAAATTGTGTACTTACTTATTTTTTATTTGAATAAATAAACCTAAAATTTCTTCTAATCTAAGTAGTTCAAGTCTAAATCATTACGATTTAATTAAATTCTATCTTAAAAGCTAGAACATTAAAATTTTGAACAACTACAAATATTTCGTATTCTTAAGTAATGAAAACCTCAACTAAAGTTTGTGCTGGCGTAAAATATAAATTGCTCTTAATATTGTGGTCATGGGAGAAATCCTAGAGGGAATTTGTATAATGGTCAGGCATTTATATTTTTACTAAACAATCATGCGGAGCAAACAATCAGGTGGTTCATCGCGTAAGTGACTACTGACGCCCATGGACATCTGCAACACCAGAAGGCTCGCAGATGCGTTACCGGCCTTTAAAGAAGGTTTTAGGCCACCAGGAACTCACACCGAAGGAAATGCGACAACTATAACATACTTGAAGTGACAGCATTGCCGCCCATTTAGGCCCATCTTATGTAAGAAAAAGTGTTTTTTAATTAACCTACAATATCTCACTGCTGGGTCTGGACTAGCCTTTTGCCTTTTTTAAAAACTGCAAAAAGGAAAAAGTTTTGTCAAAATCAAAACACTTCTAAATATATATACATAATTGTGTGTTGTGTGTTATATACATAACACACAAAAAAAAATTTAAAATCCCCCCAAAACAAATTAGTACACAAACCCTAATGATTTTTAATGGAGTAAGTGATGATTTCACTTAAAAATCTCTCTGGTTTTACCCCACATCTCAAAAAATATGGCAAACACTCGAGAACAAATTATATACATCCACATAAATTTTGGGTTGTTGGTTCTGGATTATGGGCTGCTTTTATCCTAAATCCCTCTTTCATCTTATATTATACCAGACTCGAAATAAGGGTCCGCTTAAATTGTAGAAGTGACTTTATGGTGAGAAGACAGACTGACATTTGACGTCATCTCTGGAACACCCGCAAACAATACAATGCCACGACTAATATCACTCGGTGACATTAATAGGATCCACTGTTTTTCGTGTCTTCCGAAATACGGAGGACGTCGGTTATTTGAAAACCAGTGTTTGAATGGGTCACTAAATGGGCCGCGGTAAGAACTGCTTAACCTTAAAAATCGACTCAAATGCCGGCCACTGATGAAGCTACGACTTCGTCAACATTCTAGACGTAATACGTAATATAATGTGAGTTATATTACGTAATATATGAGCTCTCCAAAAACGGTTACAAAACCATCTTATACACGTTACACGTAGGAGCAAGGGTATACCAGCAAAATTCCTGTACAACCTACTAAAACACTTTGGTATGTCAAGAAAAGAAAGTTCAGTATAAGAAAGGACACCTAAAGCCGCAGAAGTAGGAACATACTAGATTTCGCTAGGCAGGGGAAACAACACTGGCAGTGAAGGTGAGTGTTAGTGATCACTATAAAGAGCGCGCTCTTAAACCTACACCTATGTCACAAGGCCCGAGCACTGCTGAGCTATTCTGGCGTGCGCTGCAAAAACCGTTAGAGTTACACGTATATAGTGTATGAAGGAAATGTTTATCTTAAATCTAAAATTCTATAAAAGATCTAAAGTTCTATAAAAGATCCCGGGACAATATATATCTTATCTTTCATGTATAAGCCATTAACGCCAAAATAGTGAACCATCATGGAACGGGAACGGGGACAATATTATAGGATAATAGAATGTAGTAAATATTAAGTAACCCAATGTTCGGGCAGGACGTCAGCCGAGAACGCTATTATATGAATAAAGATACTACGTGATACATAGGAATAGTAACAACGATTATGTATTTTAAATGTGCTGTTAAATTTAAACAGGTTCGAATACACGAGAGACCAGTTGGGGGACGAAAACCACTTGAACGAGCTGCACTGGTCGCCGCACACGCAGACATACGCCGATTATGGTAATTATATCGAATGGCCCTTTGTCGCAGTGGCAGTGACTTTGTCATTTGCTCCGGGGGCTGCGGGTTCGATTCCCGCCTCGAGTTTGGGTGTATTATATATATGTATATGTTTATATATAACTACAAAATAATATATATGTGTATAACAGGCGTCTGTTCAAGTTTCTAAATCTAATCTAATAATAATATAAATCTAAGTTTGAAAATGCCAGGTCAAAATGTTTTGTAAGGTGGACTACCTTACAAAAGTCCTTGTAGTACTACGGAACCATAACAATGATTGCGAAGATTTATTAATCATGATTATGTATCACACTTAGAAGACTGAGGTAAAATTCAATGCAATCAGGTACTACTTCGCTCCGGTAAACGTAAAGCGGGACAGAATAATTTATATGCAAATGTTTGGAACTCTAAACCACATCGCATCACTAACGCTAGATTTCAGGAAATCGCTTATTCTATTACTATCGCATTCGATATCACTGAAACTATCGCACTATCACGATCTATCACTAATCACAATAACGAACACTATCACCACCGCCATCAAACAACCAACGCATAATATCCATAAATAATTCATTTATTTCGAATAATTGATAGAACCAGGCGTATCTTTGCAGAAATCTATGACATGCATGAAATGCTAAACTACTTTGCTTAAATCCGGAAATGAAAACGAGGGAAAATCTGTGCAATGCTGCAACCCGAAAGCTACACCACCGAATCCGCCACCAAAGCACAGCACTACACTGTAATTATAGTTAATGAAACGATGAATGAAATTAAAAGTTAGTTTTAATGGTATTTTATTATATGTTTGTTTTTTGACATACACTTATTTTAGTTAAAAAGACAAAAATAGCTGTACCTCAGTGCTGGATAGAGATTCCGAAATAATTCTTAGATTGGCTGATAGAGGACATTGAAACGATGCTGCCTGTATCATTAATATACTTTAGACCTAAAATATAATCGGTCAGTGTACGATTAAGCATGCGATATATTATATATATATGTATGTATATAAAATATATATTTGTTTATCAGTCAGCTGTTACCTATAACAGAGATGTTAAGTTACTTACCTTAGGAGTAGAGGACCGTGTGTTGACAGTCCTGTGTATGTATTTATTAAATAAATTAGTGCCATACAAAAGAAAAGGTAAGTTGCTTAGGTAACAGGTAAGTTATTTAAAGCTGTTGGGCATCGCTGGTGTTATACATTTTCATTTCACACACAAGGATGTACATACGTAATATTTAAGAGGTACATTTTAGAGTGGCGCGCTAAGTCGACGGATAACATCGCTCTCAGGGGATGTATTACGTTGTTTGCATGAGGATAAACTTAGGTCAGTTAGTATATTCAAAATAAAATATATAAAACAAATAATTTCTACAATTTTCTCTGTCTTCTTGTTTGCTAGAGATTATTTTTCCAATTAGGCAATTGGCAGACATTAATTCAAAAAAAGGAGAAGATTATATTTTCGATATGCATGTTCTTTAAGGTAGATTCACCGATCTGTACGTCATTAGTGAATCGATTTAAAAAAAGGCTTTTTTATAGTTGCTCCTTGTAGTCATCATCTGTCCTAAGGATGTTGAGAAATCCCGAATTGAATTGGGCCGACGCGTCTGGGTACCAGAACCTCTTATTCGTGTAAGATCTGCGTGAAGTGATGGCATGCTGTCATTTCAAGTGATAATCTTGCTGTTGTGTTTTGTTCGGTTCGTGAGAGTTTCAGGAGGCCCAAACCCCTACAACCTCCTTAAAGGCTGGCAACGCTTTAGCTATCCTTCTGATGGTGCAGATTTCCATTGGCGTCGGTAGACACTTAGGTGTACTGACTGCCTATTTTCCCTTTGTAGTATAAAAAATGGAATCTATAGCGCATTTACTATAAGATTTCAAAATGTCGGTATTATTTTATTTCCAATAAAGTTGCGTACAAAATTATTATAAGCACTACTAATAAGAATCTCCAGCTTCTAAAGTTCTTTCTCTCGTTAAGGCTCTCGCTAGTTTTTATGCAAAGCATAAATAATAAGACGAGATCGATGCAACATCCAATAACTTTAATTAGGAAAATACCTTTCTTTATAAAATATGAGATGAATAAAATAAGCCTATTAGACAGGCGAAGTCAGAGCAAAAAATTCTTCGTTCAATTTTGCTTTTAAGAAGCTCTTTCGCATGTCAATTACTTATATATTTTTTTATTGTCTTATCTTTGAAATTATCAATCTTCATATATTATTAAAATATTATATGAAGCATTGAAAATATAGATCGAAAATGTATATTTATATATACGCGATATTTTTGTATCCACGATGCTAAAAACGCACCAACGCCAAGATTTAACGCAACACTTTTTTAACTCTCGTGCGAATGAGGGCTTAATCTTGAAATATCCTAATTATGTCACATGAACTAGTTTCCGATTGTTACACTTTGTGGGGAAACTTAGATATCAGTATGGTGAGCTTTATAGTTTTATACTCAGGAATTACTATTACAGCTTTGGAAACTAGGGTAATAATCATCTAAAAAGTGATAGCGGAAATATTTCCGTGCGAGCTTAGGGTGGAATTCCGATAGGTATTGAATTAGTGACAGACAATGCAAGCAAATTGCGCGATTGATTATTACATTACTGCAACGGCCGGCAAGAGAGGCATTGATGGACGAACGTGTGAATGTGAGCCGAGGCGAAGCCGAGGCACACATACGCAAGTCCATCAATGCCAAGCTGCAGCCAAGGCTTGTATAGTACTTTTCTCAAATAATGCGCGGAAATTAAACTAAGTAGTATAATTCAGCACTTTTATTTAAAAAAGTATTTAAAACCAATGACGAAGTTGACGAACAACTAATAACAATAGCTTTTTTATGCGCCAAAGTATTTTTTTTCACTAAACAGCTTTCTATGTGCAAGCCAGTTCGAAATTTAAATTAAACCTTGGATAAGTTACCTCTTTGGTCGCCATGTTGCGGAGTAGAAGACCGTTTTTAAATTACACGACAAATATGTTTTTACTTAGTAATTTATTTGGCCGTTAAACAGGACAGATAAGGATTATCATACAACTATTGCTGGCAGCTACTCGACCAGTATAGCAAGTTATATTTATCTCGAAGTGAGTTGTCAAAATAATGCTCAAATTTCCAAGCATGTTTGAGAAAAATATGTAATTCACAATTTAGGAACACAAAGGGCTCTTAAATAAAACTAGGGTTTTATGTGTACTAATTATACTAGTGTATTATGGAAAACAATTCAAAGCAGTGATATAACTTGAAGGAAACATAATTGAGTATTCATTTATATATAATTCGTACTTTTTCAGTTTTCTTCTTTCACTTGAAAAACTCTCCTGGTTTCAAGACGAACTATTTGGAAAAGTTAGAATAAATGAGTACATTACAAGACACGTTGTAAGGTAAAGCAAAAAGCAACCTTACTTTAGTCGAGAAGTTTGCGAAATTCTAACAATATTGTGCTAATTTGTCAAACATTCATTTAAATGGTTTCCTAAATACGCACATATTTTTTTGGCGTATCAGAGCGTTTGTCAACAAAAACGTTCACGTTGCCTTTTATACGGTTAATAAGAGAGCTCATTAGCAAAATATTGTCACGTTAAACGCAAAAGTTTTTTATATTTGCCACGAAAATCTTGTTTCGCCAGGAAAACACGTGTATTGAACAATAGCTTTGTGAATTGTTAAATATTTTGCGTATCTGACTTCATAAACTTCAGTAGCTTTGTTCGTTTGTAAACAATATGGAAGACTTTGAAAATCACTCTTAAGTTTTACGGGGCCTCAAATATACTTTGTTTATCGAAAAGAAAACATAAAATTAAGCATCGTGAAATAAATTCGGGATCATTTTATGGTTTCAAATATTTGGTGAAATGAAAATTATGTTTTCGTATGAGGAATTATTTTATATAATTGTAGTAATTATTTTTACTTATAATATAATGTTGTATAAATAAGAAGGTCCTTTGTACAATATTGTATTTATATTTTACATATAAATTACCTATTCTGGGGATTTTATAGATTCTGTTGACTCATTAAGCATGGAATTAGATAGTTTTATTGTATTAGATTTCCACCTTATGTATTACGTTGGCCTGCGATTTTCCTTTTAATGTGTTTGTTGTCTAGCCAGGAGGAGTCATGTGCTAAAATTGAATTCTGTTTAAAATCAATTTAAGACACAAAAGAAAACGATGAACGCTTGGTACCGTAGTCCTCCCTATAACACGGCAGGTTTGTTTTATATTATAGAAAAACGTATTGTAGGATTATTCTCGTACAATGCGCTTTGACGGCCCTTTATAATGTATAAAAATATATAAAGCTGAAGAGTTTCTTTGTTTGTTAGCTTGAACGCACTAACCTCTGGAACTGCTGGTCCGATTTGAAACATCCTTCAGTTTTAGATAACCCATTTATCGAGGAAGGCTTATAATAGGCTATCTATCATTACGCTGAAATTGAATATATTTTTTTTATCTAATTTTGCGCGGACGAAGTTGCTGGCACAGCTCCTAGTATATATTATAGAATAATATTAAAGCGTTAAGAGAGCACCGTGTTACAGGGGGGATTACAGTATACCTAATAAGGTTCTCATTTTTTTCTGATTTCTGACGGACAGCACTGAAGTCTGATGCTGTAATACAACAATTAGAGGTAGCGCCACGCTTGTAACCGAATTGGGCCGGCACGTCCGGGTACCAGTACCTCTTTCTCACTTGAGATCGGCGTGAAGTGGTGGCAATGGTGTCACATCAAGTGATGGTATTGTTGTCGCGTTTTGTTCGGTTTGTGAAACTTCCCGGTGGTCTAAGCTCGTCATTAAAGGCCGGCGACGCATCTGCTAGTCTTCTGGTCGGGCAGATGTCCATTAGCGTCGGTAGGCACTTAGTTGCCTGCTGCCTGCTCGTTTGCCCCGTGTAACATAAAAAAAATATATATAAGACATAATCAGTAACTTGGTCAACCCGTTAGTGACTCGTTTGCATAATGGGTCAATGTTATTTTATTATGTTCATCATTCATTCAATCAGACACGTGAGTCGCAGTTTAAGCTATTATTGGAAGTTCACCTTAATTCTTCGATGTTTAATGGGACTTCCAAAGTACAATGGTGTCAGTAAAATATTTTATGTTTACCGGAATCTTCGCGTCGCCCAATAAAGTTGGCCATGTTAGAAATTGTATTGGAATTATTTATAACATGACCTGCATGTTCTAGTTTCTACTAAGATAACTTTTTTTAGCTTTCACTGATTTTTTTTTCTTTTTTTTTTATGTTACAAGAGGCAAACGCGCAGGCAGCAGGCACCTAAGTGCCTACCGACGCCCATAGACATCTGCACGGCCAGAAGGCCAGCAGATGCGCTGCCGGCCCTTAATGACGTGTTTAGGCCACCGGAAGTCTCACAAACCGAACGAAACGCGACAACAACACCATCACTAGACGTGACAGCATTGCCGCCACTTCACGCCGATTTATTTAACTAAAAATTTTATTTAATAAACTCTGATACACAAGATACACTAACTAAAAATTTACATTAATCGAGACTCAGTTTTACGTGCATTCCGAAACACGGAGGAGGTTGGATATTAGAAGACCAGTGTTAGAATGGGTCACCCATCTATCACTCAGCCGCGGTAAGAACTGCTTAACCTAGCGATCGACTCAGATTAAGCTATGGCCTCGTTTGTAATACTAAATATACATACCGTTATTGTTTCTCAGCGTGGTGTCAACGCCGTTCTGTAGGAGCAGTACAGCGACACGGGCGTGTCCCCTGTACGCCGCGCAGTGCAGGCAGGTATTTCCTTGCGCGTCTACACAATTGATACTCGGCGAGTTTGAGCTACTCAGCTGAAATAAAAGAAAAGAATGAATATAAGAAATCATAATTTATAAAAGTAAATATAAAGTTCAATGGAACCCTAACCCCTAAACTAGGCAAGCCTGTGTCAAAGGGAGCAATTCATAGAGGCTATTTGACAATTTTAAATTTTTACTATTAAATTATAAATAATAATATGGATTGGAAAAAAACAGTACAAAATGCATTATGCTGCAACTTTAGTTTAGATTTAATTTTATAAAATTTATTTATTAAAATTTTATAAAATTAAATTCAATAATGTATGTTCATTTAGAATAATGAATTTAATTAAGCTTTGACGTTGACCGAGCTTTTTTGTGAGCGTAATGATTTCCGGTATGAAAGCTAGTACCTCGCTAGTAGCAGGATCAATTACTGGGTTAATTTAGAGATTGGACTTTTTAATCAATATTTTTTATCTAAGAATGCTTTTGATGATATTTTGGCGGCAATATATTTAATGTCGTTTTCTTCACTTCAACATTTTCAAGACTTTTATAATAAGCATATTTACCTTTGGAGACCTATTACTCTTCATCTTTATATATTAGTATAGACTACTGTCTATACTAATATATAAAGCTGAAGAGTTTGTTTAGTTTCTTGAACGTTCATCTCAGGAACTGCTGGTCCGATTCGAAATATTCTTTCAGTGTTAGATAGCCCATTTATCGAGGAAGGCTATAGGCTATATTATAACATCAGGCTGAAATTGTTCACTTATTTTACGCCAAGAGCGTGTCAAGACACGCTTATAAAGAAGGGTTCCGTATCTGATACGCTATAAACGTATTTGTTAAATTACTTAATTTCTTTTGTCGTCACGTAATCTAGTTATGCGGCTAGCGTCAATAACTTGATTATGAATAATGCGAGCTTATTAACTGACATTTCAAAAATGAGATGCACTATTCGACTAGTTCTTCCCTACCTTCACACTTATTTTTAAAACTATTATAATTCAGTGTATGTTTTGTAAAATAAAAGAAAATCCAAAAATAAACATTACATTTACATACAATTAACCATTCATACATTTTATTCTTAATGAATTAGTAGTAGTCATTGAGGTAGAAACCTATATAAATCTTATTATATATGTATATGTATATGCGTACACAATTAAACAAGCGCCTGCCTCCATATTATTGTTTCGATTGTTCGGTTGTCCCATAATCTACGCTTCATTATTGTGTCAAAATCTTATTACGGCCCGCATAAAGACATTAAAGGCTGGAGATAAAACAGGCGCCCATTAGCGAAGACTCAAAGAATGACGCTATCGCATACAAGGTGGCAATCTAATTTTTTTCCCTAAGTCACAGTCAATCACGGGAGAAATGAGCCCAGCAGCGATTTTCAAAGCGACGAATGTTGATTGGCTTACAATTTCTTTTTTTTTTCTACCAGATTCTTCGCGTGGCTCGGCTTTTCCGACTCAGTGGTAGCTTTTAAAATATGTGACTAAAAGTATTTAGCAAAAGAAATTGTATAAAGCCTACTTGAACCAAATATGTTTTGATTTAATTTGTTTACGTAGAAGGGAGAGAGTGTATTAGGCCTATATATTTCAAGAATATGCCTACATTATTCCAAGAAAAAATCTAGTAATGCTTTCTTTATGTATGCTTTTTATTGCCATTTTCAGCTACGAGTAACTCAAAGATTGAAGCGGATGTGATATTATAATATACTAACTGAGCCCGCTACTTCGTCTGGATAAAATTTGGTAAAAAATTTATTCAATTTTAGCTTGATAATATATACATATATAGGCCTTTCTCGATAAATGGGTTATCTAACACCGAAAGAATTTGTCTAGAGGTAGTTCCTGAGATTAAAGCTTTCAAGCAAACAAACAAACTCTTCAGCTTTATATATTAGTATAGAAGTATAGATAGACGATGACCTAATGGGGTCGGGGGTTGAACCTTACAGACTTTCGTCAGACATTTCGCCTTTGAACTAACGAGGCTCCGTAGTGTCCTAAACTGTTATTACAGTTTAGGACATATTGTATTAGGGGAATTGATGGAAATAGAGATGTTATTGTTTCCAACCTTGTAATAAGGGAAAATGATAGAATAAGACGTTAATCATTTATTCCTAATTTATTTGCATACAATGGTATATGAAACCTAGTCAGGACATTACAAATTAATAGAGAAAGCAAAAAATATAGCATTAGCGGTGTAGCTGAAAATAGAGATGTTATTGTTTCCGACCTTGTTATAAGGGAAGATGATAGAATAAGACGTTAATCATTTAATTTTTAACCTTTTTTTCACCCTCTCATACCCGTGATTTAAAAAAACCCGAGTTTTTTAAGTGTTCATCTGACTGCAGGGCGCGAGGAATCCCTGTAAACTTAGTTTTTAAACGTAAACTTTATCACCAAATATTAAATAAAAATATTATACATATGACGTTCATAAGTGCATACAAAAAAAAAACTGTATGAATAAACGATGTTGACTTTGGTTTTAATAGGCCTGACTCTATTAAATAAGTAGTTATTGTCAGTTAGGTTGACAGGAGACATTAAAAACAGTCTAAAGTAGTATTTATTGCAAAGCACTACTGCTATCAATGATTAAATCTGGAATAAACCTACTATCGACATGGAAAATTTCAAGTTTCTACGTCTAATAGTTTGGAAATGCTAGAGAGGGGGTCAACTTACAGGCAAACATACGGATGGACGAAAGGACGGATGGACAGAGCGAAATTATAAGGGTTCCTTGTAGTACTACAGAACCCTAAAAAACGGTCCAGAAGAGGCGTGATTGTGTTGTCTTACGCCTTTAAGAGAAGACCTTTCATACCATGGATAAGGTCATAAGTCTACTAATTCCTAAGGAGTAAATTCCGTTCTTCATTGGCATACAGAAGGGCAAGCATTTTGAGCCGTCGAGATCGATTTAGATCACGTCCTGTGTATCAACATTGAACACCTTCCATCTAAATACAGACCGAACGCTATATCTAAAAATATATAGCGCCTTGAAGGTTTAATGGCAGATACTTTGAATAGTGAATGTATTTAATTATTTTTTATCATATCGCTCGCTTGATCATAATGTAACCTAAGAGCCTCAATAGCTCAACACTATAAGGTATGGACTGAAATCCACAAGGTACCCGGTTCAAACCCCACCGCCGTTGGGGTATTGTCGCACCAACTCCTAATACAAGCTTTTAATTTAAGCTTAGTACTTTATATATTAAGTATAGATATAGTAGCCAACCGCCCCAGCTTCACACGGGTGAGATTGAAATATATATTAAAACTGGCTGTGCACCGCCACTTCGTCCGCGCGGGCCACTCTTATCACTTAGGAGTATAAAAAATAGCCAGTAGCCAATTCTCAGACCTACTGAATAAGCATATAAAATTTCATAAAAATCGGTCAAGTCGTTTCGAAGGATCAGAAAATCAGCGCTGCAGAATAAACGCTGCAGCATTACGCTGAGGTGGTGCCCATTTCAACTGAAGCATTAACGAATAACAGATTTTAATACTGTTATTTTAAGTTATTACTGTAATTTTTGTATGTATTTGGTGTTTCTGGTTGAATAAAGTTTATATTATTATTATTATTATTATTAAAGGAGTACGGTAACTAATAACGTGACACGAGAATTTTATATATAAGATAAAACGCAGCCCATAGCACTCAGCGACATAAACTATTATTAGGGTTTTGACCGGCTTCTACAAATTATTGAAGTCGGTGCTAATAAACAGGTGAAATGTTTACGTCGGTGCTAAGCAATTTTTATTAATTGGCACCGACTTCAATATGTTGTAGAAGGATTACGATAATTGTCAAACTTGATTTTTCTGTGAATAGAATAATATATGTCGTTGTATGCAAAAATTTAATTAGAATTACATACAAAATGGCCGACTTCAATAGAGCATGAAGAAGCTAATAATGTGGGTTAAGTAAAAACGTAAACACAAGCTAATTCAATAGACATATACTTTTATACTATGAAAAGTTTAGTTTAGTAGCATCTGATACATTTCACTCATAAGTAATAATTCAAAGAAACATACTTTTGACCTAGATTGAATGGGTTTAAGAGGTAACTCAGGGCAAATTCAATGGAAGTAGGGATTTCTATACATTAAAAAAAAAGCTAAACTCAACATGATGCGAGTAACACTGCACCACAGTAACACTTAACCTATAATATGCGGTGCAAATAAAATAGTAAAGTAATGTAAGAGAAAAATTCTACAGTATAAAACTTTATAGTCTAACTTAACTAATTTTAAAAGAGTTTTTTTATGTTACAAGGGGCAAAGCAGGCAGCAGACAGCTAAGTGCGTACTGACGAGGCAAGCAGATACGTTGCCGGCCTTAGTGACGAGCTTAGGCCACCAGTAAGTCTCACAAGCCGAACGAAACGTGCTATGTATAAATAAAAACTGGGCAAGTGTGAGTCAGACTCTCGCCCTAGCATTTCGTCCCATCATCTTAAAATAAATTTGTAAAGAGTATTTTAAGATGATGGGACGAAATCCCCTAGTGCGTGACATAAGATTTTTCTTAATTGGACAAAGCCAACGTATTTTTTTTTCAATGATGTAACTACAAACTGTTTCCACTATTTGAACTACAAGATAATACCTTCATGATTCCTAGAATCGTGAAATTTACGACGAGAAGTACCATAGATTTTTGTTCCCTTTGCGAATGTACAGAAATTATGACATAAACTATCATATCTTGTAATTGCGTAGACATAGAGGGTTGATTCTTTCACAGCTTCATAGGATCGTAGACCTCAGTATTTGCTATTAATTTGAACTTTATTGCTTTACGTGTTTTTGAGAAAAAGGGTCTTTGCAGACATACGGCCGGACGGACAACGAAGTGATCGTGTAAGGGTTCTTTTTTGTTTGGAAGTACGGAACCCCAAAAAACTTAAATTTAGTCGCACTCATTTACTTTAAAGATTAGCTGGAGGGGAAAGGAGAATATCAACTTTATAAACGGCAAAAATATTGAATTATCAAACGAAGCAACGATGGCTCTATTAGTGAATACTTAATAGGACATTGATTATAGAATTATAACGAACATAAACATCCGGATTAAATAATAAAAAATCTGCAATGGACACACTACAGTATAAAATAAAACAAACCTAAAAGATCACTTCAAACGAAATAAAGACAATCATGTTATCAAGTAAACTAATAATATTTTATCCCCTTATGGTCCAAGCGAATTCACACTAAGTGCTACTTTTAATTTAAGAAGCCCTATTACGCTGTGTCATGGACCAAAAATATTAGATGCACTGCAACTAGAAAATCTTTATCTGCATTAAAACTTTCAGGAAAGCAGTAGAGTGTTCACAACTAGTCCTTCATTATGATCTATTTATAACGAGTATGTACCACTGGACTGGACTAGTCGCGACCACGATCTATGTAACTGGATCGAAATATCGACAAATCAAAATTACATAATTATCGTGGAACGTACTCGTTATAAATAGATCATAATGTTATTAGACCAAGAAGACTAAAGTTTAAAATCTTTAGTCCTTCATTCTTTGGATCCTGGGTTTCGTAAGCCGCCAAGGTCTTAAGGGCTAGTCTACGTCATCTTAACTCGCCCCACAGCCAAATCCTCTGCAATCTAAGCGGACCCTGGTACTTAACCGGGATAACGCTAGGAAATAGAGTTACATTGTTGCTCCTATATGTTTCACCACGGTATAACGACTGGACCGGTGGATCGATCCGTCTCCACTGGGCAGGTTATTATTCAATTTATATCAGTTTCACGCTTGCTTCTATATCTTAGATCGCGGCACAAAGACTGGATTAGTGGATTGTTTTTATTTTTTTATAAGAGAGGAAACGGGCAGGCGGTTCACCTAAGTGACTACCGACGCCCATGGGCTACTGCAACACCAGAGGGCTCGCAGATGCGTTGCCGTTCGGAAATACCGAAGCTGGCATCTGATTCCACAGATAAATTGTGCGAGACAAAAAGTTTCTAGTAAAGCGCACAGTTGTGGACTGTTATTAGTAGATCTCTTTTTTTATTTTCATTTTTTTTATTATAGTAGAAGAGAGCAACGGGGCTAAAGGTCCACCTGATGTTAAGTGGTCACCGACGTCCATTAAATTTATTTAATTTTTTTAAAGTTATTTAAATTTGCAACGCAAGAGGTGCCGATGATGCGTTGCTTGCCTTGAAGGAACCTGTACACTCGACTTTTAAAAGCATTCAATTTGTATATGGGTCCGCAATGAGGACTAAGATTATTCCACATAATATTTCAATACATATTATTTTCACGCTAACTCCTATATTTTGGACCGTAGCACCAAGACTGGACCAGTGCAGTGGATCAACCCGTTACCACGGTACCTCGGAACTGGGTGGGTTAGGTTACAGCTCGATGCACGCACGCAAGCCGTATTAGATTATCGAATATACCAATTAAGGTAAAGCGTACAATTCTTTATAAAATTTCTAACTTATAATAAACTAACGGACCCGGCAGACATTGTCCTGCCCGAACGTTGTGTTATTTACTATATTCGATTATCCTATAATATTATTCCCAGTTCCCGTTCTGTTTCCATTCCATTTCCTTTTCGCTTTGCCATTCTTTTTTTATTATACAAACCTTGTCCTAAGAATAATGAACACAACAAAAATGAAATTATCTAACTTGATGCGGTCGTTCGGAAGTTATGCACGTGCAGACATTTCAGCGACTCATTTTTATTTGCCACTATAAAATGAGAGGTAAATTATCCTATCTTTTAAGTTGGATTAAATTGCAAACGGTGTGCAAATTTGATTAAAATCGGTTAAGTATTTTAGGAGTTCATCGCGGACAAATATCGCGACGCGTAATTTATGTATATTAAGATTTTTAAGGTAACATGAAACTATAATTTTCAATCAATTATTCTATAACCAGTCAACATTCAGAAAGTCAAGCCATCCATAAATGTATTCAGGATAAGTTTTAACAATTTAAGAAACCTAATTGTAAGGGTAACATGATCATTTGACACACCTTAACAATATTCCTAGTTGGTACTCTTAAATTTGAGAAGATTACACTCTTTTATTAATTAACAGTTAAGAAGCAATACTCTTTGATATAATCAAAATGTTTATTTAAGGTCTGAAACGAGCTGCGTATTTTATTACGTCGTTGGCAAGAAACCGTTCATATTTTTACGATTATTACCCCAAATGACGACGTACAAGCTACTTCTGTTTTTTAATTAGAATATTCAAGGGTTATAGTGTATGAAGAGTGAAAGTCTGGAGAGCTGAAGAAAATACCAGATTTGAATCTAAATCTCCTGGGAATCGTGTAAAGACGCTTTGCCTAAATTGGGCAGCCGATTCTTTATTGGAACGAATATGTCGGCACTTATTTTTAATTATTTAAATTTTATTTCGAAGACAATTTTACATATACCAAACTTAGTGCAAAATAAACGACATTCTGTGCACTTTACTAAATAAATATATACAGGGCTATATGACACACGCACGTCTCTTCCTAAGGTAGACAACTTAATGTCTGTGTTACAGTAGCAACGGTAAGAGACGCCTGTTTTACACAAATAACTTCTATTGTTGAAATATACAAATATACACATATTTATCATACACCCAGACTCGAGGCGAGAATCGAACCCACGATCCCCGGAGCAGAAGGCAGGGACATTGCGCACTGCGCCAACGGGTCAGTCAAAAAATACTAGGTGTTACCCGCGACTTTGTCCGCGTAAAATTAGAGGAAAATTTTTAGCGTGATGATATATAGCCTATAACCTTCCTCGATAAAGGGGCTATGTAACATTGAAAGAATTTTTCAAATCACACCTGTACTTTCTGAGATTAGCACGTTCAAACAAACAAACAAATAAACACACTCTTCAGCTTTATATATTAAAGATATAGATATAAATTCTAAAGTAAATTCAGTGAAGATAAAGCAATATTCAACTTTAAGCCATTTTAGAATTTATCCTTCGATTGTGGATAGAAGAGATTTTTATATAAAAATTCTAGACTTGAAATTCAGTTCGAATGCGAAGCGATTTTTGGATTTCCTTTCCGTGGGAAATCCTTTTATACTTGAAATATCAGGTGCTCGATATCGTATTTGAAATGACATACAGATATACTTGCGGCTTAGCGATGAATGTATTGTACTTTTGCTATACAAATGTAACAACCGCTTATATTTTATTTTTCGTATGTACTGTTCCGCTATAAATATTGTTTGCTCTATAATTTGATATAAAAAAGCAGCACGAGGGGAGAGATGGCGTGATGTATATTGTTTAGAATCCTTGAATAGGAGAGTCAGAGAAGGAAAGGATATTTTATTTGAAATGACATACAGATATACTAGCGAGTTAGCAAAGAATGTATTGCACTTTTGCTATACAAATGTTCTAAATAATCGCTTATATTTTATTTTTCATATTGTGGTGCAGTTCCGCTATAAATATAGTTACAGTCGTGAACTATTATCAACCGTTTTCAAAAAAGGAGGCGCAATTTCAATTCTAATTTTTTTTTATTTTGTTATTTTCTTATGTTTGTCACTTCAGAACTTTCGACTAGGTGAACCGATATTGATGATTATTTTTTTATTTCAAAGCTGCTTCCTGCGTGGTCCCATTTCAATAAATTGGAATAACTAGACCCTAGTCTAGTTCGAGCAATTTGAAGTCAGTTTTTTTTAAGAAAGAAAGAAAGAATCTTTAAACCCATAAGCGATAAGGATGTCCCACGCGGACGAAGTTGCGGATTACTGCTAGTGGTTTTATAATTTTATCCATTAATCCTTAAATCTGACAAATATTAATAACTAGTAATTTGTGAAAACATTGCCATATGGGCTTTAAAACATTTTGAGTTTTAATCGACAGCAATTGTTTTATTTGAATTGTCACTTCACAATTCAACAACAATTACGTTGCAATACTGGAATGCAGATAAAATTTATTTAATAGATAAACCGTTCAATTGTGTGGTTATTCTATTAGTTGTGTAAATTTATTTATCAAAGCAATGCCCGGCAGCGGACGGACGCCATTTCGTATGCAGTGGAATGAACTAAGTAAACATAGATTAATTAATCTCGTAGAGCTAGTTTACTGGTATACCTTAATATCGGACACAACAACCATGGAATAATGAACACCTTAATGTAAGAGAGAAACGTAAAACAGCCAACGTTAAATATATATACTAGCTGTTCGCTGCGACTCCATTCGCATGGGCCACCCTTATCATTTAGGAGCTTAAAAAATAGTTTACGACTGATCCTCGGACCTACTTAATATGCACAAAAATTTTCATAAGAATCGGTTAAGCCGTTTCAGAGAAGTTTGGCAACAAACTCCTAAGACGAGAATTTTATATATTAGATTAGCTGATACCCGCGATTTCGAACGCGTGAATTAAATGATTTTATTATACTTACCCTACCAATGAAATTCCCGTCAAAATCGATGTAGTCGTTTAATTTTAATTTGAAGAAATTACCCGTAACAAACAAACAGACGTCCTTGTCCTGGCAATAACAAATACAACAAAAAAAATTATCCGTTTTGTTGCAGTCGTTCAGAATTTGTGCGTGTGCACACGTTTCGGCGATTCATTTTTATTTATATATCTATATAACATATTGTATAATGTACAGATGATTAAATACTATTAATAACTGTATTTGGTTCAGTGTTGTTTTTTCAAGGTGAAGATATAATTACTTGTATCAAACACTGTAAAAATGCTTATTGTGGGTTATACTTAGGATATAGACATATGCCATCGCGGACTTTATTATAGATCTTTTTAAAATGGGGTGACATACAATTAATTTGGTCGATTTTGAGGGTTTTTATTTTTCGTGAGAAACTCTATACGGGCTGTAAAAGACATCTTACCGGATACGCATCCGATGGGTCCAGTACATGATTTTAGACTCCCCAGTGGTGAAATTTTTCGTCGGCTTTTTCTTGAAATGTACAATTTTTTTAACCATTTTTTTAACTGAATACTGTATAATATCATTATTAATATCTGTTCCAATGCGATTTTAAATCGGAAACAGATTTCTTCAATATTTTTACATCAAACCGCAATATAAATAAAACTTAAAAGTACGTAACAGGGATAGCGTGGTGCGGGTCGTTGACTTGTTTTGCGCGTCAACATTTTGTTGACGATTGCTTCTCAACGTTCACGATACGTTGCGCGCTCAAGAATGGGAAGAGGATGGCAATAACTGTAACCTCCCATTTCCAAGAATAATGATTTTTGTGATTTTATTTAGGACATTAAATAAAATTTCCGGTACGATATCTTTTACACACTGTATTTGAGGCCTTCCGGCTCATCTAATACATTAAACGTCTCGTCGTAGGAAATTGTACAAAAATTTATCACGATGTTATATATTTTGATTTATGATAAATTTTGGTACATTGGCACCATTTATGAATGCTACTTATAGCCGCTACACACGTTTCGATAAATTGTTGCGAAAACATTGGACAGTTTAAACTGCGCGGTTTTATCGATACGCGAGTATGAAAAATCGTTGTCGATTCAACTGAACAGTTTTTTCGCAACGATGTAACTGTACAGTTTTTTTCGCAACGATTTAACTGTATAGTTTTTTCGCAACAATTTATCGATACGTGAAGCGGCTAATAGATGTAAAACTGATTTACTATGTAGTTCCATAAAAAAATCTTGCGATAGTTCTTAAAGTTGATTTCAATATTCGCTAACATCGATAGCATCGTTATACCGCTCTCTATTGGAAATGATATCTAAAGCCGCACAAAGAGCATCGTATCATATGTGTCTAGACAGGGGAGGGAACATTGGCAGAGAAAAGACTTAATGGGCATACCTACACTTGAATCGTAAGTCATAGAGACACACCTATTCGTCATGGGTTCCTTTGTCTGTACCCAAACGGCAGTATAATATGGAATATACGGAGGTAGAATTAAGTTGAATCGACTTTGAAAAGGCCGAAATGTAACATTAGTGTTTAACGATGCAATCGTCAGTCATTCAACATAAATTTACATATCATGTTATACAAAAAATATGTGTAGTTAGGTTATTGCAGTTTTTTTTGCATTATCACATTCAATTTTTCTATGATTTGAAGACGAACAATCCGCGCCTTAGTCCACGTTACATTAAATTATTTATTTATTTTTTTTGTGTGGGGAATCCATTTTTTTTTTCTTAAAATTAAATTAACTTATATTTTACTGTATAAAAACAACTCTGTGCCATGGAAAGTCCCTTTAAAAAGATACAAAAATTGTAATTTTTTTTCATTGTACGTATCAATAATTACGGTATTAATTATATTAATATACTAACTGCGTCCCGCGACTTCGTCCGCGTCCACCTTTTTAATCTGTGGCCCTATCAAAAAATCCTTCCTTAACGGATGCCTACTATCTTCAAGAAAAGAGCATACTCATTTCTCAAAGGTCGGCAACAAAAGCTTCTTGAAAGCTATCGAAGGCTCTTCACGTGAAATGTAGGTTACATCATAAATATTAATCAAAAAATTCCATTAAAACTTGAAAAGCACTTTCATATCGTAAGCGAATATTGCGCTGAGAAACAATAGGAAGGCAAATAATAATAATAATTTGTTTATTCAACCATATTGCTTACAATTTCTAGTATATTATATGATTAGAGTCCCATTTTGAGTAAATTGTCTGTGTTAAGGAACTCTGCACTTATTATTTATCTAAATATTAGTATAGATTTTTATAAGAAAAGGATAAAGAAAATTTATATAAAATGGAGCATTCTTACAAAAACTGTATACCACAGGTTTTAGTAACTTTAAAAAAAAAGCCTGCAGCCAGAACACTCGTAACGACGTCATCAAAAAACCATGTGTTTCTTTTTATTTTCAAATAGTTTATTGTACGTATATCTATGAACAGTATTTTTATGTCAAATAAAACTTTTTCTTCTTCAAAAAAAAAGGGCTTTAAAAAAGTTTTAGCAAAAATTTTTCTTTTTAATTTCACGTACTACTTACTATACATATTATTTTTATCTCCGCGCCTCAAATCCCGCCCTAAAATGTTATACCATCTTTCGGGTCGCAACTTTCTTTAGGTCATGACATATTGCGCTCTAAGTGAATAATCAATTAATCAAATACGCCTATCTGTTCGCCCCTTATCAAATAACATTTGGAATCGAATCGATGGTAAATCAAAAGGTAAATTACTCCCCATGATAAGCAATTAATTCGTACAAATATAAGCGTCGTCCAATAGGCCTACGTTCAAGGATAAAAATGTACACATACTTTGAGCTATGTCTGGCTCCGGCTTTAAAAACATGATGCGTGTATTGTTGTATACGATTTGATTGCTCTTTGAACGGTCTATAGTCCCATTGTCTATAGCATATGTATAGTCTATGATATAAATAAAAATAAAATGCATGTATTTGTTTCTAAATAGTTTTTAAGGTTTTGCAAGGTTAGTAGGCCATTCCGCGCGAAACGTAACTTTGTTGCGGAAAGGTTAGAAGCTGACTGGCCACTTTGAGGTCAATTTTAGGGTTCCGTGGTACTGCAAGGAACTCTTATAATATCCGTCCTTCTGTCTGCTTGTAAGGTGCCCCCCCTCCCCTAGCATTTCCAAACTACTAAACGTGTAGAGACTTGAAATTTTCCATGTTGATAGAACATGCTAAAAACTCATTAGGAAAATTATTCTGAACGAAACCGGACCCCTTATGCAAAGCGGAGGTATTGACATGTTACAGGTTCGATGTCCTGGCCACTTCCTCTTTTTTGTGCATCTTTAAGACAAAAAACTCGATGGCTCGATACTGCATTGTAGATGCAGTAAGGAGCCATCGAGCCACCGAGCACAACCATCCTATTATTGAAAAAAAATCATTGCTATTTTGGAACATCGTCCTAAAAAAACATACCGTAAATGGAAATTGGAATTCACGATAAAATTAAAATGAGCCAATGTTTAATTCATTCAATGTAATAATAAATGTTGTTTTATTATTATTAAATTAAAAACATTGTGTAAATTAAAAAATATATTATAAACTGCCTCTGTAACAACTTTGTGTACATTCCTTATACATAAGATTACTTTATGACGCTTTAACAATCAACTAGAGATTAACACTATTTATAGATTAGGTCTTGAGCTTTTGAGAGACTGGAAGCTTAGATGCGTGAGCATGTGGCTGATGTGGTGTAGTCTATAGTCTTGGGGTCTTTCTTGTAATCAAATTTGGGGGACTTATTTCTTTATACCGGCATAAAGTGGCGGCGATGCTGTCACGCCAAGTGATGGTATTGTTGTCGCCTTCGTCCACCTGACTTTCATATATAAATATTACAATTTCACACGTGCTAAGTGGAGGGGGGCTAAACAACTAATTCTTGTTCTTCTTATCGATTCCATAAAAAACTTCCAAAAATTATTAGTTACACAGTAACGGGCCAAAAAGTGACCACATCAATCGCTCTATCTGATGCCGCCATTAGATCCTCCTGCATGCAGGGGTTAGGACACACAGGATCATCGTAAGCACCGCGTCACATATACAACCCATGTTGGTACTAGACTAATTTAAAAATATTATTATCTTTACATATCTTATCTTTATCAATACAACACAGCCCTATAATTCAAAGTACGGTAAAGTATGAACACAAAAGCTAACAAAACTACCGGAAGCAGGAGTTACGGTCAATTCATTTGCGGCACAGGTCTGCCAACAGCAAGCTTTGCGCAGTTTTAGCTCGTTGCATAACTATTAACAACTCTTTGTTATGTATATTACATTTAATATGAACCATAACCATATTCAATAATATTTAATATATCTTATATATGTATATATATAAGATATATTATCCCGGTGTAGTAGTACCAGGGTCCGCTTAGATTGCAGAGGATTTGACTTGTAACAAACAATTCTATATTAAAGTTATGTGTTTATATAAATTATATATATAATTTATATAAAATTTTAATTTTATTTATATATACATGTATATATACATGTATATATAAAATTTCAATTCTTTGCACTACGATTGTAATATTTGACAATTAATATGTTTGTCTATCATGTCTGAGCTTTGACACAATCTCATAGTAAAAAGTGTACCATACATGTGTGTATTAATCACATCTGACATTGGTGTGTACGCGGTTTTTTATATTAGTTATTCAATATATTTATATAGCATTTTATAAAAAAATTTAACGTTTGGCTACCTTATTCTGTATAAACTATAAGTGTAATCAATTTAGACTAAAAAAATAATCGTTCAAATAAATAAGTCCTGACTCTTTAACTAAATACCACAGAGTCCAGAAAATATATGGAAACATAAAAAATGGTTCCATTTAAAAGTATATCTAAATAATTAATTTAAAACAAGAAAATTAATATACTTGTGACATACTCCTCCGTCCCGAGGAAGCGGTAAAATATTCTGTTCCCTTTTGACGTGTGTAGATTCGTTTAACAACGTAACCAGACATAGTTCATAGTGTTTGTAGCGACATCGATTGCTCGACCGGAGGCGGCCATCAAGTCCTCCCGCGTGCAGGTATTGGGACACGCAGGACATGACGTGAGGTGAGACATTAATCGGGCCCTACAGTTTTACGTGCCTTCCGAAACACGAAAGAGGTCGAATATTTGAAAAACCAGTGCTAGAATGGGTCACCCATATACCATCCGATCGCAGCCAGAACAACTTTACCCAGGAATTGACTAAAATGCCGACCACTGATTAGGCCATCCTCCTCAGAAAACATTTTATATTAAGTACCAAAAATTGATTTTTATACCTCTTCAGTAATAAACATCTATACCCTAGTTCATGAATTTACTTCATGTCATTATTATGCCCTAGCCAATATATTATGTCACACTGATCCAATTTTGAAATTCTTTTACTCTTGGAAAGATCCCCAAGTGCTATAGGCTACTTTTATTGCGGTAAATATATTGGGTAACTGTTGAGATACTTACGATACTCGAGGATCTGATAGTTATTATAAAACAGCTTTTAATCTGTACCAGTACCTCTTTCTCACATGAGATCGGCGTGAAGTGGCGGCAGTGCTGTCACGTCTAGTGATGGTGTTGTTGTACTTGTAGGCTGCGAGTCCTCTGGTGTTGGCACGCGAACACGTTTGTGGCCACTTGCCCCGGGAACAAACCTACAGTTTGTATTCACAGACAAGGCGGGTTGTATGGGTTCTTTTCATTTTGTATTTTGTCCCGTATCTAGTTTATTTTGCTAGGAAGGAAATTTCGCAAAACAGTTTGTTCAGGGACACATACAGGGTATTTTTTAAGACAGGAAAAAATGAATTGTACGCAGAACATTCAGAAATACAGTTCCAAACCAACTATTTACATTTTAAACAAGAAAGGATGTACGGATTCTTTCTTTGTCAGCGTAAAATTAGGTGAAAATTTTAGCGTGATGATAACCTATAGTCTGCGTTGAAAAATCAGCTATCTAACACTGAAAGACTTTTCATCAGCACATCAGGAAGTGTCTACTAGATCGTATGAAAGTACTATTTATCGTACGAAAGGACCACTTCCAGTGTAAAGTGAAAAAAAAAATATTTTCTATGAAGCCTCTAAGTGTAAGCTAATTCGATCTCGCTGCGAGACGGGCTGACTCGCGTCATATTACAGCCGAGACCTGACGAGAGCACTACTTAGCATTTCGCTGCCTAAATATATACATGACTATTTGACACACGGACGTCTGTTCCTAAGGTAGACAACTTAATGCCTATATTATAGGTAACAGTCGCCTGTTATACACAATTTTCTTTTGGAAGTATATAAATACATATGGATAATACACTTAAGTTTATTATAATAAGGCATTAAGTTGTCAACTTTAGGAACAAACGTCTGTGTGTCATATAGTCCTATATATGTATTTATATTTACATAGACAAGAAGTATACATACATAGGGCCTCAGTCTCACGACCACATAACGCAATGACCAGACGCTTTTAGCAACGATCGGCGTTCGGCGTTTTTATTGTTTTAAGAATACCAGAAACAATTTTTAGATGTACACGATAGTCTTGTTTCCTTCCAACTAGTAAAAACAGCCATTAACAAGTATCATTCCTTATATTAATTACAATTCTAGTTACGTTAATTATGTACGCACACACAAGTACTAATAATTGAAATTTCCCATTTTAAAAGATGCTTTATTCTAATACACTTAACACCGATTCGTAAAATATATATTTTCTACTTGCTGATGCCCTCGACTTGGTCCGCGTCGATTCATTACTTTTCTTATATTTAATTTTTTTTTGGACGGAATCGTAATCTTTTGGCTAAAAGTAAAGTAGTCTATGTTATTCCTTGTAAAACGTACCCATGAAAGTCTCGTCAAAATGTATCCAGCGCTTTCGTAAATTAACTACCCGTAACAAACAGATTAAAATTATCCTGAAACCTTATGACCTCATCCCGGAGATTATGCACACAACAAGAAAAGAATTATCCAATTTGGTGCAGTCGTTCAGAAATTATACGCGTACATTCATTTAACTTTTATACAAAATTATATCGACAGCATTATAATATTAGCAAAGTATATAATAGTATGTAAAAAGTATCCACTAAATAATAGACTCCACCGCCATCCTTCCACTTGGTTCGGACTTGGTACACACAGTCCACAGAACCCATGTAATTAATATTATTTGTGTGAATGTTGAATTTAAAGATTCACATATATACACAGCCATACATACAGGTCACGTTGATATATAGCGTGTTAATGAATACAAATCGAGTCGTTTTTAAACATGTTATGAGCTAATCGAAGCCTTGTTGTTATATGGGAAGACGGCTGTACTTCCTGGTTCCCTTGAAAAGGCCAGTGAACTTGCGAATTCAAGCACGCTCATATGTACTCGTTATTTACTAAGCAACAATGCTCAACCGTGTCTGCTGTGGGCTGTTTTCAAACAATTCGGCTGTGGTTTTTTTTAGTTTCTTCTCGAATCAAGGAATCTTTGTGTCTGTTGAGATAAAAGTTGAGTCTTAGCACGTTAAAATGGTATAATAAGTTAAGAAAATCGGTATAAAATAGACGAACTGATATACTCAAAACTGAATTTAGGTCTCAAGTTAATGTTTAATCGTCTATTAAAGGCAGGCAAGACATTTGTGATCCTTTTGGTATGGCGATAAAAAAGAAAACCCTATTATTAGCAATTATTAGCCTTATATTTATCATATACTAGCTGTGCCCGCGACTTAATTCACGTACAATTAAGTGAAAACATTTAGCGTGATGATATATAGCCTATAGTCGTCTCCGCTTAATGGGCTATCTAACGCTGAAAGAATTTTTCAAATCGGACCAGTAGTTGCTGAGATTAGCGCGTTGAAGCAAACAAACAAACTCTTCAGCTTTATATTAGTATAGAAAAAGCCTAAGCAGTGCGTGGTTTTATCTCTCTGAAACGCGATGGTCCCAACACCTGCACCATGAATCCATTTAATATTAGCAAATTCGTCTCTCTCTATTAGTATGTAAAGTATGCTATGTCAACTAGCATGTATATGACAGCGTGACAAGGTACTTAGAGGGGATAGCAGGCGTGTCGAAGCGGTGACGAAAGCGGTTTGAGCAACCCATTGTGAAAGACTCGACGCGGAGGCGGGCTTGACTCTCCATGGTCGAATCACCTCGCATTGTTGGCCATTACAGATGTTTGTTAATGATTCTGGGACTAGTTTCTGTAAGAACGTCATAGGCTTGAGAAAGGAACGGTTAAGATGTGTAATAGCAGTTTTTAAGAGTCCGACTTTTGTTGATCGAAAGTCGAAAAATGGCGAAATCGTTTAGAATTAAGAGAGTATATGTAAGTGTAGAGAGTGCGTCACAAGTGTATATACACTCCAGAGTTGGGGTGGTGACTTCTTGAAGCTTCATAAAATGGTAATTATTGGGGATAAATTTAATGCGGCAATATCGAAATGATTGGTCGTCTTTATTCCATATAAGTCTCCGGTTAAATATGCAAAAATAGTTACTTGGAATATTTGATGGTAAATAAATATAATTATATGGGTATATGTGTTATTTTTCCCACGGCTGTATCGCATTGAACACCGGTACACGTGTAACTTGGTCTCGAGATTCCTGGAATGTCGCCACCTCGTCACTGGGAGCTGACTAAGTATTACTGTTATTTAATCGAGAAATACGATATAATAAACAAAACGTGTACTCTTTTAACTATCACCATTTTCGATATAACACTCAATAAAAGACAGCTATATTAGAAATCACAGCCATATACCGATGTCATCTATATGTGATAACTATGATAAGGCTATATATATAATTGAATCCCTATTTCCCTTGGTTACGGCATCTCGCGTGAACGGCTGGACCGATTTCGCTACTTCTTTTTTTGTTGTGTTTGTTCCTGTCAGGAGAAGGTTCTCATGAAAGAACAAATTAAGAAAATTGCGCGGAAAATTAGTTAATTTAAGAATGCTGAAACCACCAAGAAACCACCATATTAAATTATGTAACCTTAGAACTTTTGACTATTTTAACATAATCTTATGAACGGAAAGGGAACGGCACGGAATTTTCGACAATATTGGGAAAGGGAACGGAAACGGGAATAATATAACAGGATAACAGAATGTATCACATAGGAAGTAACGCAACGTTCGGGCAGGATAGCATCTGCCGTGACCGAATAGTCTTACATATTTAACGTATACAAAAACATAAAACAAATTAAACACTTATTTAGATGTACACGTAGACTTTATGGATGATCCCTAAGCTTCCTATAGACACGTGTTAGAAGTGGGCCGATAGCCTAATAGGGCTAGAGCTTGAAACCTTAGGGACTTCAGTCTAGCAGCTTATCGTTGAGTTATAGGGGTTTTTACGCATTTATCTATCCATTATGCGCGTTATTGTATATTTGACACATTTATTCATAATCGAGGCTTCAGATAAGCGATTATCATAGCATTTACTAATTAACCTACATTAATACATTTTGCTATCTATCTATAATATAATAAAATTGTTGACTTCAAGAAATCTGTACATTGAAAGGGTTCTTACTTAAATTGTAAAAAGAATTTCGACGAAATACTGTATTTTTTACAAGTGTTTTTAGTCTAAAAACTTGAAAAGGGTACGTGGGATATCAATAGAGTCGATACTTAACTACGATAGTGTATTTAACTTCAATCTTAAAGGCCAGTAACTTATCTGTAAGCCCCCTTTGTGTACAGTAATCTATGGGTGTCCTTTATGGACATATGGATTATAAATTATGTTTGACCATAAAGAAAAACTTCTAAAAATAAACCGATACTACTTATGGTTGCAAGCTATTGGAGCCTAATTATCTTTTGTCTCTGTCTAATACATCAAAATAATACCTCAGCAATATTATACCCGATCTTTTCCTTTCAAAAACCAAACAATACCTTTGAGGAGTCTAGTTTAAGACTTTTGTATACGTTTTACGATAATAATCCGGTATTGTATATGGATGTAATTGTTACAAAACGTATCAGGTAGTTAAGACAGATTCGAGGAATTCTTTACCCCATCCTTTTCGACTTTTGGGTTAATAGTATTCTAAGCAGAGATTTTTGCCGCAAATTTTTTTTCGTTACATGGGGCAAACGAGCAGGCGTTTCACATTCGTAACTACATCGTTGCCAATAGACATCTGCAGCACCAAGAGGCTACCAAATGCGTTGCCGGCCTTTAATGACGAGATTAGGCCACCAGGAAGTCTCATAAACTGAATAAAACGCAACAATAATACCATCACTTGACGTGATGCCACTGCCGCCACTTCACGCCGATCTCGAGAAAGAGATACTGATTTATCTGATCCCTACGCCCACACACTTTTTTGATTGAAAATATACTTGCACCCGAAATTCGTTCGCCCAATTTCCGAAAGCTACTACAGCTTTAAACTTTTAAAAGCTTCATTTCCATTAATGATAATTAAATTGTTTTGTACTTTTTTAATTATTTTAATAACATATATTTCTTTCTAGCGTTATCCCGGGGTAATACCAGGGTCCGCTTAGATTCCAAAGGATGTGACTATGGGACGAGTTAAGATGACCGAATGCCATGTCATGCTCGAAACTCCCACGAACTCTACAACCTCACGACTAATGTGACATTAATCGGGTCCCACTGTTTTACGTGCCTACCGAAACACGTCGGATATCATATATAAACCAGTGTTGGAATGGGTCATCCGTCTATCATCCGGTCGCAACAAGAGCAAGTAACTTAGCGATCGACTCAAATGCCGACCACTGGTTAGGCCACGACCTTCTCAATAAGATATATTTATACGCTAACAAATAAGTCCAATGGATTTTTTTTATTATTATTTTTTTTTTATGTTACAAGGGGGCAGACGAGCAGGCAGTAGGTACCGAAGTGCCTACCGTCGCCCATGGACACCGGCATTTAATAACGAGTTTAGGGTACCTTGAAGTCTTACAAACTGAACGAAACGCGACAACAATACCATCACTTCACGTGACAGCATTGCCGCCACTTCACGCCGATCTCATGTGAGATACTGGTACCTGGACGCGCCGGCTCAATTCGTCTACAAGCATGGCGCTACCTTTAATTAAATCATCTTTGTACGTCCCGCGGTTGTCTAGATTCCGTGTTAGGTGATCTTTCGCTTTTATAGAAATAGATTTTAGAGCCTTAATAGCTCAATGGTATAAGGTATGGACAAGGTACACGGTTCAAAACCCCCTGCAGTTGGGGTATTGTCGCACCCACTACTAATACAAGCTTTTAATTTAAGCTTAGAAGGAGGGGAAAAAGGGAATATTAGACATACCTAAAAAGTATTTCTAATATTCTTTAAACAAAAAAGATTTAGTTTTAGTAAGCACCTTTGACCGTCAATTAATATTTTTGAAACAATTGTAATATGATTTTACACTCATAATCTATATATATATATATATATATATATATATATATATTGGGGTTCATTTATATATATATATTTATATGTTCGTTGAAGGTATTCATCTATTCTAAATAGGTTTTTTTCTTATGAGATTTATGGTTTATACAGGTTTATCTTCTCTATTTTATGTGCCATAGATTCTTCACATTTTTGTTTAAGTTTGTATATGTTACAGACAAACAAAAAAAACCTGAATTTTTTTTCGTCCATAGAGCCTCAATAGCTCAACGGTATATGGTATGGACTGAAATCTGCAAGGTATCCCGTTCAAATCCCACCTCCGTTGGGGTATTGTCCACTCACATTTTTTTACTTATTGTTCACAGCACCACATATTTTTCTCTATCTATCTATACACAAACGGAGATAAAGAGTGATAGGTGTCAGGTACCTCGAGGAATATATCAGCACAGTCGTGCACCAGCAGCACCAGGGTACCAATCCGGTGCAGATTGCACACCCAGCTGAACGACAACAGCGCGATGGTCGCGATGTGGTGCACGAACATCTGCCAGAAGTCCTTCCTCCTCACGTCCCAGAACTGGGACATGGTGAGGGCCCAGTAGAACGCAGCCGAGATCATGTAGTACCACCACACGTCCGACGTCAACCCCTACGAATAAGCTGGATGAAAACTTTAAATCGCATTTGTACAACCTCTCGTGCAATTGTATATGTATATCAATCGGTCTATAACACAGGCATTAACTCGCTTACGTTAGGATTGTCTTTTATATTTATATGATAGTACACTAACCCATAACCCTGCAGTTGAAAGCAGGGTCACTGCCAACTGCGCCATCGAGTTTTAATTACTTACATTCAACCCAAACACTTTTTATATACAATAAAATAGTGAACCATAAACGCATAGAGAGCAAAGGATGCCGTTTATTACCGGACATGCAGGTTTTGTCAGCTGACACGTGCTTTGTTTACTCGCTTTGTAAGAAATGATGACCGGTTCATAGAGAATAGAGCACTTATTAAATAGACAAGATTTTAAAACTTAATTTATTTATATATTAATACGTGAAGTGAAAACTTTAGGTACCGTTTTATGAAAATTGCGCGGACGGAGGAGTATGAAATTTGGCACAATTGTTATTCCATACAGAGGAAGGTGTGCGAATGCCAATATTTTTTTTTATAATAAGCTATATAAATAAGTAATAAATATATAGGACTATATGACATCGGACGTCTGTTCCTAAGGTAGACAATTTAATGCCTGTGTTATAGGTAACAGCCGCCTGTTATACACAAATATATACTTCTCAAGGATTATTTTTCACAGTAATATTAGGAATTTATTTCACTATATTACAATTATATGAATCTAGGATTCACATCTGGGCTTTGCGCGGGCCACTCCAACTTTTGAATTCCTACCTCCGAAAGGTATTTACGTAACGTGCTGTGTGCGGTCGTGCGTTATCTTGCATTAGCAAGAAATTTTCACTTCCGATGAATCCTGCATATGGTACAACTTGGTCTCAAAGGATCTGATCAACGTACCGATTGGCTAAGAGACTACTTTCTATCACAACTAAATCTGTACGTGCGTCTGAACATAACCCTCATCAAACCATAACAGATTCCCCGTGAAAACTGACTATTCGTTTGGTGGTTATGACCAGAAACCTCTCATCTAGAACTTTTAGAGCCACTATACACTCATCAGTCCATAAAACTCTACTCCACTGCTCGTGAGTCCAATTCTCATGTTCTCGGGCTACGCCATGGTGTCTAAGGAGTTCTGGACCTCTAGCTGATACCCGAGCAAATTTTGTTCCTCCATCCTTCTTCTTACTGTTCGCTCACTTACGTTGACCTGTCTTGCCGTTTGCAAGCACTGCCGTATTTCAATCGCATGGCTAATGATCGATGTAATGCTTTCGTACAAGGGATATATCTATAGAATGTATAGTTTTTTTACCATAAACTAGTAGAGTGCGTTAAGTCTAAATACGGCAGTGACCCTGCATTTCACTCCGGAGGTCGTGTGTTCGACTCCTGTCTCCAGTCTGTGTATATTATACGTATGTATGTATGTATTTACATACTTCTACAAAAAAAAATTATTTAGAACAGGCGCCTGTTACCTATAACACAGGCATTAAGTTGTCTTAGGAACAGACGTCATTGTGCTATATAGTCCTGTATATATACTTCTCATCAGAAAAATCTGAACACCTTGCAAGTTTATGTATTGTAAGGTTTATCAGAAAAATGTGTATATTTTGGAATACATGACATTCAGAAAAAAAATGACGAAGAGCGTGTCTTGACACGCACTTATATAGAAAGGTTCCGTATCTGATACGCTATAAACGCATTTGTTAAATAAGTTCAAAAATTGTTCGATTTCGTTCAAAATCATTTTCCTAATGACTCTACGTATAATAGTTTGGAAATGCCAGGGGGTGGGGGACTACCTTACAGGCAGACAGGCGGACGGACGGACAGAGCGAAATTTTAATATTTGTTTGTTTCTTTGTCGCATTAATATGAAAAAAAAATGGGTAGGTTGCTTCTCATACTTTTAAAGTTGAATTTTTTTATTCATTCTATGCCACATGTGAAGTTGAGCTTAATTTTGTTATTCATTCTATCTCATCATAGGGGGTATCATTGGATAGCCCTACAGTATAAGATGAACGGATGGAGACTTGAAATTTTCCCCGTTGATAAAACATACTGAAAACTCATTAAGACGTATTTTGACCTAAATCAGACAATAACTTTTGAAGTTATTTAACAAATAACTTTATGACGTATCAGATATGAACCCTTCTATATAAACGTGCCTTGACACGTTCTTGGCCGTTTTACATTTGAAAGCTGATGCTTTCAGTGTGGTCATTTCGGTTAAGCCCAGTTTTGATAAGTTTCAGTCGGTTTTTATTTTAAATAATTGATAGTATCAGGCGTTACTTTGCGGAAATCAATGACATGCACGAGTAAGTACTTACGTAAAGTACTTTACGAATAACCTTTGTACAGTCTATCTCCTGATGATGCTTCGGTGTCGAAGTGCTGTGCTTTGGTGGCGGATTCGGTAGTGTAGCTTTCGGGTACCGAATCGAAACTTCTAATCACATTAGTAAAAAAGGGTTTAGAGTGATTTTATTATTTTATGTTTTATCGCAACAGACATTTTTACGTACTTTTTGCAACCCTACTTGAGATGATAAATATCTATATTATAAGGCTTCTAATCGTTTATATAGCTGTTATTAGTCGAAACGAAACTTCTAATCTCATTTGGAAAGGGTTAAGAGTGATTTTAGTATTTTATGTTTTATCGGAACATACTTTTTAATGAACTTATAGTAACCCTACATGAGATGATAAATGTCTAATTTATAAGACTTCAAATCGTTTATATAGCTGTTATTAGTCGAAATGAAACTTCTAATCTCATTAGAATCTAATTAAATTAAAAGAAATCTAATTAATTTAGAAAGGGTTAAGTGTGATTTTAATACTTTTTATCGCAACAGACATTTTTACGTACTTTTTTTAGCAACCCTACTTGAGAGGATAAATATCTATATTTTAAGGCTTCAAATCGTTTATATAGCTGTTATTAGTCGAAACGAAACTTCTAATCTCATTTGGAAAGGGTTTCGAGTGATTTTTATATTTTGTGTTTTATCGGTACACACATTATTTCATGGCGTTAGTGATGACTTGCAAGTTGACGTGTCTTAAAGCTTGAGCAGAAGAAATGGCTGCGTCTGAAATGAAAACAGGTTTTAAACTTGTATCTCAGCTGCAGACAAAAAGTATTTACTTCTATCTCAACGATACAACAAATTGCTTCAATAGCGGGGATGATAGTTTTGTAAATGGTGTAACTTACTGTCACCAGTTAAACCGAATCCTGCAGCGGTAGCCCAGACTCCGACGAACTGGTTGGTTCCAGAGGCGAGGTTTACCATGTTGATGTTGTCTGAAATGTTTATATATGTCATTTCATATAACAACACTTTTGATAACACTTGTAAAACTAAAGTCAAAGAAATATCACTTACTGTTGAAATTAACCCAGTTTATTACAATGATGGCTATATCGTTGTTGAGGTTGTTTCGATTGTAGCTGGCATGCATCTGAACGTTGCTGGTGTTAATACGAGTACCGCCAGTGAAGAGACGGTTAGAGCCCAATACGACGGTGAACTGACGACCTTGATTATTGCCGTGCGACCAGCAATGAGCAGCGGTTGCGGCTCTGTTGTTTGAGATAAGCGAAGATCCACAAACGGACTGACCGCCGGTTATGATTACAAAATATATCTTCTCTCTATTGGTATTACAGGTTTATCTCTATACTCACTACAAACTAACAAGCTTATAACGCGTACGTTAGTAAAACGAATAGCTACCGGAAAGCGTAGTTTCATAATATAAAATATTGCGACCAATAAGGCCCCTTGTTTCAATAATTGAACACAATTTGTTCGTCTACGACTTCGATGTCGCGCCAAAAAACATATAACAAATAATCTCACGTTATTTGATGTCGAGGCAGTTTTTCAAAAATACCTTCATTTAGTTACACTTTTGTAAGTCTATTTGATTGTATAATTGTAAGCTCTTAGAGTTACAAAAAATTTCTGATTTTTGAATTCCGTAGCACAAAAATCAATAGATTAATTTCATTTATTTGAGTAATAATATGGACATTGTAAAGTCATAATTGAAATAATTTTAAATTTCTATGTAAAAACAATTCAATAAAAAATATATTTTTGTAACAAATTTTCGTTTGAGAGAACCCTTTAACATTTCTAATTTTATTATTATTAATGCATAAGTTAAAAAATGTATCTATTAAAATTGTAAAAACAATTAAGCCCATGAAATGATATCATTTTTGTGCGGAACTGTACTTATTTTTCTAAAACTCAAGTAGCCTATGTTAATCTTTGTAACATCAGCTATCTGCCAGTGATATTCGCGCTATAATCGGCCCAGCCGTTTCGGAGATTTCCCTTAACAAACAGACAGACATTTTTCTTGCTATAGATATCCTATGTATAGTCATAGACAATAATAAGAAAATAATAATTTCGACTTTACAATTAAACACTTCAATTTATTTTAAGTACAGTCGACCACAAAATTGGTTTGCCACGCTAAGTTCGAATGTCGCTTGCACGTCAATTCACGTCAAATCAAAAAAAACACGGCTCATTTTTGCTTGTTATTCATTACGTTAATTTCTAACAATAACCTTTAGCAAAATTATCCTAAACTAGGAGCTGTCATCCAAAATGGCAAAGCACTTTCTTGCTCGACTATACATAGACTTTGTTACATACACTAGCTGTGTCCGGCGGCTACATCAAACAGAAATGGATAGAAGCTGTAACAGTAGAACTTGACTACTGTTCTTTGACAAACCTTAAAACCCACCTGGATCTTCATTCCAGTGGCTTAATGGCTGCTTCAGACTTTCAAGTATCGTGGTCTCGTTTTGGGCAAGTATATAGGCCATTATAACATTGGCCATAAGAATATATATACTTTTATTCCTAAAATAAGAAGAAGAAGCAGTGTAATAGCGTGATAAGTTCTTCTCCTTCCTATCGTTAAGCCGGTCCAGTACCAGGGTCTGCTTAAATTGCAGAGGATGTGTCTGTGGGGGTGGTTAAGATGACCGATTGCCATCTGACGTCATTCTCGGTACCCCACGATTTCTACAACCATACGACTAAAATCACAGAGTCACATTAATCGGGTCCCACTGTTTTTACGTGCCCTCCGAAACACGGAGGAGGTTGGATATCAAATATAACCATATAGATGGGTCACCTATCTATCACCCAGTCGTGACCGCTACCTAACCTAGCGATCAACTGAGATGCCGACCGTTGATTAGGCTATGACCTCCTCATCTAGAAATAATATATGTAATTAAATATTTAATGACGTCTTGATCAGTCAACGGTGGAAGGATGAATTGAGACCATTTCAAACCTCAAATCTGCACGGCTATCCACGTGACCATTGCTAACGAGCTTTTTAAAAAAGTTTAACTGGATTGTTGACGAAAATAGTACTATCAAAGGTCAGCCACAAATAACGTTACACGAATTTTACGATTTTTTAACCCTTTCCCCTATCTCTGAGTTCACATTTTCGCAACCCTTGGTGACATCAGCGTGCCTAGCACGAACATTTCCAGCCGTTCGATTCGATTTTAAAAATATTCGTGCTAGACCCACATCGAACCCTCTTTAGTATTAAAGCGGGTTGCATCAGCATTGATTAAAAGCGTGACCTGATAAAGACTTGCCTCCTGTGGGCCTAGCACGAATAATTTCATCCTAAATACAGTCGAATCTTCGAATTCGAACGGTTCGAAATGTTCGTGCTATGGCCTCAGAGTGCTTAAGGGTGTACTTTCTCGATAGTTTTACTTTGTTTTACATTCTAATCGAAACGTCAAATGAGGATTCGTGCTTTCATCTTACACGACTTACATGGGCGATTCCATTGGTTCTAGCAATATTTAGCAACTAAGCTGTGTAAAACGGTAGCATTAATATTTCATTTTAGGTTCGGTTTCAAGCGTGAAAATAAGTAAAACTATCGAGAATGTTCGTGCTAGGCCCTCAGATACTACTAATCCAGGAAATAGGAGTTTCTTTTAATTTTATTATATACTATGTTAATTAAAAGGCAAGAGCACATGTGATGTTACAAAATTTTCGACTGATCTGCCCGTTGTCACGCAATGTCACATTTTAGTGAAAGTTGTTTTGTAGAACTTTGTAGCCTTCAAGGACAAAATGTACCAACACTTTGAGCTATGTCTGGCGCCGGCATAACAAATGCTGTATAGCAAGCGGCTTCGTTTTAAGCTATCTAACTTAGCAATAGTCGACCATGTTTTCAAATGTCTTGCACGGAAAAAAAAATGATATTGGACTACGGTACCCATAAAACTTTGATTATAATATCGAGTAGCAACGAGCTGTAATACCGAGGCCCCCTAATGTCTGTAATAGTTAATGGCCTTGATAATAATGTAAGGTCTAACATTTAGCTGGATGAGATTCATTTTTTTGACTTATGTAAGAATCGAGTCATGTCTCTAATGTTCATTTAGT
>JANCMC010015777.1:339302-451221 GCA_024363005.1 Charaxes varanes
TTTAAGAATCTTCTGACGGCGCGGCGAGTCATCGTATGCGAAGAAAGGCAGTTCTTACAATTATATTTAATAGAAATTGATATTATTATTTAAAAGTTTTTAACCGTTTAAATAGGCATGTCTACATAACTACATTATAATAAATATTTAATTATATGAGTAATAAATGTTTGAGACCGCGTGGAGTTTCTATATTCACACGTTTTATCGAGAAGGAAGTTCTTTATCTTTATGAAATATTATATAATAATTAAGCCAAGAATTTGATAATTAAGATTTGACGTGCCTAATTGTTGATAGCCATTATTATGACGATGATTGATTGTAGTTAGCCTAAATTTTAGTCGCCTTGTTTCAACGTTAACAATGTATTTGCACGCCTCATAACGCGAAGCGTTTGATGTGTTATGCGTGTAACGAGTTCTTAGCATGTTCTGTCAACAGTGAAAGTTTCAAGTCGCTACATCTATTAGCTTGGAAATCTTAGGAGAGAGACTAGCTTGCGGGCGTACAGACGTACGGACGGGCAGACAGAGCGAAATTATAAGGGTTCTTTGGAGGACTACGGAACCGGAAAAATAACTCTATTCCTTTGGAATAGCACTTATTGACAAACACACAAAGATGAAGATAAAATTAATGTTTTAACACCTTTGTACTTTGGAAAAATATTTATTTAGTGCAAGAAAAACTTATTTAAAAATCCTTAGACTCCCGGATGTCTGTGTGTGTAATGTTAAATAATAACAGAATAGTTATTAGTATTAAGTTTCTACTAAGAGATGGCGTTTATCGCAAATCGCGGCCTGAATAGTTCGTAAAAACTAGTTTCCCAGACTATTTTTTTATTTTTAAAGGGACTACACTCGATGAAATTTTGTAATAATCCATAATAAGTTATTACAATATTTAATCCATTTTTAAAATGTACAAAACCTAAAATTTTGCAAGAATTGTAGCCATGGAATTGCTTTAATCCTATACGTTATACCAGTGGTGGGCAAACTTTTTTAATAGGCCACAAAGTTTAATAAATTCTAGAGGAGGGCCAGAGTTATAGACAAAATGAGTTTTCTGTCAAAGCCTTTAATACACAAAAGTGTGTAATGCATCTTCTACTAAGCAGAATCTACTTCTTCACCGCCAAAAAGTAATTATAGCGGGCCATATATTCTCCATGGCGATAGACCTTCGGCGGGCCGGATTAATGACATTCGCAGGCCGAAGTTGGCCCGTGGGCCGCACATTGCCCATGACTGCTCTATATGCATAAATCAAATTGAATTATGGTAACGTCGAAATAAAATTCTGCCACTAAATGCATATAAGTTTAAACGAGATATGTAAAACAAAAACACAGCTCAAAACATATTTGTCCGTCCGTCGTTCTTTCTAGCTGTTTGTTTCGTTCATCATCCACAGCCCTTTCTCTCCCACTGCTGGGCAAAGGCCTCTCTCCGCTTGACCACTCAGTCACTGACTTACTCCACCTGTCATCACTTCGTCGGGTCAAGTGACCTGCCCCTCTTCATGTGCAACATTGTTTCTCCGATGTCTCGAATTTTCGTCCCTCGTTGGATTTGAATGTTGCGTTCTCGGTCTTGGGGTTTGATATCGAGCATGGACCTCTGCATGGCTCTCTGTGCGACTCTTATTTTGTGCACAGCCTCATTGATAAGTGTCCAGGTTTCGGCACCGTACGTCATGGTGGATTTGTTTCGTTACGGATTAGTTATGACGACCTTTTTTCTTTACAAGTCACATTAATTTAAAGCTTTTCCTCATGATTCATACGGTTAGTCAGTGTTGTCCGAAATTAACAAAATGCTTTGTTTAAACTCTGTATTACCCTTATGAATATTAACACTATCTAATGCAAAATCAATCATCGTTAAGAAATTCCAATATTGAACTAAGAATGATGAAATTACAAGTGTAAGGTAAAGTAATAATAAATAATAAGCAATAATATAATAATAAGTACGTTAAATTAGTTTAATATATACAATTAACTTATATGAAAGATCGGTAATCATGCAGACGCCACTTCGAATGATATCAAGACACGTAAAAAGTGCACTTTATTATCAACCAGTTGCAGTCTGTATTACCCTTATGAATATTAACACTATCTAATGCAAAATCAATCATCGTTAAGAAATTCCAATATTGAACTAAGAATGATGAAATTACAAGTGTAAGGTAAAGTAATAATAAATAATAAGCAATAATATAATAATAAGTACGTTAAATAAGTTTAATATATACAATTAACTTATATGAAAGATCGGTAATCATGCAGACGACAGTTCGAATGATATCAAGACACGTAAAAAGTGCACTTTATTATCAACCAGTGGCACTCTGTATTACCCTTATGAATATTAACACTATCTAATGCAAAATCAATCATCGTTAAGAAATTCCAATATTGAACTAAAAAATCATAAGAAATGAATTTACTATAATTTATTTAAAAAAGGAAAAAACTACCTTATCCCTTATAAATTAAAACAGTTCAGAATGATTGCGTTAAATAAATTTATTGGTGTCATTTAATAATGACGTTGATAGATTCTGAATATGATACACAATTGACAACTTTATTTTGTAAAATATTAGGGTTATTATTGCGTGCTCTAAATATAGGCGAAACTATTTTGACAAATTTCTTATTAGACTAAAAAATGTCTTAAATATTTCCTACATTACGGTAAAATATCTTTTATTTTTAGACTTTGGGGGACTTTTATGTCAAATGTATCAATTGTTTCCTTTTATGTTACCATATTATATTAATTATATACAATTTGTCTGTCAAATCACACTTCGCACTTCTACTTTGTGCATCTGTGTCATACACATTCGAATAAAATAACTCTATTATTGAATAAAATGCATGGTATTCAAATTTCCTTTCTCAAATCTGCTTTCACTGAAATTGTCTTTAAAAGAATATTTTTCATCATAAAATGCTGATTTTGTTAGTTAAAAAAAGGTGGAAAGAGTTCCTTAACAAATTAATCGACTAACACAGATTAGGCAACACAATAATATACGGAAATAGCTTAGTGCTAATTGATTGCCGCCATTTTCTAACTTAAGCCGTGATTGTGCGGTGTAAGAGGATTAAGAGTGAGTTGTTTTGTCAACCGCTTAAATGAAGTGCTGAAACAGTTTAAAAGTGGAACGTTGTGGCAGTTGTTTGTTTAACGACAAACAATTGCCACGAGATTATCAAGGCCTTTATTTTATTTCTGGATTATTTCTAACTACCTGTTTTCTGCGACTTCGTCCGCATAAAATTTTACGAGAGCCCAAAGACTTTAAACTGGGTCTATAGAAAAATCCTTACTTAGCAGTTGTCTACAATAAACAACCTTTATGCCTAATTTTAACCTTTGTGCGCCACACGGATTTCAAAATTTCATAATAGGTGATGTTTTGCTTTAAAAAAATAATAAAAGATCATTTATTGCTACCATAATTGTTACACTAATCAGAGCAAATATGGAAAGAAGTAAATGTTAAAATTAAAGTAGCAACTAAAGCAAAAGGACGCAAGCTCAGGTATGAAAGCAGCGCTGATTTTCAGCATGCTCCTCTATTCGTCGGCGGTGGCAAAGAAACACACAGGTTACAGTTAAAGGATATATAACTTAGCACCGATCATATTCAACTGTTCAAAGTTTTGGCATCCAGCGTCTTTAATAGGTCTATTAAAGTCAAGACAAAAATATAGTTAAGTAATATGGCACTTCATACCGTAGCAAGTCCTAATACTGGAGTGTAGTACTCCATTTACCTCTTGGGACCAAGTCAAAGTAAAAAAAATATTATTCATATAGACTTTGCAGTACTTATGAACGTATACATAAGTACATATTTATTTAATCATACAATTATATATTCAACAATGACGATTAAATTGTTGTACACAAGAATATAATAAAATGTGACTAGCACTGAGTACGATTTCATACAAGTTTTCATCTCTTATTTAATGTTAAAAAATATTTAATGTATTTCAATATAAATTGTTGTTATACTAACAATATAAAATAATGTCATAAATAAAATATAATAAATATCAAAACAAGTAACCATTTTTATTCATTATTATATCATTCGGTGATCGCATATACTATTTCCAAGCTAAGTTAACTAGAGGTCCAACGCGACCTGCTCTGAGAAAAGCCCGCAACAAACTCAGTTGATTTTGTTATCACCATTTCACAATAATTTGTCATACTGTTCACTTTGCGCTGTGGTCCTCAATCGATGATATTTTTTATGTATTGATTGATTACAATCAAATATAACTTCCTCGTAAGAGCGACTAATGTTATGAACAAAACGTCTCTACATAATAATATATTGACTGACATTAATTATTGTAAAAAAAATTGTATTATGAATCGAGAGTAATTTTTTCCGAAAAAACTGTGTTCCTAGATGAAATCTGATGAACTGTGTTGGTGACTTAATGACACGAACTAATTTCGAAAATTAAAATACATGTGGCTTGTGGGTGTCTTTTGTCATTTTTGGTCATCGAGTTCTTAACATAAATGAAAAAAATTCTGGGCATTTTAAAGTGACAAGCACGATTTCTTCCTTATCAATTTATTTCTTCATCTGCTGTTATTTATATTCATGCATGAATATTAATTGCAATTGAATTTATATTATGGTATAATAATATTAATAGTACAACAGTATAAAGGTAGCGTCCAGTAAAAATCTTTACGTTATTCTGTGCCGGGCACACGGACCGTGACGACAACGTTATCCGGCCAACTGTAAATTTTGAAAGTATATGGTTCGCTTTACCCGTAATACCCTCTACAAAACTTTGCGCAGCTACACAAAGTCCCCGGCCACACTACATGATCATTGAAATGATCATTCAAATGAAGCTGTGTCTGGTTCCGGCTTAACAAAAATGATTGACAGAGGAATTCCTACTCTTCTGTCAATAATTTTTAAGAGAAGGAAGATTACAATGTTGCACAATATATCTACGGAAAATGACAACTTATGAATAAAAACCATCAACTCTGGAACTCCTTTTCAAGGAAGGTGTGAAAAGAATAAAGCGTTATGGCATAATTTCATATCAAAAATTCTTTGTGTATCGCTTTATGTACACTGTTATTATTGTATTTACTTCCAAGACAAATTTTGATCCTATTATATGAAACAGCTGTTTATGCAGGTGTTTCGGAATAGAGGTCTACATTGTGACACTAGCAATCTTATTATCATAACAGAACAGGAAAACTTTGCTTTTCTTCATATGATGTTTGGGCAAAAGGACTAGCGGTTCACATGAAAATAAATCGCATGTTTAATGGTGACCGACCGATTTTGGTCTAAAGTGAGTTAATGATACAGGCAGCTTTGTTTCAACGTCCTCTATCAGCCAATCGAAGACTTATTTCGTGGTCCGAGTTGAAAAATTCTTTCAGTGTTAGATAGCCCATTTATCGAGGAATGCTATACCACGCTAAAATTGAATGAATTTTATTTACCTAATTTTACGCGGCCGAAGTTGCGGGCACAGCTAGTCTATAATAAAAAAAGATATTCTGCTGAATGTCTAAGCAAGCATCAAGATTTTGAGTTGGAAAATCATATTGTAGATGCTTCCAAACCCTTGCTATGCAAAATATTTTCACGGCATCGAATAACAAACGAGCTGACTGAATTCATTGAGGAACGCCACGTAATGGAAAATCCAACGCGATGAGAATTTATTTTTAGACGATTCTTGTAGCGAAGAGCTTGAAACGTGTGTTAGCACTTTTCATAAGTGTATTTTATTGTGTAAATAATATAGGTAATGTTAAAAAATATAAACTATTTTCTATGATGAAATCGTTTGTGTCACATATTGTCTAGAATACCGAGGCAATTTATTTTTATCCCAGCCAAACATCTGTATACCATAAGTGTATTTTATTGTGTAAATAATATAGGTAATGTTAAAAAATATAAACTATTTTTTATGATGAAATCAATGAATATCTATACTACTATCACACAGCATTGCCGCCACTTCACGCCGATCTCATGTGAGAAAGAGGTACTGGTACCCGGACGTGCCGGCCCAATTCGGCTGCAAGCATGGCGCTACCTCAAATTAATTATTTATCTACCTCTAAATAAATTAAGGTGCCTAATTATCTATTACTGTAGTAGACATTATAAACGATATTAAAAATGCCTAATTTTAGTAAAACAAAACTTTGCGCTCGTGTACTGTAATTAATATTCATACGAATTAGTTTACTACTTAAAAACATTCGCGGGCCACTGAGAGAGGTGCCGCGGGCCACATGCGGCCCGCGGACAACGGGTTGCCAATGGCTGGTATAATGCAATCTTAAAAACTCACAAAAACCCCAAAATAGCTTAGTTACTTTAATTTATTTAATTCGATTCGATTTACGTAAACTGTTTACGATTATAAATGTTTAATTTATTATGTTATAAAGATAATTATAGAATTTAGCATTTTGAAATTGTGTTGTTTTTTAATTTGGCCAGATTATAGGCTAAGTGTCAAAAGAGATCATTCCACATTAATCTATATTTTTAGTTATCTATCTAATTGATTCTTACTCTTAGGTTACAATGTGCACTTTTTTGTTATTGTTAGGACAACGTTTTTATTATAAAAAAGGAATGGCAAAGTGAAAGCAAAAAGGAAATGGCACGGAACGGATTGGGAACGGGAACGGGGAATAATGTTATAGTATAATAGAATGTTGTATATAGTAAGTAACCCAACGTTCGGGAAGGTCTTCCGGGTTCGCTAGTTATAGTTTAAAGTTGTAATTACATTTCTTCTTTGCTCCTCATCTTACCTCTAACGTCATCACAGCTTTTTGTAGGGTAATTAATTAATTATTGAAAGGAAAATAGAATCCAACGAACCCTTTTGTATTTAACCAAGCTTCCCAACACATCATAAATGCATTAACGAAATTAATATAAATTAACAGGCATCAAAAACGCACGTTATACTTAGTTAGATCTCATCAGCCCAAATGTTTTGATACGGTCAAATTATAAACCTAACACATCTGCCCCAAAAAAGCTCGCGTCTAGCATAAAAAAGCTCCTTCTAGTATCTATCCGTAACATCTTTGGATTGAAGCATGACGTACAACCCTCTCTGTGCCGGCAAACCGTTAAAATGAGTAATGACGGGTTAATCCAGGTATCGACAACATTTTTTTTCAGTGACCGGTGATGATTTCAATCATCCTGCGTAGATCGGGTCTGTTCATACGCAGGAGACCGTATGACAGACGAGGATTCAAGGACGGCATAGCTTCCCTGAAGTGTTTACAGTCGTCCCGGTTTGCCCAGTACGTGTTATGTTTGACCTTTGTCTTATCCTCCAGCCATGATCTCAGTAGGCTAAAGGGGAGTGGTATGAAAGGGTAAGGTCCTACAGCAGTACTGTCTGAACCTTTCCTTGCTAGTTCATCAGCTGCATCATTGCCTAATGATCCGCTGTGTCCTTTCATCCACTGGAGTGTTACTTTGTTTTTCAACGCAATAACCTCCAGAGCATCGTGGCATTCCTTAATCAGTCCTGATGTGACGGCGATTTATCAGGGACTGAAGTACGGAAGCACTGTCAGTCAGTATTCTGATTTTTGTATCAGTTATACCTCTGATATTCACAGCCTGTGCCGCTCTGGTGATTGCGATGCACTCTGCTTGATAGACAGAGGATGTCGATCCCAAAGCAGTAGATATCCTGATGTTTAATTCTTGTGAGTAGACACCAGCACCTGTACCCACTCGCGATTTAGATCCGTCAGTGTATAGACAGAGACACCAAAGGCTTCTATGGAAAATATAGTCGATGGAATCTAGTAATCTCATTACTATAACAGGTTTTTCAATAGCGGAAAAGAGATACGGCATCGATAAACTCAAGAAGACTAGCCTAATGATTTTAGATATTTTCCGGTGGGCATTTTGAGAATGAGGAATGAAGAACTTTATAATTTGTATTTGCCATATCTCTAACTTCATTTTAATAACGGAAAATACCCACCATACTGGAAATTGACAAGGGTTACTGCAATAAAAATCGGGAACTACCCGTATAGAGGAATTTCGTCCTTATTATCTACGCTAGCTAAAATTATCCCTACCCCATACCTCTCATGACATTTCAATTTGTCAAAGATCTTGGTGTTATCTTTGACGCTATACTAACCTTCCATGATCTTATTGTGGCCACTGCGAGTGAATCATTTTGAAGGTTAGGTTTTGTGCTGCGGTGCTCTTGTGAATTCAAAACCCCCTTTAAAAGCTCTTACATTGCTTTATAACTGACCCGCAGTAAGTGCCTGCGTTTGGCATCAATATGAGAAAAAAAATTCAGTCTCGTTTTGTAGAATTTACAGAAGGCTTTTCTAAAATACCTATATAAACGTAGTCATGGGACTATCCACACCTTTACCCCTACAAAGTATCTATTTGGTTATCCTGAATGTTTCATTTATTTAGAGGTGCGGAGAAGTTATGATCAACTAAAAACAGAGTGTCGAATTATGCGAGGCGCAATAGATGCTTCGGATTTACATGATCGGATAAGTGGCATAGTTGTCCCAATCGGCAGTATTCAGTTACTGTAAGTAACCCTCAATGGGATTATTCAGTAATAACTATTCTAATTGGTAGTATTTCAATTTTCTCTTTAATTTTAGAAGTTAACAATATGAAACGATATATAGTTTAAGTTAAACATGTTGTAGTGTAATAGTGCCTTTTAGTTTTATGGTGTATATAATAAAATAAATAAATCTATATATATATATATGTAATGAAACATGAATGAATTTCTCTGATGTTGTTATATTTATTTGTGCAACAAGTGAGCAAAATTGCTTTTTATTGCTGCGTGTGCTGATTTTGAGTCCAGAGTGAGCGAGGGATACTAAGATTGAATCACGAGCGTAGCGCGAGTGATTTAAATGTAGAATCCTGCGCGTAGTGAGGAATTCGAATGCACGAGATGCAAATAATTTCTCGTGGGGCACACATTACTTTTCACTTCAGCACCGAGAACATATAATAAGTATTACTTAGAAGATAACACAATGAACAGGAATAGGAAGAATTAAATAAAAAGAAAAATTATATTAATTGTTAATCAAAATATTTAAAAGTTAAGGGTGCAATGATTGTAGTTCTGCAAATTTAAAGTTATGGTTTTTACGTTACCAGTTTAACTTAAATTTTATTCGCTACTTTTTCAGTGGCGTTCAGAAACAGCGTCCGTTATGGTTTAGTTTAAATATTAAATTATACATAAAAAGAGGTTATCCATTTTACAAATATATTTTTCTTAGTTTTCTTTGACGTTGTATTTCGAAATTGGACCTTCATGGACTTGTGTTTGTCATTTGCTCTGTTTTAAGGCCGGGAAAGAGATAGAGTGCAGTGTAGTTGGCACTCTTTATAGAAAAAATTAAAAACTTCTTTGTCTCACGCCGTGGGCAAAATCATATTTTGACCAGTTTTTACGCAGCGAAACTTACATGTTTGAGCTGCTGAAGTGAAGAAATGGTTCCATTGTGCATTCTCACTTTTCTTTTCAGGCAAGTCAGAAAAAGTTAAGCTGTTTTAGATACGAGTCTCAGTAGAGACCAAATACTTGTCTTTTATGTATATATAAATAAAAACCAATTTTTACTTGTCCACATAAGAACAAAGACAAATTCTTTTTTGTTTTGTTCAGCAGGTTAGGAATATTAGTTAATTTTTCACTAAAACAGTCAGAATTTTTTTTCTTAAAATCTATGTGATTGGTAATAAAAATAGGGTATATAAATAAAACAAAAAGATTCAGTCTCATCCGCTTTACTAATATTAATCACAACGTGTACTATCAGCTCCCGAAGAATTGAGCAATGTGAATTGGTATTAGCAATAAAAATTTCACATATGTGTACAATGTTTAACATTCTGATAACAAGGATTTTTGTCATCGTCAAGGTACGTTCTGGCAACGCATGGAACCAAACGCCAAGTGACTTATTATAAATTAAAATAAAACAATGTATTTCAAGCCACATATGTGTGAATACAATATAATATTCTTAACCCTTTTTACCGCTTACAAAGCCTAATTTTTTATGCGTACGAACATTATTCATCATATAGGAAATCGTCATCTATTCTTCAATTTAGTAAGCGATAAATTCTTAAACTAATCTTCAGAAACAACTTATATCAATTCAATTTGAAGATATGGTATATTTTAACATGTAAGTAGTCAACATATGTTTCGTATTAGGCTTTCATAAACTACATAATATATTATATAGTATTTTAAACAGATTTTCTTTAAAGCCTTATTTTTGTGACCTAGCTTATCATTAAACATAAAGATTCAAATCCCAAATGTGAAAGATCTGGGTTGATTAATATTATTTAAGTTTACAAAAATTCCTAATGATGTAACATTACATTATTTAATATTAATGTACAGAGTAAGTTTTTAAACATTTCCATTGTGAATATGATGACACTCCAACGATTTACCCAAACCTTTAAAAACACGAAAAAAAAATTTTTTTTGTATTTCTGATTGTTTCATTAATCATCAAAAAGTTTTTCTTCGCGGTTCGGTATAAGCATTGAAGTGTATTTAAATTATTATAAAATGTTTGCGTATTTTCAAACATTGTCAAAGCGTACCTTGAGTTCGCGAGTTGCGAATGTGCATATTGCCTTACGCTAGTAGTTCGCTTACATATCCACACTCGCGACTACGGTATATTCTATAGTTTATGTCTCGTGGCAGTGCTCAAGCCGTTGTGAGATATATATATACAAATTTACAATCAGAACTTCACGTCATATACATTTACAAGAAATAAGACAATTTTAGTTTACTATTATCATAGCGCAATTTAAAAGGTACTCATTTAAGATGTTCATTTGAATGGAACCAGGGAAATAAAATCTTATTGTTATTGTTAACAATTCCCCGGGAACTGGATATAGAGGATATTCAATTTAATTTTAAGCCAACATAATTTATAATCTACCTATAGAATCAATTTCTATATCCGCCCGGAAAACTGATGCCTGAAATAATGAGATGTCAACTGTATTTTGAAAACATTTAAAATGTTTTCAAAATCCTCATTCTTATAAGGCCACTGTATAATTTTTGTTATGGAAAGTAAGAAGCCGTAAATAAAGACTGCTTATCATAACACTATACAACATCCCAGATACTATACATACCATTTTATTACTTAACATATAATTATTGGTTACTATACACATAGCTTACTTTAAACAGTAAATCCACATTTTGATTCTTTTTTTTTCCACAAACGTATCATACACATATAGATAAAAACATTTAAATTAATATAATTAAACTAGTAAAACTTATTACGTACACCGTGAATCAAATAAATAGCACCATAGATTTAAACGTTTATGCTATTTTGTCAATGTCCGCAAGTAAAACAAATCTAGATTTAAAACAAATAGCAAAAAAATATCAGATATTTGGTGCACGTACCATATAAACGATTTCTTAACACTTAACATATAAAACCTTATTATTTAACAAGTAATCTTAAATTAAATAGCTAATAATATTAAATATCATAACTGAAATTCTAAGTAAGAGTTGAATAAGTGTCAAATAAGTAATAATGAAATACAAAAAATATTTGAACTGGACAAAGAAATTGAAATTGTTTACATAAAAAACATGTAAGTTTTTCATTAAAACAACTTATTTCTATATCTACATTAAACATGACAAAAATACAAGTCTCCTTAAATAAACAAAATATCAGTGTAAATTTGCAAATTAAAATGATTTCATTTTTTAATTATTAATATTTATATTTTTTGTTTCAAAAAAACTTTAAAATAAATATTAATAATATTTTTAACTAATAAGTAAGATTTATTTTGCAAAAAATATTATTTGCATAGAAAAAGAAATACTTATGAAATATTTTAACACTAACTATAGATAAAGGATACTTATTTAAATTGTAGCTACATACCGATGAGGATTTTTTTTTTGTAAATCGCATTGAAAAGCATTTAGATATATTCAAATCCATTGCATTTACAGTACACCACTTATAAAAGCGATCTAAATCAGATTGAAGCATTGCAGAATCTTCGCATGAGTTTATAGTCTTGTAAACTTTTAAATCGTCTGCAAAAAGTAGGTGCTTAGAGTAGAGCAAGCATCCTCTGACATCGTTAATGAAGACATTGAATAATATTGGACCTAAACGTGAGCCTCGTAGCTTTTAAAATACTTGACACTTAAAAAGTGGTTGTAAATGTCTACTTGAATAAAATATCATTTGAATTTGAATACTATTAATGTGGAAATCTTTCTGTTACCTTTTGACTACTAAGCCGCTGAAGCGATTTTGATGAATTTCGGCATTGAGATAGATTTCACTGCTGGTTTTAAAATATCCGACTTTCTCCGTGTTTCGGAAGGGTCCCGATTAATGTCACTGAGCGATATTAATCGTGAGGATGTCGATTTTGTGTGATTGGATTGATGTTGTTTTGTTTGTTATCATTTTATTGTTAGTATTATTGGCGACGCATAGTCTTAGACAGAACTATGTGGAAAGAGGATAGGGAGGCCTACAGTAGGAATAAATAGGCTCTAAGTAATAATAACAATAGACTTTAGTTATATAGACAGAAACGATGACCACAAAGTGTCAGGCTTAACTAAATTCCTAAGCTTTAAAAAATTGCCCAACATTTTATATCAAAATACATAGTTCCAATTGGCTTATCTGTATTTCGAGCAAATAAGTTGGTACTCGTTAACGTAACACGCATATTTTCGCACTTTACAGCGCTCAACCAATAAAGTTTTAAGTGTTCATCTAGTAATATTTAATTTTTTAGTGTGGATAATACAAGTTTTACGATCTGTTTTAATACGGATAGTCTCGAGGATACGATAATAAACGCCGAGGAATAATTGTCTATTTCAAATTACGACACGGAATAAAAATTTATGTATCTATTAATAAAATAAAAATGTCCAAATGACAATGTCTCTACGCAAAGTGAAATAATAATTGTAATATTATAAAACTATACGCTATCGTTTCTGTTATTTCTGACATTAGAACCTAAATAAATACTTTAATATGCCGTATAAATAAATTTTTCACTTCTCACTCATATATACAATGAAATGTTTTCTAATATTATTGTAATTATGCAATTTTAGTACTTTTCCGAAAAATGCTTACTTTTGTTTTTTTTTTCTCGAAGTTATTATTTGCACTAATGAATTATTATATAATTCCGTCGGAGAAGATCGACTTTTTTTAAAGTTTTCGAGTTACGTATGCTACAAAAGGAAATTTTGGCGCAAAGCCACCAAAGCGATAGATCATTTTTTTTTGTTTTAACACAAAAATGCATGTATATGTGTGTAAATAATGTTAACAGTAACGTCGAAATGCTTCAAAATGCCCTATTTTAGCATCAAAAAAAAAGTTATCCTCCCCCGACGTAAAAATTACAACTTGCAGAAGAAAGAAAAAACGAAAATATGCATTTTCGGAAAAAGTACTGATAGTGCATAATTACCAATATTATAAATGGAATTGTGTTTATTTGTTACGCTTTTACTACTTAATTCATCAACCAATTCTGTGTACACCTGCCGTTCAGAAAAAGGTTCATGTGTATAAAATAATAACGCGAGCAAAGCCGACGAAAAAATTCCACAACAGCAATATGTTTAAATGGTATTAAAAAAGTAAACCTTGGGTACAGGGCAGTACTTGATGTTACAATTATTCAACTAAGCATCAAGTAGAGCTTTTGGTTCCAAAAGTACATATTAACTATAAAGAAAGAAAATTAAATAAAACAAAAAGCTGAGCTGCGCATAAAACTAGAGCTTTTAATTTTACTAGTAACTTTGTTTATCTTTTGTTAAAAAAGTACTAGGTTTTTTAAGCAAAAAATAAAGTTATTAGCGATACTAAAATCTCTTACTTATATAATTTTTTTTTACTTGTATGAAATAAAGACGAAACATTGTAATTTGTGATTTAACTGTGTTTCTATTAAAGATTTATTATTAATATTAAATAAAAGCGCTAGAAATATCAGGAATGTCAATTATTAGTTAAATACGCGCTAGGTAGAGCTTTATGTCTTAGTAATATTGTTATTTTTTGTTAAGAAAGCGCTATAATTATGAAATTTTACTATGCTAAGCTTTTCATTTTACTTATAAATTCGTTTATTTTAATTTTACTCTTACAAAATAAACACCAAGATAGAAGTTAAAACTAATGTAATATTTACATTATGGTGATGTTATTAAATTATTCGTCTCTATTATTTTCTCTAACAATGTCGTATCGCTTGATTTATCTTTAATTTATTTGATTTATGAATAGCATTCAACATTAACATTCTTACCGCGCTATTTTAGTAGTGGCTACTATAGCTCAACGGTTGAAGAGCGGAGTGAAATTATTGCATTTAGTTTATGAAGTAAACTTTATTGGAGGGGTAACATAATTTAGGAGGAGAAAAATATAGCAATTTTATGCTTTACAATAGATCAACGATGTCATCAATCTATGAGAACAAAAATAAACAAGAAGATGTCGTGAAAGATTTTAATTTAATTACGGACATAATTCGTCATCGTCATCAGGCTTATTGAATTCTAAGACGACTTGCAGGCACGTGACTCGACTGTTCTGGTCGATCAGGTACACCTTAGCCTGGAACCTGCCATACACGGCTGTGGTGGGGAACTCGCAATAGTCTAGGATTAAATCTTCTATCTCGTAGGTCCCCTAAAATAATAATAATAATGCATAGTACAAAACCTTATAAATAGTAATTCTATTTAAAAGACTGACGGTTTTAATTATATATTTATCTCTATGTGTAAAAGACAAGTTTGTCTTAGTTATGACATTTATAATTTACTAGCTGTGCCCGAAAGAAATTACTAAAGTTCAGTGAATTCTATTAGTGAACAAGCTATTTCATTAATTGCTATTGCAACATCTAATCGAATACTTGCACCAGCGGTATTTCATAATTAACTAAGAGCACCATGATTTATATAACTGAATTTCCAAAATTAAACGTTCATTGTAGCGTTGCATTTGCAGGAACTAAATGTAAACGTGAATTCGAACGCGTTTCGTATTAATTACGAGGTAAATATCTATTTAGCTCGATTCATATTATATAATGGTCACTTCTTATAATGCCGGAGCCAGACATAGCTACATTTAAATGATCATATAGTGTGGCTGGGGACTTTGTATAACTGCACAAAGTTTGAAGAACTTTGAGAACTTCGAGGACAAAAATGTACAAACGCTTTGAGCTATGGCTGGCTTCGGCATAAAGCACATATACACTGAATTGAAAATGTCGTTTTATTCCAGTTAACGTCTATAATATAGTGCAGTAAACAATTTCGTATATTACAATCCCTTCAGTTGGCTGGGAATAATTTATGCTAATGTATATTAATATATAAAGTTGAAAGGTTTGTTTGTTTACTTGAACGCGTTGATCTCAGGAGCTACTGTCAATTTTGCGGCACAATATATAAATTTGAAAGTAAAGGTTGATAAATAAATGGTACCTATTTTGATTAATGTGCCAGACAAAAGTCTAGACTTATTACTTAGATAACGAATTTAAGTTTATTTCTAATTTATACTCGCGTTTTGAGATTCAAGAGTTAAATAGTAGACGGGACCTAATTTCTTGTTATCATTCTAATTGATCATTTCTTTGTGAAGTATCTAACGAACATAAAAACTGTTAAAATACAGAGAGAGGGAGAGATCAGGAGAATCTAATTATCTAGATCTTATTATTTATTATAGAAATTCTTTACAATGTAATGTATGTTCTATCTCCTTTATAGATAAATATTGACTACATAGTCGACCAAGAATGTGCTTTGCCATTTTGGATGTATCCGGTTCGAAGGACCATATTAAAACCACTGTTAAGTTCTAAATATATATTTATCACTGCAGTAACACCAATCCATAAAGGGGGTTGTCAAATGAATATCACTAAATTTAACAGGACGACAGTTTATACTTAAAGAAAATTTTGTTAAGGGTTATTGTTATAAATTAACGTAATGTATACCAAGCAAAAATGAGCTATTTAACAAACTTTTGCAAGGTTCAAATCAAGCAGCCATTTTTATATCCTTTTAATCATGCAAATTTGTTAGATTTTATTTATATACACTTGATTTGCATTTAGCAGTGCAATAAAAAATTATCTTTATTTCAAATCAAAAGCACCTAGCCATTACAGTAAAACAAATTCTTAGCTTGAAAACATGTCATAAGTGTTACGACTTATTGAAAGTCAGGATATATAAAAGCTTGCAGTTTTTTTTTCCATATACAAGGTTATATTCATCGTATTGATTCAGTTTTATAAATAGCTTTTGTATTTACGTAATATTGAACAACCTTTTTTTTCTACTGTACTATGCACCTTATAAAGCCCAATTAAAGAGTCCACTAAAAAAAATACGACTCGACAGTTCAACAATTGTATAACGGACTCAAATCTGTTGGGTGATTGGTTTAATCCTCAGTACCGATGGGCTATAGTCGAACCTCTTCCTAACACCACCTTTTAAAATGCTTAATTCAAGGAGTAACGAAGTTGTTGGGCACACCTAAAGTAAATCAAATCAAATCAAATCAAATCAAATCAAATCAAATCAAATCAAATCAAATCAAATCAAATCAAATCCAAAATTCCAGATATTAAGAAAATTTACATTGATATGAGGCTGTGCAAGATGTACAACAATGTATATTTTCTGGGTGTGCAACGCTCAGCGGGTTCAAAAGTTTGGATTTCACTACAATATTCTTCCATGTTTCGTATGTTATTTCGTATAAATGCAATGAGAAAACTAAGAGAAATATGTTCTAATGTTCTCGTATGTATATATAACTTTTTAAGTCTTTGTCATCTTGATGCAACATCACATAGATGAGGCGCTTAAATCATCATAAATAAAAATTGAATTCTGCCTTTCATCGGCAATCTCAATACATTATAACATAAAAAAAATCGTTATGTTGAACATATTTGACAACATAAAAGAATTGTCGTTATTTAGAACACATTTGATAACTAAAAAAAAATCTCGTTATTTAGAACAACTTTTATAACATAAAAAATTTCTCGTTATTTAGAGTTACCCGACGGGAAGCGTCTACCAGAAAAGCACGATCAATTAATGCTATTCGGGTAGATTAATGTTTTTTCTCATATTTTGGTGAATAAGGTTGTCAAATTTTTGATTTGTTTTGATTAGTCACCTGGTAAAATAAACTTTAAAATTCGAACAAAATAAATTATTTTAAAAGCTTAAAAAAATACTTTTGTCGGCTCTAAAGTATGGTTTCTTAGCTGGATATACTCCGGGGTAGGTTACAAATTTACCCAATGAAATAATTTCCGTGCCTTAAATACGAAAATTACTTTACATTGAAAATCAGAATACTTGGTAAAGCAAGCAAATTTCCAATTTGCGTCGTTCTCGACATTCGGTAGTTTCTACCGTTATAGGATGGTTTGCTTTTAATTTGAGAAGTAATTACCTACGTATTATAGTAGTCTTGGACGATGAAAGACATATTTTGTATATATAGTTTAATTTAGAGGTTTCTTAATTTTTGTACTAAGAATGTCTACTGTCCCTAATAAATATTATTTAAGATACCCATTAAATTGATAATCTTTTTCTATCCTAATAAAGATATAATAAAGGACAATTAGTACTATTTTTTCTTTAATTTAACTATTAATGGGTATCTTAAATAAAATTTATTATTTATTTATTTATTTTTATTTAAATTTATTTATAACTTCTGAATTAAACTATATATACAAAATATCTCTTTCATCCTCCAAGACTATTATAATACGTAGGTAATTACTTCTGCTAGAATGGGTCACCCATCTATCACCCGGTTGCAACCAGAGCAACTTAACTTAGTGATCGACTCAAATGCCGACCGCTGATTAGGCCACGACCTCCTCAAAAATCACAAAGGAGCGCGGGAAACTTTAATAATGAGATGAATTTTTAAACAGCTTACATTAATAAATTACTGACATATTGCTACTATATTTGGAGCAATATATTTTCAATTGCCACAGGGTAAGCAATGTAATATGTCCTTGAGAATATAATCGTGTCTTATAAATTTAGAGCGAATTAAAATCGAATCATTGTATTTTAAACAGAAATCACAAAGGAGCGCGGGAAACTTTAATAATGAGATGAATTATTAAACAGCTTACATTAATAAATTACTGACATATTGCTGCTATAATTGGAGCAATATATTTTCAATTGCCACAGGGTAAGCAATGTAATATGTCCTTGAGAATAGAATCTTAACCTATAAATTCACAGCGAATTAAGATTCAGAATTATAATATGTAATAAGAATATTTAGTATACGTATTACTGAAAGAGACCAGTAAAAATAATACATTGTTATTTATTCCAATCATCTAGAATTTTACTTTTTCAACAGAGGCGTTGGTATTCCATAAATAATATTCGTTCATAAATTTAAACCGTCAAAAGTTGAAATGCGTGCGTTTGATTGCAATATATTTTACTTTTCCCAGGCAGCGCGAAACGTTTTTAATATAAAGATATTCCACATCGCGGTTTCACGAATGTTTTATCACTATTTAATTTGCAAAAATTATCTCATTGGAATTGTTAAGCCGATGACAAAGGCAATGTAGTGAAAATGTCGCGCGACCGCAACGCCAAACCAATTTAGCGTAGGTACGCTTAATCTGTTTATAGTCGGAATTTGATTCGGGTGAATGAATAAAGAATTACATTTTATATTAAAACTTAAATAAAAATCTTGATAAATGTAATATAATATAAACAGATGAGAAACGAAATGGAATAGAGAATGAAAAGAATAGATTTCTTTTCATTAAACAAGTTGTATATACCGTGTGTTTTCACCGAAGTTGTTTACACAGTACTTACTAATATTTTAAACGTCAAAGTAACTCTGTTATGCTTTCACGACCAAACCGCTGAACCAATTTGATGAATTTCGGAATAGAGATATGGTCCTCGGAGAAAGACAGTCTAGTTTTTGTCGCGAGTATAAAATTTGGGGGCGATATAGAAGTTGAAGGTTCGTATAAAAGGCGAATAAAACGCGGATTAATTCACGGGTTAAAGTTAGATTGAAATAAATAGGAAGTTCGTTGAGGCAGGCTAACGAAGTAGCAAACCCCAGTTACAATTGTAACATAGCTCCAAACGCTCCGACCGCCAAGACCTCAACAATTTAAACTAACATTATCAGCGACAAGCAATTGCAGACTATTTGTAACTTGCAAGAACATATACCCTGGAACTTCCCGAGCACTGAAGTTGGCAGTAAACTAGGCTATCGGCATAAACCTAAATGGAAACCGACAAAGGAAACTGAGAAGTTTAATATTGTCATAAATAATTTTGAAAGTACTTGTACCATACTTACCTACAGCGCCGGACAAAACAAATATTAGGATGGAGCGAGATCCAATTTTAGCGCCCTCCTCACTTGTCCTGTTTATATATTTTAATGTAAAATATAAGGATGCATATTGAGAGTCGCTCCTAGCTGAGGCACCCCCTGAGACTAGGCGCCTGGAGCGGCCACTCCGTTCGCCCTATGGTAGGGCAGACTATGCTTACATACGTCACATTTACTTACATGTAATAATCAAGCAGTAATAGCTTCCAGTTCAGAAGGATTTAATCAAAGAGGAATAAACAATACAATAGTGAGGTGACATTAGTTATATGAAACATAGTGATGTGCTACTGAAAGGATGGAAATTTACAGTTATTATTTTTTTATTTATCAATATAAAATACACTTTCAAACGGTAAATAAAAGACTACGAATGTTTGTCCTTAATGCTAGTATTGATTGATTGCATTTAGCTTAAATTATAAATAGAAAATTTACTGTAAAAACGTACAAGAAGTTATTAAATTAAAATTTAGATACCAGGTAGAATAGGGCAAAGTATTAAAATGACAATAAAGATTAATTTAAATTTAAAAAAAAAATAGTATTTTTAAGACATTGAATTGCAACTGAAATTTAAAAATTGTTATTAAATCGCATGCCCATACATTGCTTTGTTCAAGAATAAAGCTAAAAATTAAGTGACTAGTTATATAACAATACGCCGCGGGTGTAATTCGCGTCTTTGCCTCATTTCCAACAGATAAGAAACTCGACATTCGGAAAGGCGTCTCGCCCGCATATCGTTTATCACCGGTGCCCTCTAGCGTTCGCATTCGTACTTATCTCGGAGCGAACATAATGCTACTGTATTGTTTTGCCGTATCTATACTTTTTGACATGTAACTCTGTATTCTGCTATTATACTCGCTACTGTATTATCTTTCGTAAAATTAAACAAAAGCTTTTGTTGTTTATTACGATCTGCTTTGTAAATCTCTTAGAATTTATGATTTGAAATTTGCTCGTTAGAGAATTAAGGATACATTTAATGGTTTAAATATTTTTCTTCTTACTCTTTTTTATTTATCAGCATAGAGAGGTATGAGCATAAAGGTGCACATTTTGACTAAGGTTAAGAGTGAAGTTAGTACGTGCAGAGTTATGTAGAGTTAGACCGTGTAGAGTTAGGGCGTGTAGAGTTCGGAGGAAGTAAAAGCGAAGCTCTAATAGAGATCTAATAGCTTTTGTAGCGAGAGCCATATGGGCTCATCGTGGCAACATACATGAGAATGTTTTTGGTGGTGGTGGTGAATGATATACATTTATGAAATAAACGAAACAGTTTTCCTAAACCATATTTCATTCGTGTATTTAACATAAACATATAAAAATTTGCTTCCAATAAATTTTATCGGACCACATAAATAATGTCAACAGGACCTCCATATTTCGCGATCGGTCGGTCGTAAAAAGCGTCGCTTCGCTTTTGTGGCGCCATCTTTGTTTCTTCTTCAAATTATTTATTATAAAGGATTAGATGAACTTTGTTTGGAACATTCTCTGATTTTTATATGATTCTCTGGTAGATAGCTAACTTTATAAGGAACTAGTTGTGCACGCGACTTCGTCTGCATGAAATTAGGTAAAAAATGTATTAAATTTTAGCGTGACGATATATAGCCTTCCTCGATAAATGAGCTATCTAACACTAAAATATTTTTTCAAATTGGACCAGTACTTCCCAAGATTAGCGCGTTTAAGAAAACAATCAAACCCTACATTTTCATATATTAAAGGTAGAAATTAAAAAAAACCCTATAAAAAATATGAAATTTTCCTAACAATGTAAACAATATCAATAAATTTCACGATTTAAGGATAGCCTATAAATATGCACAGGATATTTTAAAAGAATACTGCTAATAAAAGAGCTTAGTAATGTCAAATAAAGAATACTTATGAAATATAATATATACTAATAAAACTTTCTCGTATCGTATTTCTCAAATACGCTAATCCCTCGCGAGTACAATCTCTCAATAATAAAAATACAATAGGGTAAAACCTTTAACTTAAGGATTCTTCTGTTTTGATTACCGGTAATATAGAAATAGGGAAAAATTTTATTACCATTTTATGGAGCCTTTGTGTTGAATGAAGATTGATTGAAACATCATATCAGTACGCTGTAAGAATAAACAATAACGGCTCCGAAAACTTTTGTACTTCCTCAGCGTGTTTCCGACTCAAATATACCTAAATTCCCGGAATTGGAAAAACAATAATGTTGTATACATAAAGAAGAAAATTTTTTGACGTAAGAAAATTAAGGCAATCATATGATAAAATATTATTTTACATTATATCATGTCAATAGAATGTAAAATAATAATTTTATAAGAAGAAAGAAAAAGAGAAAGAAAGAAGTAGAGGGAAGAAGTGGGAATAGGCTGGGCATGTGGCTCGAATGGACCCGCAAAGGTGGGCCAATATCGCAACTTCCTGGATGCCCACCAATGGCCCCCGACGACCCGGCAGACCGAGAAAGAGCTGGCGCGAAGATTCGGATACCTTTGCAGGGAAGTTATGGATGAGATTGGCCCAGGAAAGAGGGGGATCGCTATGATGAGACCAGAAGAAAATGGCGGAATTACAATACCTAACCCTCAAGGCGGAGTGGATGCGGTTGTTGATGCTGGTGAAGACGACATAGAGGATTATGACGAAAACGTGATACGGTCACTATTAGATATATTTGATGATGATAGATGAAAATACATAAAATAAAAGAACCCCGACCTTAAATTAAATAATAATAAACATTTAGGTTTACTGTAAATTTTATACTCAATTAGATTAATATATTTATTGAATAAATTTAATCAAAATATGCACGTTTTATTATGCCAAAGGTTTTGTAGCGACAATACATACCTTTTTATTGTTTTAAAGTAAATTAAGACTGAATGAGAGGGAATTAAACAATATAAATTTAATTTAAAAAAAAAACCTAAAAGTCGATTGATCATTTTCTAAAAATATGAAAAAGGAAATTCATTCTAAATTAAATTATATTAGTCGTATAGTAAAATAATAATTTTTAAATTTATATATTTGTTCAAACGAAAACCGTATTGTCTGTGATTGATTCAGCATGATGAGTTATAGATTGTAGCTTGGTATAAAATTGCATTCGACCTTAACGCAATTTATTATAGGTAAGATTGCTTTAAGCAATCATACTATCAATGTTAAACAAATTAAAAAGCTTTTAAATTTTGATATTGTATAACTCTTCAACTTTATATATACTAATATATAAAGTTGAAGAGTTTGTTTGTTTGTTTACTTGAACGCGATAATCTCAGGAACTATTGCTCCGATTTGATAAATTTCTTCAGTGTTAGATAGCCCTTTTATCAAGGAAGGCTTTAGGCTATATATCATCACGGTTAAATCAATCTAATATTTTTTACCTATTTTTACGCGGATGAAGTCGCGTGAACAGCTAGTATAATATAATGTAAGACCATTAATAATGGTGTGAAAACTACTTATACGACAAATTTAGTATTTCTTTTGCAATCGTTACAGATATCTAAAATATTCCGACATTTAGCAATAATGGCTTTTTTAATGTTCTATATTATTGAGATATATTGAAATTTGGCACAATAGTTTTTTTTTATGAATATACGACCAATCTGAATAATATTTAGGAACATTACGTAAACCTGTCCGAATATAAGACTCAAACCATATAATATATGGTTTGAGTCTCGTTTTAATTTATATATCTTCTATAAGTATATATGATATTATTTATGGCTATATATATGATCAATACTAAACTAATCTAGAAATTATTTGTTATGGCAGGATTTACTCTCTTGTTGATTGAATATTACAAAATTATTATAAATTGTATACATTATTGAGATGATTTACAATAAGAAATAATAAATCATCAAATTGGCTATCAATTTTTTTATATATTGATTATGGAATTATATTTTCATTGAGTTCAATTTTATTATTTATGAATAGTTTAATCGAATTCTTTTATACATAATTTTAGCATAAAATTCTAATAACAACCTACATACTATATCATTCGTTTTGTGAGCTTTTGGAATGCGACAATGACGTCATAAATTCAACGATAAACTTATACTTTCTTTGAAATATTTATAATAGTTTTGTTGTAAAACAACGAATTTGGCTGAATTATTACCACCATATACTACGTTTTTTAGTTCTCAATCTTGTAGAAGGTACAATAACATGTTTAAGCACTGCCTCGACTTTTTATGCCGCACGAGAAATATATTTGATCAATTTTTCTAATAGAAATTAGTAAGACATATTGCAAGCAAGCATATTAACTTAGGCTCCTACCTCACCGAGACGCCATGGATGAGGTCCTCAAGTCGACGGTATTTTTATTTATGTTTGTTTCATAATGCTTACATCACATAAAGACAAAATACATCTACTTTGTACGCAAAGTTTAAAAATAAATTATTTGAAATATAAAGTGAACCGCTTTAAAAAGCAAAAACTAATTAGTACTTTCATACCATTTTGTAGACACCTAGTGATTTGTTGAAGTCAGTGCCAGAACCCATGTGGTTTGGTACCGACTTCAATGAAAAGACTACTTATTTTTTTCTTTTTAGTTGCTTGGAGTTTGTAGAAGGTTTTAGTTTCATTTAAGAACAATTTCTACTAATACAACTACTTTCGTTAGCATTGAATAGAATCAAAATCACAATGTTATTTATTTCTAGCATAACGGAGAAGTCCTTAATTCGTGTAGTACAAATGATTTTTGTACCATAAATATTTAGGTTTTAGGTCATAAAAATGTGTAAATATACTTAAATGATTTAAGCTACCTCATTAATGTCACTGATATTATTTATGGAATACTTAGGATGGTTGAACGTTTTAGTTATAAAAACGAAAGGTCACCTAATACGAAATCTCGAAAACCGCGTGACGAACGAAGAAGAAAAAATATTTTATCTTTAATGTACTATGTTTTAGGAATTAAGGACTTGAAAACAGTATCACAACAATTGTCACTAGCGGAGTTAGGTATGGATAGTATGATGGCGGTGGAAATCAAACAGACCTTGGAGAGAGTATTCGAAACATTTTTAACAGCTCAAGATATTAGGACTTTGACGTTCGCCAGGTAATTGATAGACTATATTTAACTATAGATTCAGCTATATTACTACTCCTTCTTGGCATTTCCATGACAAACAATGGCCATGTGGTTAGTCACAAAGTGTGGGTCCTATATTTTTCGAAGTTCAAAGTTATTTCTCCAACACAACCTAGGCCACCACTCTGTTATTTCTCCACACCTACCGTCACATTTCATGTTCGTCTTCAGCTCAAATATCAAAATTAAAAATGCTTAAACTAGGAAATCAATAAATGATTTTGACTTCTTATTTAAATTACAGGCTACTAGAGTTAACAGTGCAAAAGGAAGCGGCGTCAGCAGTAGTCGTCAAACGACCTTTGGTATCTAAGGAATCGGCCGGTCTTAAACTATTAATGAGGAATTTTGGTGAAGAAAACCTCGCCACAAAACCATTTATTTAGAGAACGGACCACCAAAACTTGTTTTAAAGCCTTTCACAGAAGTATATCCTGGTACAAGCATAGCACGCATATAGTAGTCGTACTAAATTGATATTTGCACATTTTAGATTTAGTCATACAACTCGTATTAAATGCATAGCGGGACACTAATAGTATAAAGATATAAATATATGTGTTTTTTGTAACAAAAAGAAGAATTTTCTAGAGAAGAAGAAGAAGAAAGATGTATGCGTATGTACATAGTAAAAAATCCTGTCTTGTCTGAGTTGTATGTAATCGCTTTAAGCGATAAGACCGCCCGTACGCACTTGATACTAGTTTTCAGTTAGTATTTATTGTTATAGTTTTCTTTAAAGGTATCAAATAATTAAATAAATGAAAAGAAAGACTACCGATGCCCCTGACACCTATACTACCAAATATTTTGCAGATGCGTTGAAGGTCTTTGAGAAATTATTAAGCGCTTTTCTTGAAGGTCCCTAAGCCGTATCAGTTCGAAAATACTTTGGAGATTAGTTTAAAAATAAATATACTTGATAAAATTGATTGAAAAAGTTCCTCAGAGCTGACACATATTTATTTTTAATTAAATGTGGTTTTTTGTTTGCAATGCAGTTGCAAAGGTTGAGCGATTCCCCAAAGATTCGCATCTTACATTTCAACTCATCAAAATCACCGCGAAATCTTAAATTAAAAGAAGAAGTGGTTTGGAAACGTTTCCCGTATAAAATTTTGTCGCAAGAATTACCTGCGTAGATAAACAAGTAAATTAAATAGCATGATCTGACTGATTTTAATTTTAAACTAAGATTCCCTTACGCCTTCATACTTAGACCTTGCGACAAGCTTTTGTAACATATAAATTGTCTAATGGCGTTATAAGTTGATAGTAATAGTTTTAATGGAATAGTTAATTATATTCTTTTTTGAGAATTTAAATAAAACCTTTTTTAAAACTTTTACTTAAAATTAATTTCATTGTATTTTAACAAACCACAGAAGGTTGAGAATTTATAAATCTAATGAATATATCACTGCACAATTTGGTACAATTAAACCAATTGATCAGATCAATAATGCCAGCTTTAAAGGCTATTAGTAAATCCCTCGAGTAAACTCATTACGTCTATTGTGTGCTTGAGATAAGACTTGATAAAGACAGAGCTGAGAAGACATTATATTATATTTTATAGTGTGTTAATAGTTCTGTAGAAAAACGTAGTATCTGATAGGCACAGCTATGCATTTGCAATACACATCTTCTCCCATGACACACTCCCATTTTATAGATTATTGGTTCTGTCTAAATTACAAGTATCTATCACCTTTTTCATTTTGTTTATTTCTTAAATTTATTTATTTCTTAAAAAGTATTTCCCAAGTACTTGTTTAAATTCGATGGCATACGATGTCACTGAATAGTTTTTAATCGTAGCAAGATAATATTTACCCACACTAATTACATACATGCAATTTCTCTCAAACTCTAAAACGCTCACGCAATACAAAATGATCTTTGTAAGTGGCAAATAATTTCCACAATTTATAAAGTTTACTTTTTATTGTATTAGATTAATTTTTAGTTTCACCTTTTTAAAATTAATATGTTATATTCTTGGTTAGATGTCTAATTATGAACGGAGAGGACGAGACCGGCTATGCAACACAGCTTCGCTAGCACGGAAGCCAATTCTACATAATATTAACTATGTATTTTGTCCAATGAAGAATTGAATTGAATTAAAATTCTCCACGCTCTTTAACCTCTCTTCTTAATACTAGACAAATTAATAATATTAAACTATAGAATTTACAAATATTCTAAATCAAATCAAATAAAAACATTTATTTGCTGATACAGGTACACAGTATTGATGTAACTTATTATAACACCTTAGCTGTATCACACCTTTTCGTTATGCAAGTATAAAAAATTATTTATTTTATTACATTATATTACATTCACTTAAAAAGTTCAAACAACTGAAATTATATTTAAAGTCCTATATTAAAACCAAAATTCCAATGATTCTAATGATTTCTTCAATAAATAAAAATGCAGTAATTTAATATATTAATTGGGATTTTATTTTCTTTTAAAACCTTGTTAATTAAATTTTTACGAATATTTTAAATATTCTGATCAAAATAGTGCCTTAAAAAGAACCTAAAATTGCTAAGGTGCATAAACTTTGTATTCTCTGTCAACTTGTCAATACGAGTGAGCAAGTTGTTTAGTATTTGTGTTATATCTTGTTGTTTCATGGTTAAATTTGTATGATGTTGCGTTAAGTTTTCTTGTGTATTTGTTTTATTTTACTGTTACCAAACAGTCAAAATGAGTCACAAACCTAAACTAAGCGTTGGGAAACACTGATTTCTTTGTTTAAATTTTGTCTCAAGGGGTAGGTAACCACTTTTTACAATTTGTAAAATCTAGCGTCACTTTACGAAAGGCTTTTAATATTCCCCTTGCCTATACACAAATATCACTTGCTGTATTTCAGTTTCAAGTGTGGTATACTTCTGAAATAAATGTTTTCTTTCTTTCTTTTTTTCTCTCTTTCTCTCTTTCTCTTTTTCTCTTTTTCTCTTTTTCTCTCTTTCTCTCTTTCCTTCTTTCTATTCAGAAAAGTTTTTTAATACCCGGTCTTGACGATACACCGAGCGAGGTCTGATTGGAGCTGAACACCTTACGGATTCCAATATATTATTCCACCGTTGAACTATAGAGGTTTGAACTTTCTTCGCGAGTAATAAATGTGTTTTCGTTCATTCCATGTTTCTTAAAGTTCTCTTAAGAGGAACTTACTTTTAACGACCGCTAGCTACAAGAGACGTCAACGCAATTTTTTTAATAGCTTAATATAACTTTTATTGCACTCGTACTTTTAACTAGCGTTCCCCGGTGACTTGGTATGAGTACAATCTATATGTATGTATATAAAAGCGACAGGTCATCTAAAAATAAATCTCGAAAACCGCGGTACGCACAAAGATGAAATATTTTCTTGTTGAATAAATTTTATTCGGGAAAATTGCTATTTAAATCGGGCTCTTCTCGGTGCAGGGCGCGAGGAAACCTTGTAAATTTAGCTTTTAAGTCGTAAATTTATCACCAAATTATTAAATGATTGAATGTTATAATACATATAATATATATAGAGCCTCAATAGCTCAACGGTGTAAGGTATGGACTGCAATGCGCAAGGTACCCGATTCAAACCCCACCGCCGTTGGGGTATTGTCGCACCCGCTCCTAATACAAGCTTTTAATTTAAGCTTAATAGGAGGGGGAAAAGGGAATATTAGACATACCTAAAAAGTATTCCTAATATTCTTATTAAAAAAAAATATATATATATATAACGTTCAAACGTGCTTATAAAAAAGTCGATATGAATAAACGATTTTGACTTTCACTTGAGTTTGACTTCCTATAACAATATTATAACAATATTTCAACGTTTATCCATAGGTAGGTGTATATATCAAAATTAATCGTTGTTCCTTACTTTCGCTAAAACTTGAAACCAGCTGGGCCGTTTTAAATTCCGTTTCTTTTGTATCATTTCCCTTAGTTCAGTGAAGGATTAAAAGATAAAGAAAGGAAATATCAAAAGATTATCTAAAAATACTAAAAAATGCAGAATACTTCAAATAAATTTATTACATATTTCATTAAACATTTGACCAGTTTCATGTTTTTTTGGAAGAGACGTAAAGGATATTGCTTAATTGGCTAATAAGAGACGAGCCTAAATTTGGGCAAGATAACGTCTGTCGGGTCCTGCTAGTATTAATATAATAAATATTATAACACTAGTTCAACGTTTTAACTTCAGTTACAATAACGTGGTGAGAGCCTTTTAAGATCCTGCTCAAGGGGCTGTGCTATAAAAGCTTTGATTCAAATCACTATACGAGAATATTATGCGTCTTTTATTAAGTCCACGTTGAACACGCACTTTCGACGTGGTTTATCTGATTGTGATGGAGTTTTTATTAAAAAGAAACTTGTAAATGGAACAACGCCAAGAACATTTCTTAGTTTGGAAATATTCATGATGCCTTCATTATTACACAAAAACCGTTTAAACTAGACAACATATATTCTAATCTAAATGACTACTAACTAACAAGCGGACTAGCGGACCCGACAGACGTTGTCCTACATGATATTTCAATAGGATATTAAACAAAGTATGAAATAGCTAGATTAGTATGATATTTGTAAATAACCTAGATACCGACTGCAGTGCCATCTGCCGGGCTAATTTTTGAATCTAAGCCATTCAGGACGCCAACCAAACGCATTTAAAAAAAATCATTCAAATCGGTCCAGCCGTTTAAGAGGAGTTGTGTGACATTCACACGTACAGTAGAAATATATATATAAAGATAGAAATATATAAGTCACACAAACTTACACACAGGTATCAGTTAATACTCAAATAAAATCTGTTGGCATCTCCTACTTGAACTAAATGCCACGTTATCGGGAAAATTACTATAAGTCTTTAACCGTTAATATATTTCCCTAAATATAGAATTTCGTTCTACATTTAGACTTAATCATCCACACGTCTCTTAACAGTTCCAAATACGTCGGAGAAACGGTTTGACTCACACCTTCGATCTCAACTATCATTAGGTACTCAGTTAAATGTGAATTTGCGTAAATGTCAATATTTAAAAAAGAAAATACTGATTTAAAGAAATAAGAATTTGGCAACAGAAAATCCGCATGTAAAAGCTGACATTATACAATTTCGTTTAAACTAAGCAAAGTTAAAAGTTGCTTTCGGAGTCGCGCGAAGTTTTGTATCCATACAAATTAGTTAATTTAAATTTTAATATTATTGTTGCATCCAAGTTTAAGTTTCGTTTATGCAATGCAGTAACAGGTGTGCCTGATATTATAATGCTGAAATAACTCCAAGGACATATTATTACGGATATTAAGTTGTATATTAACATGCTATCAGCCCACCGTAATAAGCTTCTGTTACATTTTCACTCATAAAATGTTCGAAAACTATGGATCAAAAAAAACATTGGTTTTCTATGAAGTCGGAGTAAGGGCGATAATTTTAAGTGGTAATGCCAAATGCTTAGGGTAAGCGCGCCTGTCTATCGCGTGTTCGCTTGCACGCTTGGCTCAGGCGGAACGTGACATTTTTTCAGCAGCCGGCGTTCACCGATGTATCACGTCAAAAATTGCACAGAGTTAGTCTGGTACAAGTAACACTATCTATCAGGGTTTTAAGGTCTACATTTGGTCCCTAGGCTATTAGTTTTATCTGAGTTATGAGTCACACATGCAACGAAACTCTTCCATCTTTTCTAAAGCTGATGATTTGGTTTAATTATACTTTATGAATCAGCGAATTGAATAATTTATCTCTTTAAAAATAAAATGAAATATAAATCATTTATTTCAGTGACAAAAGATTCTTTCAAAAGAAAGATTCATTGTAAGGTGGCAGGAGCCTTCTTTTAAGGGTAGCGGTATTAGCGGTAGCGGCGAAATTGGTGATAAAAAAAATACTCGACTGAGTTGGTTGCCAGCCAGCCTGATTTCGTTCAGATTTCGTTCAGCCTGGTTGCGCCAGCTCTTCTCAGTCAGGGCGCGTCAGAACCCTTGGGCACTTAGCTTTTTGCCATTTTTTTTATTACCAAAATATTAATATTACACATCTTTTAAAAAATATATTCATAATTACACTGATTAATGATTCCATACAAATGTTTGCATAAACCTAAGCTAATAAACGAATTTCGAATTGAATTTAAGTTTAACTTCCCCTGTGTCCGTTACTCTATAAAATAATGGAAAATAACGTTAACTAAATATAAATATAAGAAAAAAAAATTAAATAACCTATTACATTTTTAAAATTAAATTTAAAATAGATGGAAAATACGGAATAGTTATCGAATTGCTATCCGAGCACTATTTCATACTCTTTTTGATATTTTGGTGACCTGCGGTTTCATCTCGCGTTGAAAACAGATGTGACTGTAGCCTGCACAATATTATTTATAAGATATCATCTCGTAGCGTGCTTCACTCTAGTTTATTACAGTGCCCACGTTATTCGTTGCACAACTTTCATATTACATCTTCGTTAATAATTTGTACCGTACAATTTTATAAATACAAGTTATATTTTATACTAGGTGAAACCGCAACTTCGTCCGGATAAAGTTAGATAAAAAGCAGATTCAATTTTGGCGTGATAATATTATAGCCTATAGGCTTTCCTCGATAAATAGGCTATACAACACTGGAAGAATTTTTCAAATCGGAACAGTAGTTCCTGAGATTAGCGCGTTCAAACAGACAAACAAACTCTTCAGCTTTATATCTATTATCTATATTAGTATAAGGTGATCAGTGATTTTGAAAAACGGCTTTATATCTAATGACTTAGATGATTCGGATGGTTCATAAATGTATGTAAAAAATGAGACACTGGAATTTGTAAAGTACACGGTGTAATCTCGACCCCACCAAACTACTGAATTGGAGGATTAAATGACTGTCCCTAGTAATAAAAAAGCATACTCATTTCCCAAAGGCCGGCAACGCATTTGCAAGGCCTCTGGTGTTGAAGTTGACCATGGGAGTCGGTAGTCAAATAGGTGAGAGCTAGTTCGTTTGCCCCATGTAAGATATAAAAAATAAATTAATTATAATTTATAGATAAATTGCGTAGCCATATGTAATAATAATCTATTTTGGTAATCGGTCAAATAAATAAGTGCTTTTAGAAACGTAATATATACAAATAAACACAATATAATAAACAAGTTCTAAGTTAAGCGCAAAGTACGCTTAACGCGAACGTTTAAAGTGTACATAGTACCCATTCGTTAAGTAATAGCTGGCGATATTTACTTTATTAAACAGTTTCATCTTGCAGGTGTTGTCATCCTGTGGACCAATGTCGGTGTCCTTCTTCACGGTGGTGGTATTATTCGGCTCCTTTTACCTCATTAACCTGATGCTCGCCGTCGTGGCGCTCAGCTACGAAGAGGAGTCGCAGATCACACAAGAGGTAACATTAACACGCGCGCACACACACACACACACAAACTTATACACATTTGTTGGATTTGTTCAAATTATAAAAAAAACCATTTGTCATTTAGTCTAGTTTTTAAGTTTTTAATATAGTTTTCTACTTAAGCCTAAAATGCTCTTGCAGAAACTAGTCTTTAATTTGCCCATAAATAGCTTTGAATGTCTGAGCCGAGATTTTTTCGATGACAGGATATTTTAAATTCGAAAAGTTGATGCCCGTAACATTTCTTTTAATCGCATTATTGTTGTTATTTTATTCATTTTTCGTACATAGTTTATTTATGTGTATTCTTTCATATAATATTTACAATGCACTTATATATATAAACACTGGACAGCAAATAAACCTGACCACTCGCTACATTTGAACTCTACCCCGATTTTTTTTTAAAGTATAAAACTTACTACTGCCAAAGTCATACCTATAGAAAGTGCGTTTCATGACAATCAAAACGACGAAAATTTAATCTAAAGTACCGTCATCTTTCATTGCAATCAAGCAACAAACACAATGCTTACGATTTGCTCTGTTTTGGCTCGTATTCGCGCTCAGCGTTCTTTCTTCTCTAGTGTTATTCGGTCCGTATTTCATATCATTCCTTTAAATGTTTTCCATCATTTGCATAGACGCATTTGCATATGAATTTTCATTATATATATATAATGAAAATTCAGGTGGGTCAGGAAAGGAAGGAAAAAAAAACAGGATAATACGTAGGATAAGATGTTTATCAATCATATATGATCACAAATTAATAACAAAGTCAATTTTGAATATGTTAATGCCGGCTTTTACTAAGTAATATAGAAGTTAAAAGATGATACAATGAATACGATAATAACTTCGTTACTTAGTCTGAGCATAGTAACTTTATTTAAATAACTGACAATAAGCTCTGACTCGGTTGTCGTTTAGAAATATGAAGGTTTTAAGTTTAATGCTGCATTCTGGATTATAAGCGCTCAATGCATCGCAATATCAAGTATGTAAGTAGGAATTATTAAATATTCAATGTACTCCAATCCGCGACAATATTATAGAGTCAGGCACATTGCGAGTTTCACCCGGGTCGCGTCTAATAAATCTACTTATCCGACTCTACGGAGTTAGTGTAGCTATAATATTATATGCATAGAATAAAATAATAAACACATAAATATTCTTTATTTTATCTTAATTTTACCATAGGACATCCCATCAAAATTTGAACTTCCATCCTTATCACCTCGATGTCCTAAAGTCCACAACTGTGCGCTTTTGTAGACACTTTTTGCCTCGCACAATTTCTCTGTGGAAAAGAGGGGGGGGGGGGGGCTGAAAGGGAAATCTAATAAAACCAGCGATGCTGGTAAACGGATGGTAGGAAATGTGCTTTCCATTTCAAAACGTGAAGTGATAGAGTTCTATTTTAATCAACGTTATGTACAATGATTTTCTTTTCCAGCCTCATTTTTTCACAGTTTTCCAACCAACACCAAAAATAAAGACAAAAAGAAAACTATAGGTAAGTGATATAAATGCATGTAGGAAAAATAAAAATGTAATAAAATTTAAAGAAAAGTAAAATGTTTTTACTTGTTATTTAGTGATGGCGATGGACGAAAATAATAGAGGATGAATGATTAATATACTTGTATTCATTTGAATTCAGTTACTTTGTACAACAGTTGACATAAGAGTGAAAAAAACCTATCTAATAAGAATCACTGCATAGACAGTAGCGCCGGCTTGTGAGTGAGCTATTTAGGCATCTTTGACAATTTACATTGTTTGGTTTATAGTAGCTCTAACATTTAGTAAAAGAATTTTATTTTGGCATAATAAACAGATTTCTTAATTTTATGCATTTGTATACATATAAATTAGAATAACATCATAATAAAACAAATGAATCTATTAAACTTCTGTTAATCTGAGGGGCTTGAATTTCTTGAAAATACATCTCACTTGAATATACTTACTTTGTTATCTCATCCAATGGAATTCCTTCTGTCACCTTTTGAGACACCTGAATTCGAATTGCAGCCGAATTCATTTTCTCAACTTATTTTCAAAAGTCAAAAGGAGTTTCAGAATCAATAAGACACTCAAAGTCAAAAATGTTTTATTCATATAGACTTTACAGTACTTATGAACGTCATGTGTGTTATTAATTGTTGTTATTATATTTAATAATTTATAATAACATTTGCTTATAAACTGAATGAATTAAAAGCTAAGTTAACAAGGGTTCCGACGCGCCCCGCACTGAGAAGAGGCCGCAATAAACTCAGTCGAGTAATTTTTTTGAAGTCACCATTTCGCAATAATTCAGACAGGGTTAGAGCAATTTATTCCCAAGCTTTTTCGTGATTCAAATAAAATTTTACATTGTAATAGGATTTTTTAGTGAGCTTACCTTTAATTCTAATCTAAATTTATCATTTTATCAATGTATAAAGCTGAACAGTTTGTTTGTTTGTTTGCTTGAACGAACTAATCTCGGGAATTACTGGTGACAGATTCACACATTTATAATATTAGAAAAGATTATTGACTGACTTGAATGGCCCGTTGACACAGTGGTCAGTGACCCTGCCTTCCGCTCCGGGGGTCGTGGGTTCGATTCCCGCCGTGAGTGTATATTAATATATTTCTACAAAAAAAATTGTGTATAACAAACCTCTATTACCTATAACACAGGCATTAAGTTGTCTACCTTAGGAATAGACGGCTGTGTGACATGTAGTCCTGTATATATTTATTTACTTCGAGTTTGGTCTAATTCAAAACAATACGATTTTTTTCTATTTTCAGAGTACAGAGAGTTAAAATCTACGTTTTCTGGGTTTACTATTATGCCGAAGCCAGACATAGCTACATTTGAATGATCATTTCAATGACACGTAGCGTGGCCAAAGACTTTGTATAACTTCACAACGTTTTATAGAACTTTGTAGACTTCAAGGTCAAAAATGAACAAACACTTTAAGCTATGCCTGGCCGATATTAGAACTACACTTGGAAGAGAAAAAAAAACTTTTTTTTTTTAATTTTGCGCGCTTATTGGATACCTGCTTGAGTTGTACAGGTTCCACATCCTGTCCTAAAGTTGGAATTATTGTTAAGTTGTTTATAATACTCATGTTACTTGTATAGAACGTCATTGGAATTGTTTGTGTAAATTTTATTAGTGATTCAGATTAACTTATAGTTAGAGAGCTCGATGTTAAAGTTGTGTATGATTAGTATCATTTTTTAAACATTGTTGAGTTTTATGAACATTGAGTGTTATTTCGTTATGAACTGTTCAGCGAAACAAATAAGATGTAATATATGAAAATATAGTGTCTTTATTTACGTTCCTAGTGATCTTCTTATCAGGTCAGTTGATATTCACGGAAGTTTGCAGTTATGTGTTATATGGTCAAATTTGAAAGATGCTTTTAATTCGATTAATGGCCTTTTTTATTTTGGCTTTTAAATATTTCTTAAATCATTCAGCTTCGGCAATGCGTGGTGGCATCTGAATATGAAAATAAAGACATGTAACGATATAATTAAAGACTATTTAAGATATAGCAGTATAGATGAAATAAAATAGCTCAAAAAGGTAGCATCAGTAAATTTTAACTCATATATGCATTAACTCCGTAAAATTTTCAAAGGCTCTCTAATTATAAGCAACAAATAATGATTATGATTAATCATATTTTATTGTTAGTATGTAATAAAAGATAGCATGTAGTAGATTGTAGTGTGTCCCAAGTGGACATAGCCATGTAAATTTAAAAAAATAGAAAAAAAAAGATTATTTAAAAAGATAAAAAAAGTCTCTGACGCTAATGTTAGGGGGATAGGAAAAAAAAAAAAAAAAAACAACTGCTTAACCTAGCGATCGACTCAAATGCCGGCAATTGATTAGGCCATACCATCTCCTCTGAGTACTGGAATATACTCGTGTATTAACCATATTTCCAAGGCGGTGTCCGCGTGGCGATATAGATTTCTATAGTACAACTCACTTCTGTTTCTATACTAAGACCGCGAAAATAATTTCATCAAAAATGGTTAATCCACCAGCTCATATGCAGTAGAAGTCGGATCGAGGTTATTTTTGCAAAGACCCGCTATGACCCATTAAAAGACGTAGAGCCTATGCTCAGTCATGTCTCCAACTAACTAACTTGTGTTAAGCTCTAAGTCGGAAATTTATTTTATTTTATTTTTTATTTTATTTTACAAACTGTGAAACAACATATGTAGTACACAACAAATGGAAACGATGATCCCGCTGAAGTAACAATTGTGTTAACAAATTAACCAATTATTCATTTATTAATCGTTGTGTAAGATATACATATCATCAAAAGCATTTAAATCAGAATTTATTAATACAGGCGTGTTTACTTTAGCGAACGGGTTGCCTGTTTACTTTACACCCACCCAGTTTGCAAAGAGAATTGTTTACGGATTAAAGTTCAATGAACTGCCAGAAAGTGGGACGCTGACTTTGCTAAAAATACCGAAAAACTGGGTTAATATCGCTTATGTTATGCTAGAGTTATGATAACCAAAAGAGGCGTGGTTTGACGAGATAACTCGTTACTTATGTAGAGGTGTTCGTTCGTTGTCTATGAGCATTGGTACAAAATAGCGCCAAACGAATATATCTATAGCTATTTGACGATAGTTCATAAATCAAAGGTAGAAATATATCCTAAAGAAAGAAAAAGAAAGTTACCTTTCTTTGACAAAACTCGAATCACATATACACTTCTATTTTACTACAAAAAAGGGATCTGATTAAATCGTTCGATAAATTTCATCGATATATCCTTAGAGAGGTAGCGTTTATCGATGTAATAACGTTTTATTCGCTACTCAATCGTTAGAGCAGCACCACACTCGATATTTTTACGTCACGTCTAGTGATGGTGTTGTTGTCGCGTTTCGTTCGGTTTGTGAGACTTCCCGGTGGCCTAAACTAGTCATTAATTGCCGGCAGCGCATCTGCTGGCTTTCTGGTCGTGCAGAAGTCTATGGGCGCCAATAGGCACTTCGGTGCCCGCTGCCTGCTCGTCTGCCCCCTTGTAACATAAAAAAAAATTGAAATGAAATAAAATCGCACAAAAATTTTTACACATTTATTATTCGCCACGACACGAAATAAATACGAACATATTACAACACAGATCAATTTTATGTAAGTATAGTCGACCAAGAAAGTGGTTTACCATTTTGGATGAAAGTTCCTACTTAAAGAACATTTTGCTAAGGGTTATTGTTAAAAAGTAACGTAATGCATAACAAGCAAAAATGTGCATTTTAACTCATTGAAGTGCAAACGACATTCGACCTTAGCGGGGCAAACTAATTTCTTGGTGAACTATACCTTGTTATTTTATACAAATTACCTTGTTACTTCGTAGAAATTAATAACATATTACAATACAGGCCAATTTTACGTACATAAGTATATGAAGTACCTTGTTACTTCATATAAATTACCTTGTTACTTCATAGTACGCAAATCTAAGGGTTTGTGGATGAATTTCGACCAGCCGGCGATCTGTAGTAAATTGTTCACCGTTTTGGTTTCGTAGCGAAACGTGCTTTGGGGCACAAAGAAAGATCATTGCAGTGCTGTGCTTTGGTAGCGGTATCGATATTCTTGTTTTTATTCGCCGATTTATGACTAAAACTAACTGTATACCGGGACTTCGTCTGCGTGAATTCAGTGACTTGTGAGTGTTTTAACTTTTATGCGGACCCCTATTTATTATTCAAAACTGTTATACCTTGTAACAACAACTATCTGCCAGTAAAAGTGCGTTTCGGAGATTATCCGAAACAAACAGATAGAGAGACAAAAACTTTTTAACACGCGTTTTTGTTATGGGTATTGCGTAGTCATATCCAGGTAGTAAAAAAAAAAACTTCTACTTCAATTTTATTTATATGTATTATAAAGACTCCGTTAGTTAATTTCTTACTTTTCTATATCGAGAGTTTCATAATGCATTATATACTTATAAGTAACAATTAATTAAACGTAAAGTGAAAAATCTGTCAGACAAGTGTATTTGTGTATATTTTTTATTTTTATTTTGGGGTTATATTATACGATTATTAAATATAATATAATATTTTTAGATTTATTGTATAAAAGGAAATACATTATTGTATAAATTAACAAGCTGGACATCTACACCTACGTGACTACTTAGGTGAACAGCCTGCTCGTTTGCCTCTTGTAATATAAAAAAAAGAATTATTTTTAATAATAATTAAACAATTTTGTATTCACATTTACATTATTCTCTAAAGTCTGACTGTAGTACTCAACTAAATCCATTAAAAAATACTTTATAGAAATTAAAGCTTTCAGTCTTAATCGCTTAGCGAAATCGCATTCGAAAGGCAAAAGAAGATGGTTTATAAGAGCTATTTTTTGCCCATCACACTGGTTTTTATTTTAATATTACACATATACAAACTTCACAATAAATATTCTCTACGTTGTTTAGTTCACATAATACGGCAGCCCCATTTCAAAATCTAGTATGGACCTAAAACGAAGTTTAACAGGAAGGAAGGCGCATAAATGTAAAGCAGATCAGCATGAGAAAATTACGGCTACCCCATTCCAAAACCTAGTAAGGGACACCTTTGTACTGCAAACTCCCCCCCGTCCCTTCTGTGCTTTTGTATATTTGGACTTGATTTTAAAACCTAGTAAGGTGCATCGACCGTATTAAAACCTGGTAGATCCGGAGACTTGCCAAATTTTTTGAATTGGTTAAAGTGACTACCTAGGTTTTGAAGTGATTACGAGGAGGTGAAAGGTACACATAAACACAAAGGTACACACTAAGTATCGATGCTTAAGTATTTCTGTTTTTTTTTTCGAATTCAAACCCGGGCGTACTAGGTAATCCAGACTATGCAATACAAGGATTTCAGTAAAGAGTGACCTATACTAGGTTTTGAAATGGGGACAGCCGTGTAGATACGTATTTTATATAATCACACATTTTTAACCTTAATAAAGTGAAGTGTAATAAACCATAAACAATAACACTTTCTTAATGGACTTAACGATTAGATATTTCTAAATCACGATTGAGTGGTATTTATCTATCTTAATATCAATAAGATATAAAACATGGAGGTCGTGTTTATCGGTCGGCGGACACTTAGAATAATAATTATGAGTGGAAAACACTTACAGATAATGTAAAGAATAAAGTTGGTATTCCCGGCAGGCCCAGGAAGAGGTGGCACGATGATTTGGATGCCTTTGCGGGGAAATTGTGGATGAGATTGGTCCAATGAAGAGGAAAGTGGACCGAGTAAGGGTAGGCCCTTGCCCAGTAGTGGGAACAAAATCAGGACACAATAGGCTAATTAAAAAAAAGCCATCCCTTGTGGAAAAATTTCTCAATCCGAAATTTTCCAATTAATCTGACTTCTTTAGTCATTATTATTGCCTTGTGTATAAATGTAACCAGTCATTTTTTTTTTAATTATAAAATCTGAAAAAGTCTTAGAAAAATATGTAAAATACATAATATATTTTACTTATTAAAAAAAAATGTCAGTCGGACTGCCCTGAGGGCCAATAAAATGAGGAAAAAAATGAATTAAAAATTATGCATATTCGCGCATTACAAATCTATATTATATAAAAACAATAGGTCACCTATCACGACATATTGAAGACCGTTGGATGTACAAAGATGAAATTTGGCAGGAAGGTAGTTTATAGAATGGATTTTTTCAATAAAGCCAGACTAAATAAGGACTTTTGCAAGTTTACGCGGACGAAATCAGTGATTTATTTCCGACGGCTAGTACCTACATAATATACGGAGTTATTAGCGCATCTCTTTATCCGACTTAGACCCTGGAATAGACTAGTAGCTTTGTTTAGTATACTAAAATGTTATGCGAAAGTGGCTCTGATGTGATTTTAATTAGGGGTAGGGGGGATAGGGGGTGGGCCGGGTGGACACTGCAGGCTTAGATCATGAATTCTTAATCTGACACTGTAAACAAAAAGCTAATTTTTTTAAATTAAAATTTACAGATTAGGTATACAGTTTGTTATCTTGAATCGGTTTCGACACTGATAATATGTTAGGTAACAAGTTTATCGGGTTTTTACTTTAGTGTGTCGGTCAGTCAAGGACGCTCACATATAATTCAAGTCAAAAGATATTTTCAGATCCTTTTCAAGTAAACAAAGAAGAAAAAAGCAAAACCGTGAAATTACTTTAAAGCTTGGTCATTAATTTAAAGCAGATAACAAGTAATTCTTATTTTCCAATAAATTGAAGTGCCTGAAATAATTATTTGAAGAGTACCGTAATTCAAACTTTGACAGGTGACCCACGCACAAAGAGTGCACCTTATAAGTTATAACCTAAGAAAATCTAATTGAATTAAGTTCTAAGCGAATTTGTTTCTGACATATAAAAAATAACCTTTAAGATCCTCTAGGTATTTAAAGGTTATTTAGTTCTAGAGAATCGTGTGATTTACGCCACGTCTGTGACAAAATGTTAAAAGATCGTCATGTGACCTTGACATTTGGACGCAGACGCACCACTCCGTGACATTTAAAAGAGCGCGAAATTTATTATATATCGTAAAGAATTAAGTTTTCTGTAACCACAGGATTTAAGAGGATGGATAAAAATTTCAAAATACTTATTTTGAAAAGAAATTCTGTCAATATTGAAATGCGAGTTAATACTGAATCAGTTGTTACCCGACTCCGTCCGGGTAGTAAGGTGAAAAATTTTAGCGTGATAATATATAGCCTATGGCCTTCTTCGATAAATGAGCTACCTAAAACTAAAAGAATTTTTCAAATCGGACCAGTAGTTCCTCAGATTAACGAGTGTAAGCAAACAAACTCTTCAGCTTTTTATATTAGTATAGATAGAATATGGAGAAATTTTCAAATTCAACGATTTTTTTGCTTTTGTGTCTCACAATTTACTTATGCTTACTAACAGTGTGAGAGAGAGTATATTTAATAGGAAGTTTGAAATGACAGCCAGTTTCTAGATAGGACGATTCAAATATGCAAGAAGATATGACTCACTGCATTTTTTAACCGATATATATCTCCCATTTACAACACAAATGTGAGCGTTAATTTATACATTGTATTCAATTTAATAGGTGTTGACGTATGTAGAGAAGTGAAAGGATCACAATAAAGGTTGAAGTTTTATATGACCCATAGAGAATTATTGTAAGAAATATTTCATTGTCATACATTCTAATTCAATTCGTTCAATTCATTCCGTACTGGGTATACGAGTATTTGACATTAACGTTTATGTGACTTAACATATTCCGTCCTAGATCGTAGAAATGGTGAAATAATAATAAATCTACAATCTGGCATGTTCCAAATATACGTTATTAATAAGGTCTTAGTGTAAGTGCAAATATTATATCCGAAAGTAATTTTCGGCTGTCGTAATTTAGTGTTGTAATAATCGTAATGTTGCGGTGGTTGTTAAGAAACCGGTCGGACTGCGTTCCTGAACTGTTGAAATAACCTTGTTTACACTAAACGATATTAGAAACTTCTGTTGCCACTAGATTCTAAACTACTGCTATTGTTTAGGGTTACCTCCAAAAGAAAAAAAGGAACGCTTATAGAATACTTCGTTGTCCTTTTGTCTGTCACACCCTTTTTCTCAGGAACGCCTTGAGTTAAGAATTTGAAATTAATACCAAACACTAAGATCTGTAACCTCTTAACAGTAACGTGTCGCACTTCTCTTACTAGTACATTCAAAAGGGAGTCAAAACCTATAAGGTACTTCCTGTTGACCCAGAATCACAAAATTTGTCAAAAAGCTAATATCTTACATTACTTATTGCTTTAGTTATTAGACTTACTTAGTGTACGAATTTTTAAATCGGGAAATTTCCGAAAACGTAAATTTGTAGTCATATAAAAAAAATGGCAGTGATTGTCAAATTAAAAGAAACCATATGAAAAGTAAAAATCTTAAAATAATATGTTAAAGCATTACTTGATTGCCCGGTTGCGGTTCTTAAATATTATTCTAATTTCCGGAGTTAGGTAATTCACTAAAACTCCCCTAAATGATTGGACCCGTTCGGATAAAATGTTTTGAGTGGGCTTGAATCGGTACTTACTAGTGGGTGCTTCCTACGATTCTAAGCTAACGAAAAAGCTTCCTTGTACCGGGCTGATTTACAGATAGCCATAATTACCAAGATTACAATTCCATCTCTATGTCACATCGGCTAGTCTTGAAGACGAATATGTAGGGGGCGCATTCCTCCACTTTTATCAACATCCGTGCAGGGGGACCTCTAATGTGTACTAGTAGAAAATATATTATTATATGCTAATGAACGTGAGAATCCTAAATATTTGTTTCTGTGTATTATAAAATCCATTTAAAATTATGTCCGAAGTTTACTCTACAAGAAAAAAAACTTAGAAAATGTAAAAAGTAACAACATCCAAGAAATAAAAGCCAAAGAATACAAAGGTTTATATTTGTTTGAATCTTTAATATATCCTTTTTTTATTATTACGCAATGGTAACATGTAATTCCATCTACAAAATATACATTTTATATAACATTTGAGGAAATATACATGTAAAATATCCATTTTGTAGATAGGATAGAATATACATAAAGGTTTGTTATCGTAATCGTATCGTTATCGCACCATAGAAACATGTCCCACAAATTCGCGTCATTTTCCTCCCGCCAAAATATGAATCATAGACAATCTTTTAGTTAATGTAAGACATAAGTAGTACTTAAAATTTGTGTTGTTAATTAGAAAGCAAAGGTTACACACCAAACTCTCGTCGTTAAAGTCGCTTTATACAAGTTTAGTAATTAATATAAATATTTATAATTTATAAATTTAAAATAACTAGGGCCCTCGTTCGAATATATATTGTAAAAGTTACGTACGGCAAGGAGATCAACGTTGTAACGTCATAATGTATAACAGTTCGCCAAAAATTACGTCACACGTTAAATAAGAGTTCTATTTTAATTATTTATAATACAAGCATAGATTTTTTTTATAAGGACTATAATATGACTGCGCCAAGGGTGCCAGTCGAAAATTTAAAAGTATATATTGACATTTAAATTTTTATTTATAAGTTGATTTATTAAAATTGATTAGTATTCAAGAATTGATAACAACATCTTTGTGTCTGCAAGATGCTGAAAGGTGACTTTAAATGCCACTTAGTTGACATTTCAACTCTAAAAGCTTTCGTAACAGTTTATTTTACAACGCAATATAGGTACGACCTCCTTATTCTTTAAATCAACATATAAAAAAGAAACATTAATACGTGTCTTGATACACGTAAATATATCTTACTACAAAACCAAATTTTGAAAATTATTTATAGTCTGTTACTATAAAACGAAATTATGAAAATTTTTCATTATAAATTTTCGTCTCCTTCATCTTTGGTGAATAAGTTACCTCTGCTAGGCCCGCGATTTATCCAAAACTGCAAAATACTAGATATTTCCAACATGATACAAATCCAATTACTAAAATTATTTTACTTACCGAGAGTTAATTTACTAACTATTTCAGCTATAAGAAGGTTTCCTCTTCTCCACTTTCTAGACTTCAATCGTAACCCTTTGCTTTAGGTACAGAAAAAATATTTTTCAGAAATTTTGTTTGTTCGGAATAATCTTCGGAGTAGCTCGCTCCAGTTGATCCCATCTCACTGGGAGGCGCTAAATATATATGCAGTGAAACCTGTATAAATGAGCCCTCGATATGTGAGATTCCCTGTTAAGATGAATTACAACGAGATCACGAAATATTTGCATTGAAATACCTCTATCAGTGGGAATTTTTAAACCTTTTAAATAATATTTAAAAATTCCCATTCACCGAGGTGTTGGGAATTTTTAAACCTTATTTAAAGGGTTTAAACTCAATTTCTTAGATTACCTATTCAATGCTGACCTCTATAATTGAAACTCTGAACAATAACTCGCATGAGTACTATACGAGCTATTGAGTTTATTTACAAGGCAAAAAAAAAACAACGCCATCAACATAATTAAAATTATATTTATTGCAATGTAAGGAACGTAAAATAAAAATCTCATCGATATCACTAAAATATTTAAGTACAATTCGTTATTACTAACTTAGAATAAAATTTATTGCTTTTAATTAAATTCAAAATAATATATATATAAAAACAGAGCTCTTTTTAAAGAATGGTTCAAAGATACAATAATTAACTTCTAACGATTTTAACTTTTTTTTACAGTGACTCGCTTTAGATATTTCCTTTTAATACGAATGACACAAGTTTTAAATAACGATATATTTTTAAATCTTGGAATTTTATTGCGTATTGTCAAATACTTAAGATTATATTTTATGTACATTATAATTAAACTATAAAATATTTTTTACAAAATTTAGAACGCGATGTTACTTTTGCTTTACACACTTCGTAAACGATATAGGTGAATCGGATACGTTGCGTGATACGGGCGACTCAACTACAGAGTTATGACTTTTGCGAGACTTCGCTTTTTTACTGTAAAGTTTCCTAGATGAATCATCTCAATTATCGGCACTGACAATAATTTTGAATTAATAATTTTATTAATTATTAATCTGTTACGAAAACGCTGTTTTTTTTTTTGGTAAAGAATTTTTTTAAGTAGTGCTATCTATATATTAGCCGCCATATTGTATTTATGTAACATCACTTCTATTCCATCGAGTCATACTCTGTTTTTCGAATTTTAATGTTAACATAATTTTTTTTTCTTAGGCTAACAGAGATGTATTTTTGGTTAGTTAGACTAGAATAAAATATTTAGTTTTCATATTTTGCCATTGTACCTCTTGTTCGAAGGTCAATGCGTTTTGGTCACAGTGGATTTAAGTATAAAAGGTCTAAATTGTTTGTGCTTCTAATTAAATTATTTTTGTATTTATTTTACTAGCTCGAACTATATATTTTTTATATATTACATACAGCATATAAATATTCTGAATATCTAAACTAACACTTTTAGCCAATATTGCAACTATCAATTCAACTTGCAGCGTGTATTGGCTAATCGAGAAAGTCTAATTGCAATTTTTTATCATTACACAATACAAACTGTTTTATCGCTTGCGTTCAAGGTTAAATCTATTAAAAATGCAACAATTCTCAACTCTTTAATTTTCGGCTGATACGAAATTATTCTCTATCCAAAAAGATCAAAAACGTTTCAGACAGTCGCAATGCGTGTCCCGCGGGCCGCATGCGAACCACGATCCCTTTTTTGTGGCCCATGAATATTTTGTAAACAGTAATAATAATTCTTTTAAATAAATAATAATTACCCTACATAACGTGCGCAAAGTTTTGTCGTAACGTCTTAAAATTAAAAAAAAAACAGCATTTTAACACCTATTTCTAAATAATTACTTTACAAGTGCGGCACGCCTGCATAACTTGTTTAACGATTCCGCCCTTGCCTACCTCTGGACTAGACCAATGTGAAATTATATACATAATTTAATAAAATCGATATTTAAAAATAAAATTAAAAAAAAACTTTCTTTTGCAGGGATTTTTTTTTATAAGAAAGGATCATGGTTTTCAATTGTTTTTTTTGATCTCAACTGTTTTATTATTGAATTTAATACCGCAATGTTTTCATGGTGTAGGCATTTTTTTACATAAATAAATATAACGTTACTTTAATTATAGAATTCTTTTGAACATTCTATGCCAGTACGTGAGCGTTATTTGTAATTAGATATGGTTTTGCACGTTTTTATGCAAATACATATTATTTTAATGATAAAAGGGAGATTTAACGGGTGTAAATGGAGAACTTGACGTCACTATTTACGAAATCATGCAAGCTGAAAGGGCTCAGAATGGCAATAGTCAAGAAATGACGATTAAAAACTTACTCCAAGCTTTTATTTAATCTAGACGTTGGCAACCTTTTGGCCGGCATCGTTAAAAAATTAGCTGCAGGTGGGCCACATTATTAAAAAATTAGATATAGACGGGACCCACTTGTCAAAACAATTATGTGGAGGTAGGTGTCAAGTTATATTTTACGTAGATATTAATTGTAAGCGATATTAAAAATACTAAATTTTCGTAGGTACAATACGACAAAATTTTACACTTGTGTAAAGTAATTGACATATAATATTATTTATTTACAAGATATAGACTGCTATTTACAAAATACCAGTGGGCCACAAAGAGATATTTCGCAGGCCATATGTGGCCCGTGGGACACTCGTTGCCGACCGCTGATATTTAGTCTATTTGACAACAACAAATGAGAATATTTTCGCGTTAAACAAAATAACCTAACAATTTTTATTATTCCTGTAAATTGTTTGAAAAAGCTTTTAATTTCATAAAATAATCTCTGTTAACCTAAGCTTGTAAAACTAAAAAAGCTTAAGAGCAATATTGAGATACAAATTGTATTTAAAAGTAAATTAAACTATAACATATAAAAGATAATATATTATTTATGATTCAATGTTTTAAAAAATTGCTAAGAGCATTATAATTGCTGCTATAATTTGCTACTAAGTAGCTGTTAAATTTTTTTCTGATTTCTTAGTTGATTTTCCAAGCTGTGTGTATAATTTTTTAAATTTAGAACTGCCTAATTGAAAAAGCAACAACCTTGACTTATTTTTTTTTTTAATTAATCTTAGTTTTATATTTTAGTGGTAGGTAACACTTGCAACAAAGAACAGACAATACACTTAATTTGCCATTGCCAAATTTGCAAATCCAAATTACAATTACATTGTAAGATAAATTATGTGTAGTATACACATAGTAATTTTTCAATAAGATATTAGGCAGCCCTAGATATTTATAGTGCAAAATCAGGTCCCAAAATAATATTTACAATTTCATATAATAAACAATACTTCAAAAGCATAACCATATACAAACATAAATATTTATATGGAAAAAAAAATTCCATAAGAAGTAACAAAAAACTGTTTGCATAATATTCAGTAGTTAGTTGTGATGTTAAACCAGTTATAATAATTAGGCAAGATATTTTAATTATTATTGCCTAAACTTGTGATAATGGAAGCATGATTAAACTATTTCTAATTAAGTCTAATGACTTACCATTATGTACATCAATAATAATCAATGATTACCGTTTAGACCATTGGTTACAGATTCCTGCATGTGTTTGAAAATCTCAGGTACAATTATATGTGATGTTTAGTATAATATTGTATGGAACAAAAGTTAATAGTAGATGAGGACCCGGTCGTAGCTAGAGCAACTTAATCTAGCGACTTAAGTGTCGAGCATTGATTAGACCACGACCTCCTAAAATTCTTCAAATGACAGAACCTTCTTTATATTTAGCTTATTCGATTATATGAGGGCTATGAGAATAAGCAATTAAATAATGTTGAAAAAATACCATTACCCTATTTCAAGTGAACAAATATCTACATGACCCAGTATCGAGATGTATTCAATGTAAAACAAAACAAACAATATAACATATACCAAGAGTGGTAGACAAACAAACAAATAAACGAGAACTTCCGATCTAGTTAACAATTTAGCGTACAGACGAGGTATGCAAGCATTGAGCAAAGATTCGTAGCGTAGGTAGATTTTGAGTGCTATTAAACAGAAACCGCTAAAAGTGTGATTTCCGCTGCTATTGCAACTACAATTTAGTATTTTTATTGCTACTAGAGATCGCCGGCTGGTCGAAATCCGCCCACAAATCTATACAATTGGGTACTATATGCTTATTTGAAGCAATATACTAAATTTTTAATTCTTTGTACAACGTCATTGTCAAATTTGACAATTTATATACATGCAGTCGTTATGACTATGCTGTGACAATCTTATAGTAAAATGTATACACGTGTGTGTAAATTGTTTAGCTTTTATGTGCGTGAAGTTTTAGTTCAATAATTTTGCGTATTAATAATGAGTATTTTACCAAAAAATTAACATTCGCACACCATCCTTTACATCAACTATAAATTGTGTTAAATGTCATACTTTTCCGTAAGCGCAAAATGCTACCGAATGTTTTGGTTTCACGTAATTATATATAGATTTATTTATAAACAAAGTTTTTATCTTGTATCGAGGTTCTTCTTAAAGGAAACGTAAGCTCTCGCACCCGTTTTAACCGACCATATTAATAAAACCCAAGGTAACATCTACGAACGCGCGATCTATAATAACTTCGACCTGTTAGCATTTCAACATACCTGGACGTGAAACAAAGCAGATCAACCCTCGTAACCTACTTACTATACGCTTACATTAGACTAAATACATTTATGTATAGAAAAACTTTGAGATTTATGTAGCGTTTATTATATAAACTAATTTTTATCCAAGATCGTGTTCGTGTGTTGTTGAAAAGTGTTTTAAGGAAGAAAGTCTTTGTACCGGACAATGTTATTAACCTACATGAAGTATTAATTTCAATGTCGTATAATAAGCTAATTCTAAATATTACTATAATGTTTTATATTTTAAAACTTAAATTTAAATATTAAGAAGAATAGGGTATACATAATAAATTAACTAATTCTAAAAACCATATTACATAATAAAAATAAAACAAAAATATAAAATAAAAAAAAAATTAAAAAAACTGATCCGCGTCGGTGTAAGTGGTCGTTGTTACTTTTTTTAATATGATTAAATATACAAACCAGCAAAATAGCGGAACAGAAGAAAGGGAGAATATGAAATGGTAAGTTGTATTATTTAATAATAAAATGCATTTTTTCTGACATTTCGTATTGACGGAGAAACAGTTGAAAATTTTAGATTTTTTGGCGGTTTACAATTGATTAAATACCAGTTTCATATCCAGTGTTCCCTCCCCCCTTCCCCTGAGCTCTGATTAAGGTTTCCATCCTTCTGGGCATGTTTTAGTTAAGTCTAGTAGTAGTAGTTTAGATTTTTGTTTTCATTGAACTTTAAGTATGGTGTTGCAATTGTCAAAACATGCTAACATAATAGTTGTTTCGTGTTTAATTATTATTTGTTACAAATAACGGGACGTCGAGTTGTTCCACGGAAATCCAAGTCTTTTTCCGAATTAGAAGAAGCTATCTCTCCTACCCTAATTTCACTCACAATAACGCATGATCTCGCACCAAGACAGACTTTACCGCTGTCAGACCATGGAGATAGTCAAATTTTAATATCTAGTTGGATTGAATCCAATCAAATATTAAATTTTAAGTACTAAACGGACTATACAGACAAAATCAATCGATAGTCCTTTTCAAATATGCTCGTAAATCTTAATGAAAGATAAAGTGAGAAGAAAATATTAAGCATCATTATTAAATATTAATAAGTTTAAGTGGCAATTAGAATCTGCTTGTAGACTGTATAGAGGCATTTAACTAAGCAGTGGTCAATAAATAACCCATACACTCGAACATCACTATCAGTAAGTTCCCAGCTGTATTATCGACTATCGTTAAATTTTTTTCTTCATAAAATGCGATAAGTACATCGATATAAGCGGCAGCACATAAAAAATAATTGACTTTTAAAAATATCTCTTCAGTTAAAGCATTTTTTTATTAAAAAAAAATGAAAAAGTTTTTGCTAGGAGTAAGCATGACGATTTCATTATGAAGTCAGAATTTAAACGAGAGTTCTATTTTTTTTTTATAAATTATTTATTCATTAGTGCACTTTATTATACGGTCTAAAAAAGAAGCATGCGTCGGTAATTTGTTTGTTTGTCTATTACACTTTTTGTATATTAAAATCTCATTAGCTTCAGATCTTCCAAAGTAATTCCGAAGGCTCGCCTTGTATTCGTATTGGAAAATGAATCTTAATACGAGGCTTTTAAGCATTATTTTCAACGGCGTTTTCAAAGGGCGGGTTATTCTTTTTGATCAGACACTATGCAAAAAAACGTTCCCGGTCGATGAAGGGCAAACGGGATCGAGGTTTGTCGAGGATATGTTGATATTATTATACGTTTTATATACATTTAAAAAGAAAGGGCATTGCATATATTATTTGAACTCTACGAAAGTCACATAAAAAATATTTACGTCTCCTTATATGTCTTTACCCATTATTTAATTTATTATAATTTTTTTATAATGGAATATACGATTTTTACTATCGAATCTTTACATAATTATTGTAGTCAAAACTAAATCCACTGTTTATAATTAATTAATACGTTCATCGGTAATATCTGAAGAGGTTGAACTTAACCTAATCTAGCGATCCGGATTTTGATTACTTTCAATACATTTATTAAATAAGTTTTAATAATGAACTTTTTTTAATAATACGGTCATTTTAATATCGTCCCAATCCATTACTATCTCACTTTAAAAAAAAACCGTAATTGGAAAATAGCACAATTTCCATTTCAGCATTCCATGTCTATCTCCCGTTGATAGTGATATAACACAACGTCCTATATAAATGAATCATTCTTTTTTTACCCCACCTTCTTATCTTAAAGGATATTTAAAGGGACCATTTTTGATTCAAGATTTACTAAGAATCCCTTTCGGTTAAAACCGCTAGAGGTTTTAAGGGTGTTATATCAAAATGTTTAAACGTTAAGCGATAATAATCGTTATATGATAAGGAGCCAGACTTTTGTGTTTTTTTTAAGAAAATAATAGTAAAGGTGTTAAGAGGTTATTCTTGTAAATTTCACATAATTTAATTAATGATTAAATGAATGTTATACATACATAATTGGTAATGTTACTGTACTGTACGCCCTTCGCTCGGGTGCTACAGAAAATCAGCTGAGGTCATTACTGACCTCATGATAAAGCTGGATAGTCACACTTTTTGGAATTGTTACATGACTACACAATATTATGATTATTTATTTATTAAGGTTTTATCTTTGTAAGTCATTGTTGAAATATTTTATGTGCGTAGTTTGTAGTTGTGTAACTTTTTTGAATAAACTTTTCACTCATTCATCTATAATTAATGATTAATACTAAAAAAATGTTGAAACATATGACCGTCTCATGGTCTCGGTGCGTGTCATCAATTAACATTTGTAACTAAAATTTTATGCATATTTTTTTTTTATTGGAGATAGGCAAGCGCTTGACCGCAGTCACACTTGATAAAGTGTAGTGCGGTGTACCGTGGAACGCGCTTGCCTAGAAAGAACCCATTCACTCTTGCCTTAAAGATAACAAATAATTAAAGTCAAGACGCGTAATTGAAATAACTACTTAAGCGGTCGCTTCTGTTATGTTCTAATCATTACAAAATGATTTTCGACATAAGTTCACGCTTCTATCAGCTGTATGATTTGTAAGTGTATAATAAAATAAAGATCAGTAAATATTTTTTTGTATGTAAATTTTTAACGTAATTAGATTACGGGTAGTAAAAAATAAATTCAATACTTATAAGATTTTTTCTTGTAAGAAAAATGTATTTGAACCACTACATATTATAAGCATATATTATTTTTATATCTGAGCTAGGCTTAATAAAGTCAAAATCAAAAATGTTTTATTGATATAACTTTACAGTACTAACCAACGTCATGTTTATATTATAATTATTATTTTTTTAATCATTTAATATTATATCACTTAGTGACAAATTTTACATTAATATATAAATCAGTCGTTGTTTGTTAGTCTGGCTGAAACTCGAAAACCGATGGACGTATTTAAATTCTGTGTGTTTTGTATAAATCTCCTTATTTCAGGATACTGTTAAAAGAAAAGAAATAGAAAAAAAGGTAGAAAGATTATTAAAGAATGCAAAAAAAAAATCAGATATGCTCGTTACTCCAGACTATTTCAAATAGTTTGTACTAAAACTCTTGACTGAAGTGCCAGTAATATTATTATTATAAAAAACACAAATGCAGTGTCACATTTTACAGGAGATTTGGTTAACTGGCTATAAGTAGACGAGCAAGACAACGTCTGCCGAGACCGCTATAGTACAAACATGACTTCATAACAAGAAAAGAGCTAGGAAATGTTAATATTAAATATAATAATAAACTAATTTATTTAAGTACCTTGTTACCTTTTGATATCCTCTGTAGTCTAACCAATCGTTCTTTAATAAATACTTAATAGTTTTTGGCATGCTGCTATATGCTCTGCCTCTGGACATTGTGTCCATACCTAATAATAAAACATTCCAAGATTTTCTTTCTCTGGTACTTTTATCTTTGTCTGGTGGAAGGGTATTATTTATCTTTTTAAGGATGGCATAAGCATCTTCGTAAACCATGTGATTTTTGTGAGTAACGCATTGGACGGTTAAGATCTCTTGCGTCAGTTCTGCTACGTCATTGTTGGTAAAATTCTTGCAGCTGGTATATCTGGAAAAGTTTTATTTATGTAGCGTTAAATATAATTTATTTATTGCATAATACAAAGTACACAAAATTTACAATTTCATAGTTCTAGTGTATTTTTAAAAGTGGTTCGTCTGGTGTTGACCTTTTTGTAAAGATTCTAAATAAAGTAATCTACAAAACCTATTTTAAATAGGTATTATCAATTAGTTATATATACATATATATATATATTGATAAAGAATTGGGTCTCCTCCACCCTGTCACAAATGTCACATTTTGGTGGCTCTCTCCTCCCCCTTTAACGTGTGACGTAATTTATGGATGACCCCTTTCGAACTCCGGCCAAACCTTTTTGTCCTTTAAACACTAATCCGGATTTCACATGTACGTCATTGTGAAGTTAGCACACTTTTGCTCGAGCGAATCGAAATGACCAAAAAAAACACGACCAAAAAAAAACATGACCAAAATGCCATTAAGTTGCGCGGAGTATAATCGGATTAAATAAAAAGGCTTTAGTGGAGACCTCTATCTGTCAATGTCAGACATGATGATAACATGATCTATGACGAATTAGGTTGGTTTTGAAGCTCATTTGGACTAATCGTGTATTATGCCGGTGCCAGAAATAGCTTCATTTGAATGATCTTTTGAATGATCATTTCAATGATCATGCAGTGTGGTCGGCGACATTTTGTACCTGTAGTAATAGTGATAGTAATTTTTATTATATAAATCATGTTACATAGTTCAATATAACCCTGGCCCGTAAACTAGGTAAGCCCGTATCTTAGGAGCCAGTGCCTTCCCAAACAATGGTACAACTATTTATTAAATTAAAAGCTTGTATTAGGAGTGGGTACGACAATACCCCAACGGCGGTGGGGTTTGAACCGGGTACGTTACGGATTTCAGTCCACACCATATACCGTTGAGCTATTGAGGCTCTGAGGCTATTGAATTATTAACAATATTAATTAATAATTCGTCCAAACAATTAATATTAATCACTTAACATTCACCACTTTCTAAAAATTGTTTAAACTACGTATAGGTGCACGAATAATAGTACTACGTATTAAATTTGACTCAAGATCACAACCAAAAAGCGAAAGACGAAAGTAGGTAACCTCGATTTGCAGAACGAATACTTAGCATGCGACGCCAATATATTAGTAGAAACTTTCTTATTATATCGATATTTCAAAATGGAATCTAATACAAAAACTAATTTATTTATTTCACATTTTAAGAACACTTATAGTATATAAGAATAGTGAATAATTAAGTAAGCCAAATGAAAAAACGCATTTAAAAAAATAAAATGTAAAATAATTAAACAAGAATACTCCTAGACCTTGCCTTCCGCTCCGGGGGTAGTGGGTTCGATTCGATTCCCGCCTCGAGGCTGGGTGTATTATCTATATGCATGGGTAATTATGTCTAGAGTAAGATCCGACTTTTGGACGTGTTCTGCTTACTGACGTTTCTTGCCAAACTAAATATTATATGAGCACAATTAATATCAAATAACAACTAAACAAATTATTTGATATTAATTGTGCTCATATAATATTGCTGGGAGTATTCTAGAAGGAGCTACATAATACAACAAACTCGAACAAGTCAAAATATGTTCGTTGTTATAATTTTCTAGAGTAAGATCCCGCTCTTGGACGTGTTCTGTTTACTATCGTTACTTTCCAAACTAAATATTATATGAGCACAATTAATATCAAATAACAACTAAACGAATTCGTATGAATATGAAACCGTTTTTTGATGCTGGGAGTATTCTAGAATAAGTTACATAATACAACAAACTCGAACAAGTCTAAACATGTTATTTGTGGTAATTTTATAGAGTAAGATCCGGCTCTTGGACGTGTTCTGCTTACTGACGTTACTTGCCAAACTAAATATTATGTTAGCACAATTAATATCAAATAACAACTGAACAAATTCGTATGAATATGAAACCGTTTTTGGATGCTGGGAGTATTCTAGAAGGAGCTACATAATACAACAAACTCGGGGTTGTGGGTTCGATTCCCACCTTGAGCCTGGGTGTATTATCCATATGTATGTAATTTTATATTTCTAAAAAAAATATTTGTGTATAACAGGCGGCTGTTACCTATAACACAGACATTAAGTTGCCTCCCTTAGGAACAGACGGCCGTGTGTCATATAGTCCTGTATATATTTATTGTAAATAAAGAGTACTGACAAATCGTAATGGCTGAACAAAGGTATGTAGAAGATATTTCTTTGAACTCATAAATAGTACGAACATTGATTATTATTCTATCATACAAGCCAAAATACTTTACGTTTCTTTATATTCATAAAATCAAAAGCAAAAAAAGGTAACATTCCATACTCTGTTAAGAATTCCGGTATCCTTCCCTTCTTATATCCTTCACATATACGTTAAATATATTGTATCCCTGTACATAATAGTGGGGTAAACTTTTTATATTAAAGTTATTTTATAACTGTTTCGCTTATATAGATGTTATATTGGTCTCTTGCGGTTTAACAGGATATTTAAATTCTTAATTTTAAATCCTTGTACGAATTTTATAGTTTAGCCTTCAATAAATCGATATAGTTTTAGTTTCCATACCTTTTCCCCCTAGCATTTCCAAACTATTCAACGTAGAGACTTGAAATATTCCATGTTGATAGAACATGCTAAAAACTCAATAAGACAATTATATTGATACGTTTATCGTGTATCAGATACGGTACCCTTCTATATAAGCGAGTCTTGACACGCTCTTTGCCATTTTATTTACCTATCGGAAAAAAGAGGAAAAAAGTTAAATCTGAGCAACAGCATTCAGAAGTTATTCGCCATTTTTATTAGTATTTTTATCGCTTCGTTCCGTTATTATATGGATATTCGAATACAATATTGTTATCTGAATACTTAATTTGTAATTTTTACGTAACGTTACTACAATTTTAATAGGTCGTTACGTCACAGCTATTTAAACTGCGATGAACTTGGTCATGTGCTGTCTAAACTTATCTTAACTCATCAAAACTTTGTGCTACGTAAATAGGGTAAGCAATTTCGATTTGAAACCAGTTGCTATGTTTTAAATTTATTTTAAACCTTAGTCTTTTTGGAAATAAACCATCCCTAAAACCTTTGATGAGCTTTAAAAGTAACAATTGCCTGGCTGGATTTGCTGCTGAGTGGACTGTAATTTTGGTGATGTTCAGGTTAACTTCCTTCTTTATTTTTGACTTCCTTTCCATATCTTCTTTCAGCCTTATTCTTAAATTTTAAATTTTTTTTATAAATTTTTAAAAACTTTCTCATGCCTCTAAATAGAACTTAAAAAATATTCACAGCATTTTTTTTTAAAATATAATATATAATGCATAATGTGATATAATACTTAAGCAGCTGGAAAAATCTTAAGTGTCAAAACAAACCTTTTTCCATATATAACAGAGTTGGTTTGTTTCATAGCAATCTTAGTATCTTGTTTCTGACCATCATCTTTCTTGATCAGAGGTGGTAAGTGAGTAGGTCGTGCTAAGTCAGCCAGTCTATTTGCTTTGGCTAGGTCAGCTTTGAGTTTGAGAATGACCATCTGAAAAAGTTGTATGGGTAATTCATCAATTTTTACATTATTTACATCAAACTTTTACACATATACTACATATGCTAATCTAATTGTACATGAGATATAGTATTCATCTTACTAAGTCATTTTGCTACATAACACCTTAGCAACTAAAAGAACTAATCGCGTTGCCAGCACCATTCTGCTTTGAGTGGAATAATAGATGTAGGGAAAAAGTCAGCAAAGCTGCAGTTACAGGAACGGAGTTTTAATTTTTTATTCTTTCGTTTTCTTTTCTTTGTTACTGCTCTGCTCTCAATATATCAATAATTGTTTCAGATAAAATTTCAGAAACAATTTTTTTTACTTCTCCCGTTTATATTTCTTGTCTTGTCAAATGGTATGATTATCTTAGAGTACCTTTGGATATTCTTTCTATTATATTTAATATAGATTGTGCAATTAATTAATACAGGGCCATATTATAATCACGTGATTACTTTATCCAACCACAAATTACAGAACTGCCTATCGACATCCACAGATAACAGACAATAAAGTATAGACATTTATAACACTTTCTAATGCCGGAACCAGACATAGCTTCATTTGAATGATCATGTAGTGTGACCGGGGACTTTGTGTAACTGCACAATTTTTTAGAACTTTGTGTACTTCAAGGACAAAAATGTACAAACACTTTGAGCTATGTATGTCTGGCTCCGGTATAATAACAAAAACTTATGATAGTTCCTGACAAGCCAAGCTTTAAGTGGTTTGTAGAGGGATCTAGCTGGTATAATCCACGATTCCCACACTTCCACTGCATATAAACTGGACATGTAACACTATCTGAGGCACATCGGAAAGTCAGTGTAGTGCTGTGCTTTGGTGACGGATTCGGTGGCGTAGCTTTCGGGTTGCAGCATTGCACCGATTTTCCCTCGTATTCAGTGGCGGATTTAAGCAAAGTAGTTTAGTATTTCATGCATATCATGGATTTCCGCAAAGTAACGCCTGATTCTATCAGTTATATTTAGTATAGTAATAATTTCAATAAAACAAGTAATTCAGCATTTGAAGAATAATTTAAAATTAATAAGTGGAGCACATTTTAAACTAAGGCAGACAGGTTACATAATAAATGTGCAAAAATTAGGAAACAAGCGCCAGAGTTTTAACTTTTCCATTATGAGTATAGAGCAAAAATTTCACGCCGCACTGTAATAGTTTTAAACTCAGCATTTTTAGAGTGTTCCAGCAAATAGCAAAACTCCGGTACAAAGAGAGTGGATTCGGGAGATAAGCAAATAAAAACTACAGATGCATAGAAAGAATGTGTGCAGAAAAATTAGGCCAAACCACCATTTTGTGACCTTTCACAGGTTGAGCTCGGTAGGAATTTTCGGTCTGGAAATGTGAGAATTCATTTCGGTCGCATGCTGGGGATTTTTTAATATCGTGAATTGTAACTATGTCAATGTATAAATAATAGAATTAGACACAAACTAGTACAAACTTTTAACATAATTTACTACTTAGGGCTTCTTGTAACAGTTGCTGATAAATTTTAATATATAAAAACGCCTGCTCCCAAGTATCTACTTTAAGTACAAGTAGATGTAGTATCATCTCAATGAAAAACTAATGTTTAAATATTTCATAATTCAATAAAATGTATGTTTGTGATTTTTAATTTTCTTAATAAAAGCCTAGTTTATAAGTTTATTAAAAATGTTTTTACATACTGTCGAGTCGGTTATCAGCAAAAGAAACAGGCCCTTCAAAATAATTTTCATATGTAAAATAAAAAAAACACAAAGTAACGACTAAATATATTAAAACTTAAATATTAAGAATGTACATCATTCAATATCCAGACCATAAAATTTATAATGGTGTGTTAAGTGTCTGTATAAAATTCTTACTGTACTGTGTATATTCAATTACTAACAGAGACAATTTCGTTTAAGATTATAAAGTGGCCCGCCACTTATACTTATATAAAATACCTGTGCATAGGTCTAATAAACAACGTTAGACATTTGAAAGGGCGTTTACATTTAATTTTATTGAATTGTGCCAGCTATAATCTTTTTATTTTCACTACAAGATATAACAGCTCAACATAATTAACCATAGGTATATATAAAGTTCCATATTGCAGATAAAATATTAGTAATAATATCTAATTTGGAAATTAATTTCAATATCGTTCATAATTACTATAATACTTTTCCCGTCCCAAGATAGACCATTACTAACGACACCTTCTACCAGAATTTCGAATCACTATTAACGTTGCTTCAATTTCGAATTTGCAATTTTTTAATGGCAGTGGTTGAAAACATTTTTTTCAATACACCTTAATCTTTTAAAAATATTATATTTCTATCATAAATATTATTAAATTCCATTTAATATAATATATCTAATAAAACTGTAGCGTACAGTAGACAAAAATCGAAAACTTCGATGGAGTAATGAATTGATTTCATTTCACCGCAATTTGCAAACCGCAAACATCATTTTATCCATGAATCTTTATCTACATTCCCATAAATTCGTCCGAATCTTTAAGCGTTGCTAGTGCTCAAGAGGAAAATCATCTTAATACGAGTATCTCAGACTAGTTTTAAATGTAGCGTTGGTAACATAGTGTCGATGTGATATCGATATCGTATGGATATAGAAATAGTTCTGAGAATCGTCGAATCGCTTCAATTTTTTTATGTGACGTGCACATAGTCAGTAACCTCCTGCCCTACATTTCCTCTTAATCTAGATCGTCTAAGTCTAGCACGCGGAAAGTAGGGTAGTAGCTGAGCGCGGGGGGCGGGGAGGGGGTCGGAGGCGCCACGACGACGGCGGGAGGTCGCAGCCCCTGCGCTCGCTGCTAGTCATCCACTAGCTCCCACAGCATGAGAGCGGCGTCGGAGCCGCCAGAAGTCACGAGGCAGCGATCGTTGAACAGAAATCGAGCCGAGTAGATGGATCCAGTGTAGACTTTCACTTCGGTGTATTCTGCTTTAGGGCTTGCACAGGGATACCTGTAAAAACGAGAACATTTCTGTTTTTTGACACGATAACGTCTTATAATTCGATGAACAAAGTCATACGTTTCGCCTGAGCCGCAGAGCGGAACAAGCGATAGAGAGGCACGATCGGCGTAATCACTTGAACTGTCGTCCGTAAACCTACTTTACAGACAACCATTTTTTTTATATAACAAAGCGGAAACAGGCAGGCGCGCTTCACATGAATTACTACCGGCGCCCATGGACAACTGCAACACCGTAAGGCTCGCAGTGGCGTTGCCAGCCTTAGGCAATCATTATGCTGTTTTCTTTTTTTGTATTGAATCCAGTATACAAAACGAAGCAATATAGAAAGAAGAATCTTACTAACTGGTATGAAATTATTAGAAAGATTTAAATCTATTTTTACAATTCACAAGTCTACTTCAGACACGGATAAATGTTTTAATGCTCTATGTAACTAATCGTTAATTATTATTACTTATTTGTATACCTAAATAACCGTAAATATCCATCGGAATCTCCGCTAATCAGAAGATCGTGTGCCGCTGAGCGACTAGCGGCGGTAATCAATGAAGTCATGGGATAAAATCTGTTATTCCACATTCCTGCAATAAAAATAATAAAATAATTTTGACCAGTGTCTACATTGAACAATATACTATTTATGAGCTTTGTACGCTTAGTCATAAACTGACCTAACTCAAAAAAGCTCATTTTTGGGAAATCCCAAAAAAATATTTTGTCATTTACGACTTAATTCGCATATAATTCAATAAAAACGGTGCTTTAGTAACATGAAGTGTTTAATTATATTTAATTGTTATTTTATTATTTGTTTGTTTTTTTAACTAAAACCTTATTTTAATTAAAAAGACAAAAACTCTTATATTGGCAGATAAAGGACGTTGAAACGTAATTGCCAGTTTCATTAATTCACTTTAGACATAACTTTATCGGTCAGTTTATGATAAAGCGTGCGATATCAATTATTTGTAAAGTACTTACTGCAAACGTCAAGATACATGTTCACAAGTGGGGAAAATATACTTGCCTAGACGTTATGCTAGTACGTATACTACCCGTAGCGTTACTCGATAATTTATACATATAAATAAAATAGGAGTTTCTCTTTATACCGACGAGATATAATTATTTCGCATGTGAAGAAAGTTAAAACATTGTCTGTCTGTCTCCAAAACGACTGAACCGATTTAGACGAAACTTTCACTGGTTAGCTAATTTTACAAGGAATAACAAAGACTATATTGCTTTTAACTAAATAATTAGGTTTCCGCACAAAAACATAAAAACCCCAACATGACATGAATACACGCAGGCGAAGTCGCGGGATACAGATAGTATACAAAATCTAGTATATTGAAAGAATGCACTACGTAACAATTACCTGCGACAAGGAATCCAACCGTAGCATTGCATGTGAACCATTTCACATCTTTCATTGCTATTGGGCTTTTCTCTGGTGACAGAGCTTTTATATCCCCTGAAACAGTAGGTTTTTTGTTACATTATCTGTGTACTGAACACATCTGTGTCTAATTTTAAAAGGTTTAGTGGTTGAACAGTGGCCGGTATTGGAGTCAATCTCTCGGTCAAGTAGCTTTTACGGCAGCCGTGTCACGTGTCACCACACATGGGCGATCCATTCTAGCACTGGTTTTTAAATAACCGAACTCCTCCGTGTTTCTAAAGGCACGTAAAGCAGTGAGTCCTTATTAATGTCACTGAGTAACATAGTCGTAACATTGTAGAGGTTTCGGGGATGACGTCATCTTAACTCGCTCCACAGACACGTTCTCTGCAATCTAAGCGGACCCTGGTAATACACCGGTATAGCGCCAGGAAGAAGATGTGCAAGGCTTTGTAATATTTAATATATTAAATTTAATAAACTCCTTAAGAAATCACATTATTTTAATTTGCTACCTGGAAAAATTATACATATATCTTTCCAAATATTTGAGTAGATACTTACAGAAAGACAGATCGTAATCGGCAGTGACTGTCTGTAAATAACTGCCGTCAAGACTCCAGTCAATTTGCACAAGCGGTTGAGCACCGCGAATTTTGTTTGATTTCTTGTAAGAAAACCCATCTCGAGATACTCGAAACAGATATATACTGCCGTTTTGTGATCCAATGGCTAAAATATCACCGGCTAAAACACAATTGAAATTACCAAAACTGTCGATAATTGCTGTGACAAAGTACCTCGTACAATTCAACAGTATTTATTATTATTATATTTAATCATTAAAAAAAATCTCATTATAATAAGAAATAAGACATTATTCTTCATACTTTCATACCAACAAATTAAACATAATTAAATATCACTAGAAATATAAAATTCGGGTGATTTTTTTGACATACTGAAAATAATCCGTCATGTACTCGAAGGCACACACCTGAGTTATACTGCAAGCAGTTGAGGGGCGAGCCGCATACTCTCAACGTTGCCACGTGAGCCCCGGCCTCAGCGTTTAGAATCACCAAGTGCCCTTCCGTACAACAAAATGGAGAGAAAAAGGAATTCGAGGAATAGATTTAGGGTCAAATCCACATTCAAATGGTGTGTGTGCCTTCAGACCCTGGTGGGATACACGCCCCCCTTCCATTGTGTTTACTCTATACGTTGGTTATGTTCGATAGTTACTGTACTTTTTGGTTTTCGCCTCAGTCATTATTCTACGCGTCTTCAACATCTAGAAAAGAAAAAAAGAAGTATAAGAAATAAATACTTTAGATTAGGTACATTTTAAAATAATATAAAAATCTTGTATACACTAAATAAAAGCGTCCGATAATATCTTTGCAGTTGAAACGGACACACAGTTTTTAATTTGTCCATTCTAGAATAGTCATTACAGGCTATTAGTAAGTAACCTAACGTTCGGGCAGGGCAGCGTTTGCCAAGTTCGCTAGTATTTAATCATTTCAAAGAACTAATTTACAAGCTGCTTGAAATTTCACTACTCTCATGCGTTAAAACATATTTATATACAGTCCATAACTATTTCAATCATTTATTATATAAAATTTAACTTAATATATATTTTTTTTATGTTACAAGGGGGCAGACGAGCAGACAGCGGGCACTGAAGTGCCTGCCGGCGCCCATGGACATCTGCACGACCAGAAGGCCAGCAGATGCGCTGCCGGCCCTTAATGACGACGTCGGCTTGCCTCCTGGTCGTGCAGATATCCATGGGCGTCAGTAGGAACTTAGCTGCCTGCTGCCCGCTCGTTTGCCCCTTGTAACATAAAAAAAATCAGCTGATTGCGTTCGTTTCTGCGGTTAGCCCCTTTTACGATATGAGTCACTGGACTATGTCAAGTTTCATAAATAGCGAACAGGAAAAATATGAGTTATCTAGTTTATAGATTCTGAGATATAAGTGATCTGGTTTCTTGGAACAGGTAACAATGTAAATGTTAATTCCATACGACATTTGCTTCCAACCTCAGTTCAGATTTCTCATTAGTCATGTGATTATTTATGAATCCCATCTCAATTATATTATCTCAACTTATTTTACCGCACATATCACACGCTTAGTAATAAACTGACCTAACTCAAAAAAGCTGATTTTTGTGAAATCTCAATAATATTTTGTTATTTACTATTACTTGAGACGAATTTCTCAGCATTCCATGGATTCACTGTGCGGAGACCGGGACCATCGCGTTGCAGAGAAAGGAACCATAACAGTGCCCGGGACTTGTGACCCAGGGTGTAGGTTTAAGAGCGAGCTCTTTATAGTGATTACGAACACATACCTCATACCTCAAAGTAATGCCAGCAAGCCAATTATACCGAGCTAAAGTGACAGTGCTCTCTATAAATTAGATATATAATTAAATCATAACAGAAGCACTACTTCGAAAACTTTATTCTATACGTATATTGTATGTTCGGGTTTTAAATAAAATCCCATAACTGTAAACCCTTTAAATAATGCAGAAGCATCGCTTCGAAAATTAAGTGCTAAACGAATATTTTTGTAAAGAGCCAAAAAGTTTTAATAGAAGCTGTCTCCGTAGTAACAGAATAACCCTTCCGACTCCTCCAAAAATGATTAAAAATGGGTCGCGGTGCGTGAGCGTAGCGCTTCGGGTCATTAGCCCTCTTTGTAATAATTTATGAATTATTTCCTCCGTATTGATCAGGACATAGAAGAATATAGAATTTTTTTTGTGTCAACGTAACTTTTTTTATGCCGATGCCAGACATAGCTCAAAGTGTTTGTACATTTTTGTCCTTGAAGACTACAAAGTACTACAAAACTTTGACAGCTACACAAAGTCCCTGGCCATACTACATGACCATTGAAATGATCATTCAAATGAAGCTATGTCTGGTTGCGGTATTATAAGCAACATGAAAGTAAAATAAAACAAATATTTCGGCACGGCACTCGCACCGTCCATAAAATTGTGTCTAAAAAAGTTGGCTACAGGCCCTTAAATACTGATATCGTAGGCCCCGTTCATAAAATTAATATTAATATTGAAACGTGATTTATTACGCGCTGTATTCGATCCAATTATTTAATAGACTATGTATTTTGATATAAAACGCAATAAGTGAAAAGATATTGTATTTAATTCAATCAAATCAAAATTGGTCGACCATGGAGTCATTATTTCACACTATACTATCTCAACGCTAGTGTCCGATGTTTTCTCCTGTTCTTACTCATTTAAAACTTTATAAGCCAAACCGAGACAACTTACCTTCTAGTTATATCAGCTATATTAAACTTTTTAATAAGTGAACGGCATGTCTTTTACGCATTTAGAATGTATGTACATATATACCGAGCCATGAAAGTTATAGTGTATGACATTTAGCCTTAGTGTTGCATTATTTAAACGGTATATGTCAAATCAATACAAAATAAGGTTAAGTTATTGAATGTTCGGTAGGTAACTATGCACGAGATAAATCTTTTTTTGCGCTCACATTAATTTAATAATTTACACTTTACGAGCTGGCACTTTAGTTTGTACACTTTGTGGAGCTCTAAAGCCAAAACTACCAAAACCTCAAACTAATTATTAAAAAAGGGTTAATCCATATAGTTAACACTTAAGTTATAAAAACATTTATAAAAAAATAAATTATATTATAACTATAAATAAAGAAGCTGTGTCCATAAAAATCATCTATCCTTAACAAGTTTCAAATAATTATTGAAATTAAATTTTCTATGAATGTGATACTATTCATAACATCTGAAATCAATACTGTTCTCGAAAATATAGCTGAGTGAGTTTACTACTGGACACTGTTGTTATAGTACTAGAGTTTCTGAAGTATTTTACAGAATTTTTGTTTCCAAACTCGTTTCCAACTGGCTTTGCCATTTGAATCGTGAATTACGAGAAATTTTATACATGTTACCTTATGTTACGCGATAGGCGTGACCGTGTTTTGGTTTTGTGAACTACCTTGTAATTTTTTTGTAAGAACTTGTAAATTTTAGAAGTTAGACTTTGGTGAGCGGAATTCATACTTAGTATAAACGGCTTTTCAACTCACGCGTATGCTATATCGGGATTGTCCGACCAGTTTCGGGCAGGAAAAAAACAACTAGGTTAGGTGGTTGTGTCGTTCAGTTTCTGTTTATAAGGGTAAGGCTGGATTAAATCTTACATTGACGTAAAAATTTGGACAACTAGTAGAACTGGAATACCTTTAAAAGTTTAAGGAATATTTTAATATTTAGCTTTCCTCAAATAGGTGTTTATTCTCCAATGTCGAAAATCATTATCGTCGTGATAAATTTCATGTTTTAGGCTAGTTGACTATTTTACAGAAATTAGTTTTTATTATATCTTGCTTCCAACTAAAACAACAACAAGCCTTAGAAATAAATATATCGGCGAAAAAAACTTTTGCCAGGTTAATTTTGCGCCATTATAAATTCATTTAAATTTTAGCGCCAAAACACTACTTACTAACTGCCATGGCGTCTTTTTGACGAAACGGTTTGCCAAACAAAGGGTATACTTGAACGCGATTTGTATGGCAAGACGTGACGTCATGCGCTCTGTCAGCTGTTCGGTGTCACGTGATTTATGTCTTTACTTGATTTAGCGTAATAGTTGATTATTGCCCTCGAAGCTGTCGAAACTTGAACGCAAACAGTCGATACTGAATAATTTATTTCTATGCGACTATAATATTGCATAACTTTTACAAACTAAGTACGTATATCTAAGCCCAATTACACCCTGAACACGACGACCCTGATATATTAAGTAAAGTTTTACTAAGTTTTCCTTTGCATCGTGTAAAGCGGCTTGTACGCTTGTTCTTGGTAGTTCGAGATGTTTATTAAGGTTCCTTTACACGATCTGTAAAGTTTAGAATTCACTAATCGTCACTTAAAGTCACGAGTATGCGTCGTTACTTAACGTGAACTAGCTTTAACTCGCGTTTTCGTCCACGTGATTTCAGTGATTTTGTTAAATTTTGATGGTTTGCATTTTTTGTGCGGACGCCTAGATGTTTTTCTAAAAGTGTCGTACCTTATGTTATTCCTTATAATCTCAGCTGTCTATCTATGTCAGTCCTGTCAAAATTGATCCAGTCGATTTTACAATTATGGCTTCAATTCCCTGCATACCATCTGCGAACCCCTTTAAGTAAATAAATATACATATATACATACATAGGACTATATGACACACGGACGTCTGTTCCTAAGGTAGGCAACTTAATGACTGCCCCGGTCACACCTTCATGATCATTGAAACGATCATTTAAATGAAGTAGTAGCTGTAAACAGAATAAAATCACTTATTGATCTTTTAACATTTGTATGGATTTTGGTTGTATGCATTTGGTGTGAAATATTAGTATCTATGGCATTGAAAGAAATGAGTTTGACCAGGGACTTTGTGTAGCTGCGCAAAGTTCTCTAGTACTTTGTAGTCTTCAAGGACAAAAATGTACAAACACTTTGAGCTATGCTCCGGCATTATGAGTACAAAAGTTTAAGCGTACGAGTGGAATGTTTATTTTTTGTATTTATAGTGATAAAAATATTGCATCAGTATGCCATGGTACATATCATAACATTCCCTTTCACTTCCTTTTCCAAGAATAAAAAGCGATCAGTCAGTAAAGAACCAGAAGTCATCAATCAAGAAAGCCACGCCCGCTGCGGCGAAACTCTATGTATAATTCAGTATAATTTCTAGTCTATCGACCTATAATACCTTCGTCTTTTATATAATGACACAAGGGAACCGGGCTCAGGGCTCCCAATATCATGGGACCCTTAATAGGAAATATACGTAAAAAGCCTTAGAATTTCTGAATTGGAATAGGATAGGATAAAAGCATCTATTTCTGTATCCAAAGACGAACCCAACGACGTCCAACCTGGTAATGAAAACCGCCTGCGCACGCGTCTTCTATTTGCTTTTCAAGACTGACAGGGAAAAAGGAATATTACACAGCATGCGAGTGAAGCAAGAATATAATACCGCATTTATTACCATATACATACCTAAATATATCAATTTTTTTAATTATCGTCATTCGCAAAACATAAAATAAATTGAATCAATTTTTTAAAATAAATAGATAACTTATTTTTAAGTGGACAGCATTTCACACGTTACTTGTATTTCTATTTTTTATAGTAATCATTGGATTACTTGTGATTGCACACAGCATATTCGTGAGCTTATCCTTGAAATATTTAGAATCTTCTTGGAAGTTTAACAATCCTAAAGTTATTATAAATCTTTAAATATGTTTAGTGTAGTGCGACAAAATCTTAGGATGCAAAATTTGCATAAAGCTCTGAAAAAAATCTTTATGTAAATCGAATTCAAACTGATTCATTTGAAGGTCAAACAGCACGCAAAAGTAGTTGTGAAAATCAGCTAGTTTAAAGTAATTAACAAACATTGTAATATGCTTATGAACTAGTACGTATCACAATAAATTATTTTGTTTGTAGTTGTGTAATAAAAATAATAAAGTCCACAAATGTCGTGAAAATAAGTACAGTCACAACCAAAACTATTTAAAATATTAATATGATTTTATTGATAATGTGATTTTATTACCAACCCAAAGCTATCTATATATGTATAGAGGCGGATTTAGACAAACGAACATAGAGATAGAACAAGAGCATTCTTTATAGATCCTTCACTATAACAAGCTCGTTAGCATTTAAACTAAAATAGTAACGAGCAAACAACTAGAATAAAAATTATAATCTCTATGAACGCAGACAGAACAACGAAAGAATGCTCTGTTTAAATTAAAAGAATTTGATAGAGTAGTGGTAGAATACGCATTCGATCGTCTGATGTATCACCTTTTAGTAATTAATTACTGATCAGGAGTGAAAGAAAGTTATTAGAAGAAATTGTCTAAGTAATATAGTGCCCATACTTGCGGCAGTTCAGAATGATGGTCTAAGACAGAGGTCGGCTACCTTTTTGTTCACTGGGAAATGCCTTTACGCATTCCGATCGTGGAGTTCCAGGAACGGGGCTGCGTTCCTTCTCCTGCGCGCTCGCTCCAACTATCGCCTGGAGCGGCGCTGCGTCTGGTAGGAGGGGATATTCAGCCAGAAAGCAATAGTAAATACCGATGGCATTTACAAGTTCCTATAAGCAATGGAGGTTGCTTCAAATCAGGAAGACCTTATTATGCCCAATCGGGTCTTTATTGTATATTTGACTAAGAAATTGGTTTACCACGCTAAGGTCGAATGTCATTTTCACGTCAATTAGTTATAAGTCTTATTTTTGCTTGTACGACTTATTTATGCGTTATTGTTATTTATGTTAATTTATTTTTTATTATCTGATTTATGATAATTTGTAACAATAACCCTTAGCAAAATTTTCTTTAACTAGGCGCTGTCATCTAAAATGGTAAAGCACTTTCTTGGTCGACTATACATATATTGTAAATACGCTTATATACACATTTGCTAATACAACAATATTAACAAATCTAACAAGGTTTTTAAGAAAAGGCGTTCTAATTTTAAAATGTAATTTCAGTCATTTTCTGCTTTCATTTTGAGTTATTGGTTAGTTTTGGTTCCAAGTCTATCAGTTAGTTCTGGTCTCGATGTGTAAATTTATTGTTTTCCTAATGTATTTTTCTTCCCTTATTCTCTGCTTTTCCTCCATCTTCAACCGGTATTAGGTATAGATAAATTAAATGTTTCGGACATTTTCTGAACTTCCAGTCCGAGGAAGGTAATGCGACGGTCCTGTATGAGAATATGACCCATTTATTTATTTTTTCGCAATGTTTCGATGTTTTAGTGGCGGTCCAAGAAATCAAAGAAATTATGAAATCGTAACCTAAAAACGTAATAGCTTAGTGAATGGAACGTTTTTTATAAAAACTAGATTTACATTAGATTTTTCTTGTTAATCGTATTTTTGGCGTAAAATATATGACGAATTTTTTCAGCTGATCGTTTTCTTGCGGCTATTGTTTTTAATTACCATATTCATTTGATATTCAAGTATATGTCTACAGAACATTGTCTTGTGTTTTAATTTGCAAATGGAAGCTTAAAGAAACACGAATATCATCAAAAGTTAAAGTATGTCTGCAAATGCAAATTTATACGAGTAAACAATACGATCATAATTTACCATTTAGGATGCACAAAAATTAATATGAAGATTTGAAATTGGCATACATTGGAGATAAAATACATAATATAAAGTTGTTTTAATAAATTTATTCGTTCAAGGTTTCGTTTTATTATGTAACGAGTATTTTTGGGAGCATGTGCAGCATATAAACGGCCATAAAAGTCTTCAATCCCAGCGAAAATCTCCGGCTTTGACAAAATGACTTTGCCCTCAGAATTATACTGGATGGAAGATTAAGAAATATACTGGTAACTTATGTATGTCATTTAACATAAAAGCAAGAGATTTTTTGATTCTCATAAGATTTAGTTTCGGATGCAAAATAATGAAACAGCCAAGCAATAATTAAAAAGTTTTAAGGCAAAGTTTAAACTTTGATTCAATTTGGTTTCGGATAAAAATATATACACAGTTAAGCACTAAGTTAGCCTAACCGAAGATAACTTGTTTCTGTCATTTGTCTTAATTTTAAATAAACATTACTAAACTTAGATTCCATTAACTTCTGGTATCGGAGGTAGATTTACGCAGCCAAGTATTAATTCAGCTCAAAAACAAAGCTTAAACTTTGATTCAATTTGGTTTCCTATAAAAATATATATACAGTCAAACTATAAATTCAGGTTGGTTTCGGTTAAAAATAAACTTAAACGCTAAGCCATCCTAATCGAAGATAACTTGCTTGTCTTAGCTTAAAACAGAAATTACTAAACTTTTATTCCATTAACTTGCGAATGCTCATTGTAGTATATAAATAAATGAGGGTAGTTGTTTATAAGAATATAAATACAGAGACGCGCAGGTAAACAGGGCAGTTCTGTAACGACCGTTGACTTGGTAACAACTATCTAAGCACATTGTGATCAGTATGAATACGATGTGTAAATACACTAATTTGGGAAGTTATAATAAATAATTACATAGTATCAGTAGATACTACAATGGATTTATTTATTTTTTATCTTATTATGTTTTGTAAGAGAATAAATTAAAAAAATAAGGATGAATAAACATTCAAACGGTTTTATTTAATAATTTTTTCAATGCTCGTGGTAGCTAGGAGTGGATACCAAAAAAGACTGGCGGCTTCGAAACTCGTACCGCCATCTTTTGTAAAGGTAAACAAGTTGTCAAAGTTTCTTTAGAGTTAAAGATTTATAAATCCATTAAGATATCATTATCCAGCGAACATTTTCATTCTCCACTGTGGCAAAATTCAAAGTGGGTGTTGGTTGGTTTCAAAGTTTTATATATACAACGAATTCTCGTTAATTCGCTGTGTAGTGGCAAAGGTCGACATGTGTCCTGTGCAGATATTGCCTGCGAAATTCTAAATCTTTAGATTTGTGTACTATTTGACAGTTGATATTTTTACCGTCCGAGTCGTCATGACCACACTTTACAAGAAAATTTTATAGCAAAATATATACATTGGGTATAAATCGTTTGTCGTAGGTGAACTTGAGGTTTTATATTAATAATTTCATTTATTAAACATGTATATTCTGTAATAATATTGGCATTCCCACACCCTCTTCTACATAAAGTGTAATGATTCCGAAAGTTTTCGCTTCATGTATTAATACATAGATTTTTATTTTAATGTTGAAACCATTAGATATTTTAAAAGATATGTAATTTAGCAAGATCGTATTGAATTAAAACATCAGAACACTTTAATTAATAGAGAAGAGCTATTTTTGTGATGAGCTCTCCCTGTTTCGGGATTAGCTGTTACATCTTGTCACTTGTAACTTAGACAATTACACTTAACGTCCATCTGTCTAACCACTGCAATTTAAACCCATTGTCTTAATGAAACGGTCCGTTCTACATATTATAGGCTTGTATCTTGCGTCGGCTATCCGGCAAAATGAAGAAGGCACATTGATTATTTCATTTCCTTTGCATTCAATACAGAACTAACTGGTTAGGGGCCACTTCTCGTCCGGTTTGTGCGGTTTCCTGGAACGTGAGGAATTTATGTTAGCATCAAATTTGCTTCACTTGCTTAAAACATGACATATCGTTCTATTGATAAATTTAAACATATAAGAAACACGCCTATTTGCGAGGCGTATTATAAACTGGAATTTTACACAACGGATTTTAATGTGGTTTTTACCAATAAATAGAGCGATTCAAGGAGAAGGTTTATAACTATAATACATTTATGTTATAGAACATAAAAGCCGAGAATTTCAATGATTTCTTACAAGATGACGTAGATACGTATTTTTTATTTTTATGCGCTTATGTCGCGTACGCTAGCTAAACTAATGAGATAGAACAAAATAATGTACTACGGAATTGTACATCTTAAAAAGATCTATACGAAAGTCGGCGATGGCATATATCTATCTCCTAAGTATATCCCACAGGAACCATTTTTAAAGTTTAACTTATTTTTGTAAGAGCTATTTTTAAAAGAGTACATAACGAGTTTCTTGCTGACCCTTCTCGTGGCTCATCTTTTGCGAATCAATGGGAGATCTTTAAGTTATTCCGCGATTCAAAAGAGCTTGTATAAGTCAAGTTAATGACAAGTTGGTGTATTATTGATCCCCATCAATATAACCCCGGAAAAGACACCAACGTGTCCGTTACAATCAACGAACAAAAAACTAGAATAACAATGTCTCTTAAGCTTTGTACACAATGAAAGAAAGAATGCCCTATTTGTTTAAACTAATAGAATTTGGTAGAGTAGAATGAGCATTCGCAAGCCTGATGTAAATCAGCCTTTATACAAATGGCTAAGGTGTCGAACACAACATTATAATTTTGTTATCTTTAAAACAGTCTTTTTTTCTTTAAAAAACACCAGACTTCAAATTGAGGACTGCAACAAATTGAAATGGCACCGTACTGTATCTCCGACTTTCAAATAACAAAAGAATCATCAAAATCGGTTCACCCAGTCGAAAGTACCAACGAGCCAAACATAAAAAGTAAAAAAAAAGGTGACTTGAGATCCTCCACCTTTTTTGTAGTCGGTTAAAAGTGAATAGGTTTTTTTAGCCAAGAGTAAAATGTAATAATTACATTACAATAACCAAGAGTAAGGCAGTAAGTGCTATTTGAACAGGTGTGGAAAGTGTCAACGGGACAAGTGCAGCGCAAACTGGAGCGAGTACAAATATTCCTTCCCCATTACTGATATATCGCACGCTTAATCTTAAAGTGACCTAACTCAAAAAATAAATAAATATTATTGGGAAATCGCAAAAAAATATCATTAGCGACTTATTCCGCATGTAATTGGATAAAAACGGCTTTATATTAACAAATTATGTATTTTAATAATAGTTAATGAAATGATTAATGATACTGAAAATGTAATTTTAAGGATATTGTATTTTCTATTTGTCTTTGTAATTAAAATAAGTTTTTAGTCAAAAATACAAAAATAGCTGAATCTCCGTGTTGGATGGAGATATCGAAATAATTCTTGGGTTGGCTGATAGAGGACGTTGAAACGAAGCTGCCTGTATTGCTTACATTACTGCATTAACTCACTTTATACCTATATATATATCAAGTATGTCAAGCAAATGTCATGTAAAAGGCGATATGTCAAGTAAATATTTTGTCGATTATATAACTTTATTTTTATAAGATTATGATTCATATTTTATTTATTAAGGAAGTCTTTATTAAAAAAAAGACGCCTTGTTTATTCTAACCCCAAAATCGGCGCCATTGAAAACATACCATGTATGAAAATAATGAAATTTTTATAAAAAAAGGCATGAATATATTTAAGCGACGACCCGATTACTGTCACTGAGTGTTATTAGTCGTGGAGTTGCAATGACTGTGGGGGTTCCGAGGATGACGTTAGAAGTCGTTCTACAGCCATATCCTCTGCAATCTAAGCTGACCCTGATACTAGACCGGAATAACGCTAGGAAGAAGAAGAAGCGTTAATTGTAACTAAGTCCAATAGCTAAAACAAAAAGATGAGCCGACATCCGAAAATTATTGGTATTGCTCTTTTTTTAACATTAGAGACAACTTTTATCCAGCCTGGAATCAATTTCTTTTTTTTACTAGCTGTGTATCACTTTTATGACATAGAGATATCCATTAAAATCACGATTTTATATACAATAATCTGATCCACCTATCTTTCTAATCTACCTAAAGTCATAAAGTTCACTAAAAATGAAATAGTCGATGTATCGTTGCAATAAAAAAATAAACTTTTAAAATTTTATATCCTCAATATTTTATAACTTGTCAATACAATGATCACTAAAGTAGGTGGGAGCGGGTCCGTAAAACGAGCAGGAATGTTTATTGAGATGGCAAAACGATTCTGTATTTGACATCGTTCAAAATCGTATAACTTCGCATTGTAAAATAAATACAGCGCCAAGGTAGAAATTTGACGAATTTCGTATAATAATTACCGAATGATTTCTTTGGGGGCGAAAATTTATCCGCAATTTTAATATCGCTTTGGGGAAATCTGGGACTGATACTTGCGAATTATCATGAATTGGTAATCGATGCTCGTGTATATAGATTACAGGCGTGGGGATTCCGCGACCTCGTAATATTTTAAGGATGGATATTTTAATGTTGGTGTTTAAATCCGAATATAAATTTGGCTCTCGTTTCCGGCCAGCACCAGTTTAAAGGTTATATTTAAGGATTTGAAAACGTTATTTTTTTAATTTAATTATTGTACATCGTTGATTATCCTACTGAATTTAAAGAGTTCGTATAGAAAAAAATTGAAAAGTTACACTGTGAAGTGAAATAATATATATGCATTATTACTTTTCTCTCTTATTTGATTTTCATCTAATTTTAGTACCTGGATGTGACATTACAAAACGGGGAAACGATTTCAATCGAATTCAGCTGACACGAATTCGGTCGTTCTGGGGAAATATTTAAATAAATTCTCGAAGCGTCTCTACAGAACTACTGGGAATACCTTTTTGAGTTAGGACTGATGTCCTTATTATGTTTCATGTACATGCTATAAATCTTGAAGTGGCAGTATACAATGAGCTTTAGGTACATAGGAAAACGAGATATATTCGATAACAAACGGGAGATAATATTTTATTGTGTAAAAAGACCTTTCATAAAAGACCTGGAGTCTTATAGTCTAGGTTGCACACCCATGTGTAAGCGGATTAACCTTATTTTCACAAGTTACGAGTAAATGGCGACGTTTCTACAATGCAAACTCTTTTTTATTAGCCTATTTTGTCCTATTGTTAGGCAAAAGCCTCCCCGTCTAGATCCATCTTCCTCTTTGCTGGGCCAATCTCATCCACAGCTCATCGCGCCAACTCTTCCTCGCCCCGCCGGGTCGTCGGCGGCCATTGGTGTTGAAGACCCTTATTAAGTACTAAACATAATTTCTATTGAAAAATAAGATGCTCATACCTGTACAAATCTTTCTTCTGGCTACACGTGATTGAGATACCATAAACTTTATATAAGTAGATAATAATTCTAAATTATATATATTACAACTCATCAAAGTTTGGATCTATTTCATTGAAAATTTTTGCGAGCATTTAAAAAACTCCCTAAATTAGGAACCTATTTTGTCGATCGCTCCAAAATAAATACTTTTTTGTAATTGATAGAAGGAAAACGGATAGGCGGTTCACCTGATTTATAATTAAATTCCAGAAAATTCGATTACAAGCGTTATAAGAACACCAGTAGCGTGGTAAATCAAAGAATAGTTTTAAGGGATCAACACATAAAACAGTCTTTAGACGTCTCTGTGAAAGCAAAAGGCACCGAACAAAAGCGTACTAAGCTGGAAACACAACTGCGAGCCTTCTGGTAGTTCAGGTGTAATCCTTGTCCCAGGTGTATATAAAAGTAAAATGCATCCGCAATGCGGTTCATGACTATATACAAATGTTCATACAATTCGCCAGCACAATATGCAGTAAAAACGATTACGAACCCGTTTGATAATCCTGGACATCTTCTCGCCAAACTCGTAAGGGATGATTTCGTTCTTTGGGTTGCAGTCGATGATCTTGCTGCTGTTGGCACTAGTTTGGCGGCGCCTAGTCAAACGAAGAAATTCGGGCTTCTTACGCAGCATGCGAAGGATGGAATCGATCAGGACCTGGACTGCGTCGTACATAAGGGCTGCTTGCGCCTGTAGGAAGAAAGAGAAGTTTATTTAGGTTTAGATTTAGATGTTGGCTTATTCGGTATTGGTTACAACAAGACTAATTCAATAGTAAACAAGACTTTATAAAATAGTAGCTATTCACCAAGATCGCCAACTGAATGTATAATTATTTCATAATGATTCGGATACGTGCCTCCAAGGAACTGTTTCCGTTCAGTATTGCTATCACGTAAATATGTAATGGTACCTACGTACACCCCTGTTTTTAGTGACCCTTGCTTCCGAGGTGAATCACAATGAAGGCTTTTACAAGGAATTTAATTGTTGTCTTGATTCCAAGCGATCTGTAGTCATAATAGCTCAACTTTACAAGGATGAACTGAAAATTATAAGTAGCTCGTTTAGAATCCAATCCCGCTGGGCTCGATAGCCCGATAGACATGTCAATTAATGCCTGCTAGGTTTAGATATACCTAAAGTAAAACTTTTTTTATAAAAAAGTGGTTGATGCTAAGGCTTATTCTTCTACCTAGAATTATCCCGGTTTAAGATCAGGGTCCACTTAGATTGGAAAGGATTTGGCTGTGGAGCAAGAGAAAATGGTGAACCGTCGTCTAATTTCCCAAATATTAGTGTTTTTTGTATACCTCTAAAACAAGTTCAGCAAAAACGAACCCAAAAATCGGTAGGTCTGAAAACGTGTGACATAATCAAGCATTAAATTTTATTTCTTTATAGGTCTGTATATATTTGTTAAATCGTTGAAAAAACATGACAAGTAGAATAAATTTTCGTTTTAAATACTATAGTTATAAAAAACCATTTTGACTTGAAAACGGGTAGCTATTTCGAAATCACATACTCACTTATCTTATTAATATGTACGGCTAGATGAGTTTATGCCGACGGTGTTCAGTAGAGTCTGTGTTAACAGTGCGTCATCCCTTAAACTGGATGTCATTATTAACGGAACAAGGGTCTGAACTCTGAATTATTCATTCGGTTTCTCCCCAAAGTGAGCCGTTTGATAGAATTTTTAAGTCACATATTTTATCGAGTGCAAGATAGCTACCTACTTCTTATGCCTACAGAATTTGTTTTGAATTTTGGCTCAGACGTAGAATTCTAATGAATTTGCGCTATGGTAATGTTTTTACGTCAAATATTATCACCATAGCGTCAATTGCTCAACGGTAAAAGGGTAACTGAAATCCCATAGTACCCTGTTCAAACCCCGACGCTGCTGCGGTATTATTTTTATCTAGCCTTTAATTTAAGCTTAGTGGCTTCCCACTAATAGGGGAATATTGGACCTCCCCAATAACGTAATAACGCTTAAAAACTGCGGGCAAATATGAATTGCCATGGAGGTAGCCTAAATTTTGGTAGACATACGCTAAGAAAGTATTGTTAGATAGGGTTAGCTTAAGGAAGTCGTCGTGTAAGCGGACAGAGTCGTATAAAAGAACTAGTATATATAAAATGTAAGTAAAGTTAGGGGTTTCTAGTACAAAAGAATAAAGTTATAAAAGGCCTTTTTAAATAAACGTGTCACTATGTACTCTATTGTTAAATTGTTAGAAGAATTTCAAGGGCAGTTAAGGGTTAAGATGGAAGTTTTCCTATTATTTGAAAAACACAAGGGTGTAAAAGCCCGTTTTAAATAAACCCTTCGCTACAAAATCTACTGTTAAAGTATATAAAAATCTCATAGGCAGTTACGGGTTAAGGTGGAAGTTCTCCTACTATTTAAAAAAAAACACAATGGTATAAAAGTCCTTTATAAATAAACCCGCCACTACAAAATCTACCGTTAAAGTGTATAAGAATCTCAAGGACAGTTTAGGGTTAAGTAGGAGGTTCAACCAATCTTATCTCTCGGCTTAAATGTTAACGAAACATGGACTCTACACCGCAACATCCTGTATTCATGAAGGGCTTTCGTGACACACGGACAAGAAGTTCGTACGTACAACATTTTATTATATGAAACTCGAACCAAGTTTTCCAACCAGTCTTCTTTCTATAAACTAATTACTTAACGAACAACTTTTTTTAGAGTCTAATTGTTGCTTTGAAACTTTACTTGAGGCTCGGCAGATACTCAATTTTATTCTATGCTTTGATAGCGGTAATAGTGGTGTACCATTCGAGTTGCAAATATTGGTATATGTGTTCGTTTCAAGCTCATGAGGACGGATCCCAAATGAGTTTGAAACTAGTCGTGCAGTCGCGATATGACACACTTAAGTGACGTAAGCTTAAAAACCTGTTTTTTTTTAAAGAATATTAGGAATACTTTTTAGGTATGTCCAATATTCCCTTTTTCCCCTCCTACTAAGCTTAAATTAAAAGCTTGTATTAGGAGTGGGTGCGACAATACCCCAACGGTCCCCGCCAAATTTTATTTTTGTACGTCCCGCGGTTTTCGAGATTTCGTACAAGGTGACCTTTCTCTTTTATAATTGTAGATCAATTAACTACGAGAAAATTTTGAAATACCAGAAAATACATTTTAAAAATGGATCAAAATGTCAACATTTATACTTCTGTCTATACTCATAATAATTATGTATAAATAATAGTAATAAATAGAATACTAATATATAAAGCTAAAGAATTTGCTTGAATGCACTAATGTCAGAAACTAGTGGTTAAATTTGAAAATTTCTTTCAGTGTTAGATAGCCCATTTATCGAGGATATTGAGGATTATATCATCACGCTAAAGTTGAATCTAATTTTTTTTACCTAATTTTACGCGGATGAAGTTGTGGGAACAGCTAGTATCATATATGCTTTTGATCAGTCGAATATATCTGATGAATTGTATGTGATGAAAATGATTACAACGCTATATATCCTAATTTATTAGCATAATTTATTATAAAATATATCAACAAAAAGCATACGCGCCAAACATTGCTATTAGTCAATTCTTATACACACCAATTAGAAAAATCCACTAGATTTATCACTTTTCTAGAAATATAATATTTTATATATTAATGCACATATTATTAGCTATAAGCTGTTTGGGTAAAGAAATGTGTTATATGAGAGTTGATAAGCTAATCATTCATAAGTGGACTAACATTATGGAATCACTTTTCAAGATTTATGTTTGTTTACGAATAATTTAAATTATGTTCATCTGCATCATCGGAGAGTTATTTACTCCACTTAATAAAAAAAGTCTTAATAAAAATTTATATTTCATTCTCCTTTTTAAGAAATCATAATTACCTCCACCATCGTTTCTATTTGGACTAGTTGGTCGTTGCTGTTGTTTAATTTATTGTATTCATTCAATTCTCTTAAAATCTGTTGTGGATTGAGATATTCTTGAAGTACATTCTTATCTGTTGGTGTTCTTTGTAAAAACCCGACATAAATAAGGAAACTTTGACTTTGAATATACTAGTCAAATAATAACAATTAAAAAAAAAAAAAGAATTACATTCATATGTGGTTAATTTTTAAAGGTTGACAATAGGATGAGAAATATCAGAGTTAAATTGTTACGTATTAACTCAAATCATCTACAGAACGATCGTGATGTATACAATTACGAGTCATTGCGAGGAGCAAAAGGATATTAGACATACCTAAAAAGTATTCCTAATATTTTTTTTTAAAGTTCTATGGAATCGTCAAACATTTTCAAAGCTATCACTGATTCGGAAAAGTCAAATCAAGACAATATCAACAGAATGAATTCTTTGCAAACTTTAAATAATTTTTGAGACTAGCTGCGCCTCTCGGTTTTACTGGCTTAGCACGTATTGTTATTTTATATAGCATAATTTATTCAACACTACTTCGAATCCTAGCTCCTTACAATACCTGAAAAATAATTTGTCTCCGAAATTTTTATGGTCAGGTATCTTACACTGATGGCGGTTATTTTTAGTTCAGTAGCCGGCATTAGTCGATCGGTAGGTTAAGCAGGTCTTACTGCGGCCAGGGTGATAGACGGGTGACCCATTCTAACACCGTTTTTCAAACATTTGACCTGTTCTGTGTTTCCGGAAGGCACTTGAAACAGTGTGTCCCCATTAATGCCACCGAGTGATATTAGTCGTGAGATGTGATAACGTCAGACAGGAGTTAGGCATCTTACATAGAACTATGAAACCTTAAAGAAAAGAGCATACTCATTTCTCAAAGGCCGGCAACGCATCTGCGAGCCCTCCGCTATTTCAAATTGTTTTTGTCTTCAATTTTGCCTGTCATCTCTATTGTGTACCGTCTTTTGAAAATAATATGCAAACTGCTGCAAACGTAAGCAAAAAAGCTATTTATAACAATACTTTACTAGCAGTAATTAAATACCAATTATTTTAAAGCCTTTGTGTTACACTTAATGCATTTCCTGAACGATCCATAGTTTTTTGCATATGTTACTCGAATTTTGTCGCATTAAAGAAAAACACGAAACGTATACACGTGTTTTTTTTAATGTGCAGTGACTCGGCTAGACTAGACTAGGTTAATTCACTACTTTTCAGAAACTAATTTATATTATTTATAGCAGCAACTAATACTAAAATGCTAATATTTCAGCGAGAAACAAATATTTAGCTGGTTAATTATACGTTTTTGTAAATTCGTTTAAAGTATCATGGCGTCTTTTTGACGTAACATCTTGCCAAACATACAGCTGTACTTGAGCGTGATTGGAGTGTATACGTTAGCAACCACTATTTTTTCATCAAGATGTGACGTCATGCGCTCAGATTGCTGTTTGTTACGTGATATATATCTCTAATTTAACTGATTTATTATATTTATATTACATATGTACATATTATACAATCTTTCCTTTGTTTAAATCATGTCTCTATCGTATGATCCTCATTATTTATATAATGCTAGCGGACCCGGCAGACATATCCCGCTTAAATATAAGTTATCCTATCTTTCATGTTGAATAAAACTGCAGTTGGTGTGCAAATTTGATTAAAATCGGTTAAGTAGTTTAGGAGTCCATCGCGGACAAACAACGTGAAGCGTAATTTATATTTATTAAGATAATATATCTAAAGATTAAAATAATGTTGAATGAAATGTATCAACATTTATTAAAAAATATATTAAGTAAATTTTAAGGTGCATGTTCCTGAAATGGCTAACCTACTTACTACTTGCTACTTGGTAAGTAGTTACCAAGAAATATCTAACAACCTTTCAAAAAATGATCTCTTCCAGAAAATTTGCCATTTGATTCGAAACCATGTAACAGAAACATAATTCCATTACAATCTGAATCTATCTCGATCTATAGCGAACAGGAATATCTACAATGTTATTAAAATTTTGGTCACCCTAGTCCGAAATATTTCTCATTTCGTTTGCCGTTTTTGCGAATAAAATTCTTGAACAAAGCGCTGTGTTCGTCACTCACCGCAACTAAGCCCGACGGCCATTCGCTCTGGCTCCCCCATTTTTATTATAATATTTTTTATGTTGTATATTGTGTAAGGAAATTTGTAATAACCTTCATGACCAAGTGACATTCTGTTTAGTTTCACTAGTTATAACGAAGTGACTACGGTGGCCCATGTGTTGTCGGCCAAGAAAGGTCTTTACCATTTTTATTATAATATTTTTTATGTTGTATATTGTGTAAGGAAATTTATAATAACCTTCATGACCAAGTGACGTTCTGTTTAGTTTCACTAGTTATAAACGCTTTATGGCTACCCACGATACGGGAGTACCTAGTGTGGGTTCCATTGGAGACATGTTATGCCTTTTTTAGTTATATTATTTTGAATTTAAAAAAAAAATTTTTGGATGACAGCTCCTTACCGACTTAAAGAAAATTTTGCTAAGGGTGATTGCTAAAAATTAACGTAATGCATAACAAGCAAAAATGAGCCTTTTAACTAATTGCATTACGAACATAAACAGTGGCATAACTGGCCATAACTGACTGACTTCAATGTACTGAGTTTAAGCTAAAGAATAGTCGTAAATACAAATAATTCACGACGGTACATCTATACCTCTTAAATAGGTGAAGATCTGTAGATATTTTGCCAATGGACACGGTATTGATCGTAGATACGTAGTTCGGATAGAAATATTTTCTTTTGTCGTATTATATTATTACCTATAAAACCGGAACGAGACATAGCTTCATTTGAATGATTATGTAATGTAGCCGGGGACTTTTTGTAGCTGCGCAAAGTTTTTTAGAACTTTGTAGTCTTCAAGGACAAAAATATAAACACTTTCAGCTATGTCTGGCCCCGGCATTATTAAGTCAACCTGAATTTACTACATGTCAATTAAGCTCAAAGAGAATACAATAATGATTAATGTTTAACTTAATGACATAGGTTTATTTTTTAGTTACATTTTTTATACTAATTATAAGTTTCCGAATTTTCTGACTATTGCTTTTACAAAATAAGTTTAAAATTATAATATTAAATTTGTTGTACATAATCCGTGATCAACTGTTAACTTGTTTCTTTATTTCATGTAAGCATTTAATTCAAGTATCTGTGTCTCTTGGTATTTGATTGCTTTTATAATGTCTGAGGAATCGCAAGCATACGACAACGATACAAGGACTGCTTGTAAGTACGAAACCGAACTTCAAGTAAAACACTAATGCTACCGTTTTACACAACTTAGTTGCTAAATATTGCTAGTACGAATGATATCAAAACTCGCACGTATCGAATCCTTACTGTCACGGCCATGTAAATGTTTAAAATGAAAGCACGAACCTTCATTTGACGTTTCGTTTTGTTCGTAATAACAAGTAAAACTATCGAGAATGTTCGTGCTAGGCCCTCAGTGCAAGGTATGCCCAAAAGCCTTTATACCTTATTATAAAAATTAACGAATCAGAATGTCTTAAATACCAACAGAAGAGTTAATGTGATGCAAAAAGTAATATAACAAGATGGCTTTACTCACGTTTACTGTAAAAATTGCGTCTTACCTCTCGGCCTGCACTAAGACTAGGCACGCCACCACATATGGTGGAAGCATGGTATCTAGGGCAACTAAATTAGTTCATGAATACCTCCCTGGCTACGTGGCCCACGTCTCCGTAAAATTAACTCTACGTTTAGCTGTACACGTCTTTATAAAAAAACTAATTTATACATTATTTTAATTTTAATTTTGTAAATGAATATACTATATTCGGAAAATGTCTTTAGATAAATTGAAATCTTTATTAAATCTATTATCTACTATTGAAGTTATTTAACAAATAGCCACATTCCGTCCGTTAAAAGGTCATAAGATAGAATTTGTACCCTTCCTACTCGTCGAGCTGTCACCGTTAAAAGTTTCTCTTACTATCTCGCTCCTTTCCTATACAATAAACTAAATAAAGAATTGTCCATTTATAACCTGCCAGTCAGTCAATGTAAAAGAAAAGTAACTTCTTATTTAATGAATAAGAACTACGAAGACACAGAAGATCTCCTACAATCACTATTTTAAGTCCACAAATTATCAGTTGTTACAATATTCTGCGAATTTTTTTTTTTATATATTTTTTAAAGATTCTCAAATATCAGCACTCCAAACACACTCCCACACACACATAGACACATATACAGATACACAATCTCACATTCCGCATGAACAAAACATGCATGTTTTTTATTACTGTTTTTTTTTACTACTATTTTATTATGTAGCTTTGATAGCTAGTTAAGTAATTAATTTAGTTAAGGAAATCAATGTATTTGTCAATTTTGCCAGTAAGGGGAGAGGGCTGGTTACCCTTAACACAGATTTGACAATCTAGCTAGCGTAACCAGTTTTTTCAGGGGCTTATCTGAGAATTTATGAGGGTTTTAAAGCTCATTGAAATAGTTTAATATATTGAATTTTACAATTTATCGCATAAATAATATAGAAATGAATGTATATTTGAGAACCATATTTGGCACACGGAGACTAATTCATAATTTAAAGTAACACGTTTTTAATTACGCTAAAAGAGTTCGATTTATAGTCCGTTTTGACACTTACCTTATAAATAATAAATAAATACAGGACTATATGACGCAAAGACGTCTGTTCCTAAGGTAGACATGCTATTGCCCGTGTTATAGGTAACAGACGCCTGTTATACAGAAACATACATTTTTTGTAGAAATATATAAATACATACATATAGATAATACATCCAGACCTTATGGATATTTCTAAATAAAAATATCATGATCTCAATAAAAGTATCATGAGAAACATAATCATTAATAAAAATAATCTTAAATTTGATTGAACATTCTAAAATTAATTTAAGAAAAATTACAAAAGTTGGCAACAAGGATTTTATATGAAAGAGCGAACTTTTCTCTCGCATAAGCGTGATCGCAATTTTTTCAGTAAAGCGCTGTCGCTCAGAAATGAACAATAAACGGATTAAAGCAAAGTAGTTTAGCTTCTCATGCATGTCATGGATTTCCGCAAAGTAACGCCTGATTCTATCAATTATGTAAATAATATTAAAAATATAATACTTTGGAGGAAAACATAGGTCGTACCTTAATCAGTGCTGGCATTTGAGTCTATCGCTAGGTTAAGTCGTACTTTACACGGCCCAGTGACAAATGGGTGCCCAATTCAAAATACAAAAAAAAAAATCAAATATCTGACCCTTTCCCTGTTTCGAAATGCACGTAAATTAGTGGTTCCCGATTAATGTCACCGAGTGAGATTAGTCGTGAGTTTGTGGGGATTCCAGGGATGACGTCAGAATGTTTTCGGTCATCTTAACTCGCCCCACAGCCACGTCCTCTCTAATTCAAGTGGCCTGTTAGTAAACTGGGATAACACAAGGTAGAAGAAATAAAACTTACCTCTCTGGATGCTTAAATCTGCAGCCGGGTCTAGCACAATGTAATCCATAGCGACAAGGTTTACTGCTGCCGCCTCGTTTCGACGAATCTGGCTGAAAAAGTATTGACACGTTATGCCAAAATATCCCAACTCCATACACCAAAGAAGAAGAAAATGCATTTTGTTTGTTTATGTATAAAAACTTTAATACTGCATTAACTAGTCTTAAAATATATAAGATATGACAACATTGCTCACCATTTGCCCACCATTTTGCTCTATCCATCGCCTTACAAATGCCTTGTCTTTTATATATTTTTACAATACAATCAGTTTCATTCATTATCCTTCCAATGCATTCAGTCAATCAGCTTTCTGACATCGAGAAATAAATAAATTTGATTGTTTACCTCTTTCTGAACACCTTTCGACCAATAAGCCTTTTCATGCGCCGTTACTCCACCGCAATTTATTGCCAAAATTGGTGGCAATCTGAAAATCATGGTACAATTCGAGAAATCATTTCATTTATTTCACAATAACGTCCACAACATCATCATCGACATAACACAGATTTGTATTAAAACTACGTAATTTTCAGAGGTCGTCAACCTTTTGGCAGGCAAGGGCCACATTATTCAAAAATAATAATGTAGGTGAACTATACTAGTATAATAATTATTTGGAAATAGGCGTCCAGTTGTCATTTATGTAGGTAGAGATAGTAATCGATATTCAAAATGCTAAATTTAAGTACAGGACGAGAAAACTTTAGACTCACATAATGTAATAAAATAACTATTATTAATTTATAAGAAATAGATTGCCCATTACAAAACAGACGCGGGCCACAAAGTTTCCGACCGCTGTCTTACATAAATAAATTAAAAAATGAGTTAACGAATGGAGTAAAAGCTAAAATTCAGTGCTGTTTTAAAAATGGCCTCTTAACAAATGTGACTAGTCATTAAAATAAATACATAAAGTCTATCAAAAAGGTTTTTGCGCAAAATTAAGAGATAAAAATTTTAATGCATAATCATGGCTGAGTGGCATGCACTTGCAAAATAACTTACCATTCCATAAATTATTTATTAAGTGTCCATCTCGCAGGCTTGAATTCTGTTCATAATGCACTTTTTAACCTAACCATGCTTCTGTAACCTCTGACTTAACTCTATGTAACCTCTAAAATCTGATATGTGCAAGACCGGAATACGCGTGAATTTATACAAAACTATGTTCAGTGAATTAAGCAGTGTCCATCTCGGTCTTTTTAGATGTTGTTTAAATATCTAACATTACGTCATTGACACAGATTGTCAAGGCGATTTTGTTTCTAGCATGATTGAGAAATTAAAACTATTTTGATCTATGATTGGTACTAGAAATTTAAGAGCTCAAATTTCACACCATATTCCTACATTTTCTTTATTAGCGGGCAACAAAAACATGCGAGCAATTATTTACATATTAAAGCTACTTATAACATGCAACTAAAATTTGAAAACAATACTCGTGCTTGTATGGAAATCATCTTGAGTTCTTAATTTGACCAAACCAGGGTGTGCGGTGTAACTTAAGAAAAGCCCACTTAGATAGACAGACAATTAGACCTATTTCCTATAATATCAATAAACAAATTCATAGACATAGTTTGTATTTTGTTGTTACTGTTGTAAATAACTTTTTAGATTTTTTCATTGTTATACGCACAAGTGTATTGTCAGACTAATTTTATAGTTCCTTATAAAATAACTATTGCATATCAGGCCTATTTTCTTCGGATCAATTTAATTATCACCGTATATTACGTACGCGAAAAAATACCTTCGCAACTGCATAAAATTTGTATGATTAGTACAAGATACAAGATACGTTATTTTTAAAAGTGCAGGTTTTACTAGTCGGTTTAAAAAAATAACTTATCTCTTTTGCTTATCTACGGTTTAAAAAAAAAACAGAGGCAAACTCTGTTTTTGCGAAAATTGCATCTTACCTCATCCAATAATACATCTAAAGATCATTTGAACAAGTTTGATATCTAAGGTTGATAAACAATATGGACTTTTTTGCGATCATCGGCTATTTAACAATGTAATTTGCCTTTATTGGCTTCGTATTAAGGTTTAAAAACAAAAAACTATAATTAAATTGTTATGTTGTTCACCCCTGCCAATATGTATTTTATCTTACTTTATTCCCTCTGTCCCTGAGAACCTGCTTAGGAAAAGTTTGAAGCTTGAAATCCAAATTAGTGTGTGTGTGTTCTTAATATTATATATATTAAACACAAGAACAAACATAATATTCTAAGCTGTCAATGTATAGATCAGATAAACCTATAAAAACGGCTTAAACATTGATCTTTGCTTACTTGTCTAATGCTTAAGCAAATAATTGGTAAAGGCAGTGGTAATAAAACCCTAGACTACCTTATCTTTATAGCGAATGTACTGTTTTTGCATTTTTTACCTGACCAGTGGTTGCAAGAGTTACCTGACCAGTGGTTGGACTAAGTACAAGTATTTATACTAGTTGCCCGACTAATTGCCAGTGGTTGGAATAATTACCATTGTTTGCACTACTTACCAGTCTATTTACCAGTGGTTGCATTAGTTAACTTACCTATGATTTCACTGCTTACCTTTCTAATTACAAAATGGTTGCACTAGTTACCTGTTCAATTACCAAAGGGTGCACTAGTTACTTCATCAGTGGCTGCACTATATATATAATCAACGGCTTATCTAAGCAGCAGCGATAGTACTAATTACCTGAGCAATGGTTACGCTGGTTATTCGACTAATTAGCATTGATTGCGCTAGTTACCTGAGAACGGTGCGGTTTGCGCAGTGGGCGTGAATTTCGCACAATTTGACTAATAACCTGACCGATTACTAGCGGTTACACTACTTACTTCAACAGTGGCTGCCTTATTTACATGATCAGCAGTTTAAGTAGCAGCGGTCGCACTAATTACCTGACCATTGCTTGCACTAGTTACATGAACATAGATGTCACCTAAGCAATGGTCACACCGGTTATCCGACAAATTAGCATTGGTTGCGCTAGTTACTAGAGCAGTACTTGCACACTTTACTTGACCAGAGAAATAAGTAGTTTCCTAAGGAATTGTCGCACTGTTTACACGACGAATTAGTATTGCTTGCACTATTTACATGATCAATGGTTGCACAAGTTACATGACACGAGATGTCACTAGTTACCTGAGCACGGTGCCCGTCTGCGCCTTGTGCGTGAATCTCGCCCAAGTCCATAAATTTCATGACCAGTTACCAGCGGTTGCCTTAGTTACTTCAACAATTGCTGCACTATTTACATGATCAACCAAGTAGCAGCTTAGTAGTTTAGTAAAGTAGCAGTGATTGCGTTAGTTACCTGAGCACGGTACCCGTCTGCGGCGTGAGCGTGAATCTGGCACAATTTCACTAATTACCTGACCAATCACCAACGGTAGCACTAGCTACTTCATCAGTGGCTGCACTATTTACATGATCAGCGGATTAGCTAAGTAAAAACGGTAGCACTAATTACCTGACTAGTGCTTGCATTAGTTACATGAGCAGGGATGTCACTAGTTACCCAAGCAATGGTTGTACCGGTTACCCGACTAATTAGCATTGGTTGCGCTAGTTACCTGAGCACGGTGCCTGTTTGGGCTGAAACTAATCGAACTCCTTTTGATTTTGCTGAGGGGGAAAGAGAATTAGTTTCAGGGTTTAATACAGAATATATACTTTGGCTATGGACAAAAGCCTAATAGTATAATATTACTCACGATATATTATATAAAAAGCATAATACACATTTGACTCAGTCTCTAACACTATAGTTGCTTAAGTAAACCTGAACACTTTCAGCCGACTTCAAAAAATGCCAGTCCAGTTCTGATAATTTGAATTCGTTTTTTTATAAAAATTCTATTTAAAAAACTCTTGGCTTAAGTTAGATCGCTGTGTTAAAACAAACAAAAACAATAACCGCAAAGTGGCCAATGCGATCGCTGCACGATCGCACGTCCACTTCTAACCTATCCGCAACAGAATTACGTTTCGTTTAGAATGTCAGCTTCCCTAAACTGAATATCACTCATTAGAGTGATATTCAGTTCAAACAACAACTTCGAGAAGAGAAAAAAACAATAATATTTATTTTTGAGAAGAGTAACCCAACTTCATAATTACCCAAGTTACTAAATGTAATGTTCGTATTGTTAAATTTAAGGACTACACTGAGTTACGATCTACTTAAGAAGGAAGAAATAATTCTAAATGGCTAACTAATTTACCTTTTCAACTTTCAGTGCTCAACAGTAAAGAGGAGCCGTTCAGTGGACTAAAGTCATCACGCAGAACTAAAAAAAATAGTTATATACAATACCCATACAAAGATCAGGAAAAAACATTTTCTCGATTTTTGATTTAAGTATCCGAAACAAATGGCTAACCTAATACAGCCTTAGCACTTAATCAGATCAGTCTACCGTCTACAGATCAGTCCCCAACAAACCGGTTGCTTTAAAAATGAAAAAAAAAATTAAAATTTTAATCATTTTATAGCACTTAAAATGTGGTTATCAATTGAAATTAAGTTAAATTTTTATTTTATTTCAGGTAAAGTACCCCCATATAATACAGTAGGAAATGATTGAATTGTCAATTATTTTTATAATAAAAATTAAAAGTTAATACAATGTCAAAGATAATTATTCAAAAATCTTATCGATGTCACTGGGCTTTTTAAACTATTAAAAATCTTCTTTTAAATTGTAATATATATCATGACATTATTACTTTAAGTTCCTAGAAGAATCCAACTTATTTAATTTCAAGAAAAAATGCCGTTCCGTAAATATCCGTCTCACCGAAAGTTTTGGGCCAGAGCCATAAAAATAAAAGACACATCTCTAGCAAAAGTTTCGTCACAAAAAACGTAGGCTGCGAAATCAGAATCATTCAAATTGGTTCATCCAGTCGTATTCTGAGGTATCAAACATCCACCCTATAATAGGCTCCCACTAAATATGAACTATTAATAAAGAGGGTTTTGGAACCTTTATAGGAGCCTTAGAAAAACTCAGGCGCGTTAGATTAAGATAATTTAAGTTTTTCTTCTATATATATCATGTAACTCTCTTTTTATATAGTGTATATATCGTTGATGGCTTTATTAAATAAAATAAAAGATAAAATAAGGAAAGTTAATTACATTGAGATAAGTTTATGTTTCCACAATCTAACGAATTCAGTGTGAAATAAAGCAATCGGAGAGTCACAAAATTGTAAGAAAAAACTTCGACTCGTCGCTTGTCAAATAGTCGTGTGCGATTAATTTTATTTTATTGTAAGGGAAATCCTTTAAGCATTGCTGTAAAAATATAGTGAGGATTTTTTCAAGGCAATGTTGATAAAAACATCAATAATGCCTGAAGTGAAAACATCATGATCTTACCTTAACGTTGTTTATCGTTTTTGCGTCTACATAGTCCAAACCCCACAACGCTTTAGTGACTACAAATTTTGCATCACGGGCTCCCCTTCTATACTTACTACCAGGAGATGAACAAATCGAATAGATAGTCGTTTTATGCGCCTACAGATATAATAAAATAATTATAATTCTTTGTCAAATATAGTCGAACTAACTTTTGCATATTGGACAAACCTCTGTGGTTTATAATATGCAATTTAAAGATGTCTTATAATGTATTTTGTTACAAAATTAAATAAAAAAAAAATAAAAAAAAATTTTCTTTTTATTGCACAACCAATAACGGTGTACAAAGGGAGGGCATAATGCTAAAAGCATTTTTGTGCCAGCCTACCTGAAAACGTACTAGTAAAAAACTTTTCAAGTATGCATATATATATTTGTATGTAATTAAAAACTAAACCTATCCGTAATATATATAATGATTAATAAACATTATAAAATAAAATAAACATTTAGTACAGAATATATAGTTGAAGCTTTAAGAGAGGTTTTTACATTATATGTTATATTCGTATATATGAAATTATGTTACTGCTAATTTTATCTTTCATATGATTATGAGCGCCGAGAGTGTTCTAGAAAAATATTGCAGTAATTTTTGGTACTGTGTAATGTGTCCTTGAGTCCCCAAATAATAAGCGTATAGGGGGAGGTCGAGGTCAAAGGCTTTGTTTATCAGGCCAACCCTTGCCCGGCGCAGCCTTTGCCGTTATTTACAGGTTGGTCCGGCATTTCGTTTTCATTTTGGACACTTTTACATTGGCGTCATATGCTTATAAATCTTTATTTATAAGAATTTTAGATTTTTTTTCTTTTTTAATACTTTATGATTTACTTTTTATTTCATTACCAAAACTCAAATCACAATCTTTACTAATATTATAAATGTGAACGTAACTCTGCCAATTACGTTTTAGAGGTTGGCTCAACCGCTGAGTGAATTTTAACGAATTTCGGTATAGGGATAGATGGGTCCTTTCAGAAATACGCAGACTAGTTTTTGTTGCGAAAATGAAATTTCAAAGGGTTGAAAGTTTGTTTTGTAAGTCGAAGAAAACAACGTGAATGAAGTCGTGGATTAAATTTAGTAGTCATTATATTTGGTAGATAACGATTAAAAATAAAAAAAAGTGCTACTGGATAAGGCCGACCGTTTCTTTTTAACTAGAGTTCCGTAGTACTACAAGAAACCCTTATAATTGCGATCTGTCCGTCCATCCGTCCGTCTGTCTGCCCTTAAGGTGGTTATGGAATAAGCCCGCCTTTGTACACATTCTTACATTATCTAGTTTTAGTTTATTTTATGTATTTTTCTGTTATTTTTTTGTGTACAATAAAGTGAATTAAAAAAAAAAAGAAGAACATTTTTTTTTATGAAATTGATATCGTTTTCTTATCATAATCTACATTTATGCTGTCCCGTATGTCACAAACATAATGTCCTTTCTTATTCGTCCATGGTAATGTATTCACAGACAGAATCACAAGAAAATTTAAAAAAAATGTGAACATGTTTAGAAATATCGAATCGAAAACGTAATTTTTAGAAGTATGTACTTGTGTACCTGCTTGTCGTTGAGGAGGTCGTGACCGGCATATAAGTCGCTCGCTAGGTCAGGTATCTCTTGCTGCGATTGGTTGATAGATGAGTGACCTATTCTAACACTGGTTTATATTTGATATCCGACCTTCTCCGTGTTTCGGAAGGCACGTAAAACTCTCAGACCCGATTAGTGACACTGAGTGATATTATTCGTGAGATTGATTGATTGATTCGAGAGATTGTGATGGTTTCGAAGATGACGTCAGACGGCAATCGGTCCCCTAAACTCGCTCCACGGGCACATTTTTATATGGGTTTTAGATACATTGTAGTTTTTAAAAAAGGTTTTTATTTGCACCGAGCTCAAACTGAATAATTAATGCATGAGCGATATGTTGGTGCCCGAACGAATACGAGGGCACTAAATTAACACGAGTGCATTAATTACTCACTTCAGCAAAGTGCGTAATCTACTATAAGAACTTTTTTTTAAAAACTGTCTATTGACATTTTTTATCTTTTCTTTCTAAATATGTAGTATCAAAGTTTTACATTGCATTAAACGCCATTTGATTTTTGTTCTCGAATTTATTCAGTCGATTTTTATTTTCAGCCAGTATCGTTTTAATCCAATGCATACATTTTATACGAAACTTAATTAGAAACATTGAACCTCTGTGGTAAGCTTATATTAAAATAAAAAAACAGTAATCAAAAATAGTAATTAAATTTCACGCAAGATTACTGTCCTGTTTTGGTTCTGAGAAGAAAAGGCGTACTTTCTGATCAGATATTAATGATAACATTACTGCGTACATGAAAGAAAACAATTTTGTGAGTCATGACTCCAGCGTATCAAGTATAGCGACCAGATCTTTTATCAATTAAGTCCTTTGCACGATGTTCCGTTTGCCCCTTGTTATATATGTCAAAAAGCGCTGTCCTTGACTAAATTTTCCATATCAAATAAAAGGTAACAAATAACAAAACAGGGTATCTAGGGTACATATAGGGTAGATTATAGGAGGGTAGATATAGGGTAGATATTTTGACTAGATTTGCTTATGTATCTACATAAGCAAGTACAAGTACAGAAAAGCAGTATAATTTTCTACTTGACATAAGGACGTTAAAATAACTTTTTGAACCTTTGTCCTCAACTGTACTTAAGAAAGTGATAAAATATGATTTACTCAACTTTTCAAGTAATTAGTAACTTCTTTAATAAAGTTGGCCGTATTTGTCGTGAACGGTGGAAAAGTGGAAATCTTTTTAACCGTTCTGCTAACCAGTCCAGCTATAAAATTCTTATTCGTGTAAACGAAGATGTAGAGAATAATGGATGCGCTATATAGTTTATCGTCTACTTAATGTTTCCCGTGACTGTGTCTGTTTAAAATTAAACTTAACTAAGAGTCCTTACACCTCCTTCGATCGAAAAATCCGTTCTTAACGAATGTCTGCTAACGGTAACAGGATGGTGTCGCGTCGCCACGCGCAAGTGACAGAGATATAGAGTCAAAGAATTAGTTAAAATTTGTTTGGGCTGATTTCATTCATTGAAGAAATGTGACTCAAAAAAAAGCATTGCTGTGTAACTGATAGAGTTCATACGCGCAAAGATTAACGAAATGTAGAGTTAATGAATGAAACCATACTATAAGAAAAAAAATCACATATTAATTGTTATTTTCATTTAAAATTACAAGCGGAAGGTTTCGCAAATAACAGAATTTTGTATGTGCAATTTAATTTACAGTATATAAATAAAAATCAATTTCCTAAATTTATGTTCGCGCATAACTTCCGAACAGCTGCACTAAAATTGATAATTATTCTTTTGTTGTACTCGTTATTGTCGGGAAAACGTTTGTATAATTAAGACATTTTGTCTGTCTGTGTGTTTGTTACAAGTAAATTTCCAAAACAATTATTTACCTATTTAATAGGGATTAACATAAGTTACTTTTCTTGTAACAAACTTATTAGGTTTTACGGAAAATTAAACCCTCAAAATATAACAAAGTCACTGAATCCATGCGAGCGAAGTCGCGAGAATCAGCTATTTTATGTGTATTATACAAAATTCAAACGCTATGTATGGTGCCCACATGGAGAAAAATGATTTAACTTACGTTTTTGCTATGGGTATCTTATCTTATGCAGTTAGAAAAAATATACGTATATATTCAATATAGAACTTCTGCAAATTTGTTTTATTTTAAATAGGTATCTTTTGCACTCAGATCTAAGTAACTATAACATTTTTAAGCAGTTTTATGGAACTGTATGTTATACGTATGACTTTTTCATTTATTTGAAATTTTTTTTTTAAACTAGGTATGTTTTGCACTCAGATTTTGGTACTTATAACATTTTTAAGCAGTTTTTATGGAATTATATGTTATATATTAAAAATTTTAAACTCAAGTCTTCGTGGTCTAATAACATTATGATCTATTTAAAACGAGTACGTATCACGATAATTAATTTTGATTTGTCAATGGTTCGATCCAGTTACGAGGATACTGGTTCATTCCAACACGTGGACGAAATATAAAACGTTGTTCAACCTAAAACAAACGCGCAGCCAAATTCAAATGCACAAAACAATAAAATTATACACAGCCCTAATATATTTAATATTGCATAGGCCGATGAATAATCGCCATATTACCAGCTAATTGCCTCAAAAACAATTAAGCGATAACAATAAAAAAAAAAATCGACGCTACAGTCTTTTTTCTATTTCAGCAAATTCTTCTTCAATAGTGTTAGTCTTGTCGAACGTTTTCATCTGTTCACCTTTTAATGCTAAACATACTGGCTGCTAATATAATAACTTTATTAGCAGTCTCCAGACTGAACGAGTAGGTGCTCCTACCAACAATTTTGTTTTGATGCAAAGCGATAATTTTTTTGTCAGTTTTTTTATTAATTAAAATTATTTAAAAGAACCTTTGAATGGATCCATTTCGACGTGTTGTTCAGAAGGTTTTTCACGACACTAGTTAAATTTAAACTACACGTTAAAAACACGCTTATTCGTAAAGCGTATTATACTGTCGAAGACTGTGTTAAAGATAAAACTGCTTGGAGTTCAATCGCTCCAGCTTTGTACTTGATATTTAACATGCAAAAATGTGAAAAACTAATTTCTGCAAGAACTGTTTTTAAAAGTGTGGCTAACGAGTTTCTTGCTGATTCTTCTCGTGGCTCAACTCTTCCGAACCAGTGGTAGCTTTTAAAATATTTGATGATTCAAAAGAGCTTGTAAAAGTCTACTTGAATAAAATATCATTTGAATTTTGTTGGAATAAACTGGGGTGAACTAAGGCACACAGTGAGCTAATCCTGAGCTTTGTGGTTTACCAGAATCCACATAGACCATGTACTTCTAACGAGTGTTACGTCGGGCTAGTCTGACACTAATTGCCTTCTCAAAAAGAAATAATATATTAAATCTCGTGACAACATGTATATTTGTGATAAACTCTTAAACTATCAAATGGCCAAAATCGTGTCAAGACACGCTTATATAGATGGGTTTCGGGTCTTATAAGCTATAAACGTATTTGTTAAATAATAACTTCAGAAGTTTTTGTCCGATTTCGTTTAGAATAATTTTCCTAATGAATTTTTAGCATGTTTTACTAACATAGCAAATTTCAAGTCTGTGTCTAATAGTTTGGAAATGCTAGGGGAGGCACCTTACGGGCAAAGTGTAATTATAAGGGTTCCTTGTAGCTCTGCGGAACCATAAGAACTGGTATTGATCTCGTTACTATCTGTAATTTAGTCCAACTTAAAACAACGACCAGTCTTTCATCTCGATTTATTTTACCATAATATTATTTATTGCGAACTTAATATTTAATACAATAATCACGTGTATTGAAAAGCAATTCAACCACAATAGTGGTGACCGATGGAATGTGTAGAATATAAGTGGCAGTTGTTCAAAATGAGCCTATCACCGTGTCAGAATAGTTGATTTGAAAGTGTTTCTCTATGGAGCCTCACTGTGACGAGGAGGGTAGATCCCTGGTTTATAGTGAGTATTTCGGTATGTAAACTATGTATATACGAGTACAGTGTATGTTGAGGTGCTTAATAGCATTTACCAGAAAAAGAAAATGGCTGGATAGATTTTTAAATAAAATTAATTTTGGATAGCTTAAAAATTTTACTATTATTTTTTTAGTATCGACGCTTTCAAAATCGGGGTGGTGATAGTTTAATCAGAGGCCGGCTTTGGAGTAATCCTTCTTGGCATTATGAATAATAAATAAATAAATATATACAGGACTATATGACACACGGACGTCTGTTCCTAAGGCAGACAAATTAATGCCTGTGTTAAAGGTAACACCCTCCTGTTATACAGAATTTTTTTTTTTTTGGAAATATATAAATACTTGCATATGGATAACACACCCAGACTCCAGGTGAGAATCGAACCCACGACCCCCGGAGCAGAAAGCAGGAAAACTGCCCACTGCGCCAACAGGTTAAATTTGGAGGGGGGGAAAGTTTCAAGTCTCTACGTCTAAGAGTTTGGAAATGCTAGGGGGGGGGTCCACCTTACGGGCAGACAGACGGACGGACCGACAAGGTGAAATTATAGGGGTTCCTTGTAGTACTACGGAACCTTAAAAAAGAATTAGCGAAATCGGTCCAGCCGTTCACGCGTGACGCCGTGATCATGGGAAATAGGGAATCATTTTTCTATACATAGATTTTGGACCGGAGAGTCTACGTGAGTCACCAGGAAATTTTGGCGTATGATAAATGTAATTCTTCAAATGATTTGTATTAATTTATCGATGATTATTATAATCCGTTACGTGTTGTCACTATCAGGGCTTAGTGGGAATAACCATATTATTAATCGATAAGGAATAGACAGAGCCAACAGGCTGCATATCGATAAATAAGGCAGATATAGATAGATTGATCGATACATAGTTTAGCTATTGACCGTGGTTTCGCTCGCGTTTTTTCTAAGGTTATTAAACTATTACTTATAATAATGATAATCATATCTTTATTTGCAAGAATGTGGTACAAATGATGTTATATAGTAATTAATTCCAATACATTCAACTATAATTGCAATTTTCTTGCTGTTACTTAGAAAATAGAAAATAACGCATCTTCCTCTATAAATGCTAAAGGCGTGCTCGGTAGAAAATACATTTTTATTTTTATCTCGGTGATCTTTGCTATTCCATTTCATAGTTTATACTAATTCTATAGTCGGTAGTAGGGATATAAGAACCCTACTGCAGCTATATTAGTTTAATTTGTGCAGCCTTAATTTAAAAATAAAACTAAGCTATTGATTTATCTAGGTATTTCAATCCTACGTACATTGGTAATTTATGATTGAAATACAGGGCAACCTCGATTTAACAATTCGGAGGGGAACAAGAAAATATTCGTTACATCAAGTAATTCGTTGAACTGCGGTTTGTTATTTTGAGGTTAGATTGGTCTAAAATTCGTTATAAAGAGGTAAAAGAGAATTTGCGGGAATCCCGAACATAGTAGCTATGTTTAATTTTTTCGTCATAGGATTTTTGTCAACATAATTAATGACGTTTCGCTTTTCTGCAACCGATAAGGAACACCTTTTACGTTTCTGAGCCATTTTAACTTAAATCTTTAACAATAGTGACGAGCAGAAGTGTTTACATTACTTTCCATCAAACAAAACGAGTCTACAACCCGCGCAGCGCTACGCCTGTTACGCTTTTCGCGTACCTAAAGGGATTAAATAAACTGATTAAAAACAGACAGTACAATGTGTCGTTAAATAACTAGTGTTGACAATTTAATGAATGCGATAACTTACAAACAATGCTTACAATTGATGGATATTTAACTACATTGACTTTTAAATCAAACTTTAACCTTTATTACAAAAACTGTTCGAAAAAATAGTTCATGCCTACTTTTTTCAGTAATCATACCTAGCATTTGTTTTAGAGCCATTGAATTTGTTTAAGGATTACGTGTATGTGATGCATAAGCCAGTTTAAAAATCGAAATAGTAAAATACTTTATTGGTTAATTGCCTAACGACGACTCTGTTAGATTGCTTTATCTATGAAACTCGCGGCGACGTCAACGGAAAACGACGCGACTAATTCTGAATGGCGCGAAGCTTACGCACTTCGCGGCTTCTTTGATGCAAACGCCGCACCGACATGCAAAAACAATTGATCGAAGAAGTTTTAAGTTTTATTTACATTACGGTTTGATGTAAAAACATTGAAGAAATTTGTTTCTGATTGAAAATCGCATTGCATAAACGAGCAGGCGGTTCACGTAAGTGACTACCGACGCCCATGGACAACTGCAACACCAGAGGGCTCGCAGATGCGTTGCCGGCCTTTGAGAAAAGAGTATGCTCTTTTCTTGAAGGTCCCTAAGTCGTATCCGTTCGGAAATACCGAAGCAGGCAACTGATAATAGGGTTATACTTAATTTAGTTTTGAATAAATTGTAATAAAAATTAATTAAATGTATGGTAACATTTTACTTTATCTACACTAACTCCTAATGAGATGATGTGTGAGGAAAAAAATAAAATATTTTTGAACTTTTAAGTGTCCTATTAACAAACATTTAGGTGAACTGATGGAACTGTAAACTTAATGAATTGGAATAGTATTATATTATGAAGAAAATTACGTTCATATGAGACTATAATAAACGGTAGTTTGTCATTACATTTAAGTTAAAATTATATACTACACGTATTAACTACAAGAGAATTGAGTTCAGTATCCCTTGGCTCCTCGCGGTATGTATTTTTTTTTTCAAACTATTACATGACACTAAAATTTTGAATAAAAATTTATAACGGACACTGTCATAGAGACGAATTTCTATGGATTTATCGTGCGCCCATCAAAACACATTGAAGTTTAAAAAGTGTCCTAATTGAAGTTCGCTGCGAGCGAACGTAGTACGAACGTGCCATCAAAACACATTGAAGTTTAAAAAGTGTCCTAATTGAAGATCGCTGCGAGCGAACTAAGTTTGTACGAGCGTGCCATCAAACATATTGATATCTAAGAAGTGTCTTATTTAAAGTTTGATGCAAGCGAACTTAGTTTGTACAAACATGCCATCAAACATATTAATGTCTAAGAAGTGACCTAATTGATGTTCGATGCGATCACGTGCATTCAATTAGGACACTTCATAGACATCAATATGTTTGATGGCACGTTCGTATGAACTAAGTTCGCACGCATCGCGCATTTGCTGTCTGTTAGGGGGACGCCTAAGATGTTTAATAATACACTTTATAAGTTTTCTCAATTGTATTTCCTTTAATTTCACTACTTTTATATAGATTCATTTTCCACCAATCGCATGAATTTCACTGCAAACTTTAAATTTGATCTACATTTATTTAATCCATCTCACCAGTATTATATTGCATTATTTTCAGCCGTTCGCATGAATATAGCAAGCTCATGTGCGTACTTCTCAACTCACCTTTTGGTTTTTATTATAGAATTAAGTTGGGCCGCATTGCGGGATGCAAAAAAACGGCTATATCACCAATATACTACTTGTAAATAAATAATGGCTTTGTTGCCAAAACAAGATAAGATTATTGTTCATAAATTTAATTTTTATTTACAACATGTAATTGTCTTTGGTATTGTTTTGGTTTTTATTATAGAATTAAGTTGGGCCGCATTGCGGGATGCAAAAAAACGGCTATATCACCAATATACTACTGGTCTCCTGCATTCCTAACATTCTATCTCAGAGTAAAAGTAATTACTACTAATAATTCTCAGTTGAAAGAATCGTCTTATTAAATAACTATCCTAGTGACTCCTGTCCAAGTTTAGATCAAAGAGTGATTCTATATAATAAAAAGAGTTCATTTATACATAAAACTAATCGTTGGAATTTATCCAGCCAGACTTATACATAAAATAACGTATACTTCTAAAATAAACTCAAGGCTTAGAACTTAATACAAAATATTAAGCAGTGCAATATACCTAAAAGGAAACTTACTCAGTAATGTTACTCATTTTCAGTAGGTGGTGGATCACCTTATGGTGATGGACAGGGACTGAGGGATCGTATTCATGACGTCGTGCGACGTCGCAAGATGGACGTATTTGATGAACGAGGTGCAATTGTGCGCAAACAACATCCTCTTATTGTCATGTCGGTCGTCTATCATCTCTACTATAAGCTCCTTCCAACGGCTTTGTCCCATTCAAACGTTGTAAGGAAATTTATAATTCAGATACATACATGTCAACAATTTTATTTAAAACCGGCGGACCCGACAGACATTGTCTTGGCCTAATTTAGACTAGTCTCTTATTAGCCAATTAACGAATTTCCTTCGAGTAGTTTCCATAAAACGTGACACTAGCCGAATGTTTTATGAAATAATTATTTTACATGACAGGTCATTCCAGAGGTCAAGTAAAAAAATCATCTATTTCAAGTATTCTGAAATATTAAACAAATCTGCATTTTATAGTTTTTTTAGGGTTCCGTATTACTTGTACAAGGAACCTTTATAATTTCGCTCTCTCGTCCGCCCGTCCGTCCGTCAGTCTGTTTGCCCCTAAGGTGATTCCCCCCTAGTATTTCCAAAATATTAGACGTAGATTGTCAAAGCGTAATCGTGCCAACATACTAATTGTCAAATTTTATTTTTAATTTCATAACATGGCTATTCATTCGAGCGTTTCCGAATCCCCTCTCTCCTCCCTAAACTGCTACTGGTGCTACCGCTACCTAAGCTACTTTCCCGTTACGTTAACATATACCTCTACATTACAATCTTAGCAAGATTCCTTACATCTACTACTAGATTTTTTTTATTTTTTGAATTTGACATAGATTAACAGTCAACGATAAAAATGTTATAATTATAGGTATATGCCGATAACCAAAATATGTACATATGTACATTTAGACAAAGTGACGTGTTGCTTATAAAAATAAAAGCAAACTAAACTACTTACTATTCAAATGTAAACAATTTTCAATTGGCAATATTGATTATAATGATATGAGAAACTAATTTTAGATCGAGAATATTGAGATTGGTTATGTGTCAGAAACAATACACTGATAAAGTTTTTTTTTAATGTGATTTTGACATATTTTGTTTGACGGTCTTTATTAATCAAAATGTTTTATTAAATTGAGTTTTACTAGGTCTTTTGAGTTGGCAAATACTTTTAAAAGCTACCACTGGTTCGGAAAAGTCGAACCATTGGAAGAATCAGCAAGCAACTCTTTAGCCACTGTGTTAAAAATTGTCCGTGCAATCAATTACATCAAAAATATTTCAATATTATGTTTGTTCAGCCGGCTGTTATGTATAAAAATTTTCGCTTTGAATTTACGGTCATAAAATCTTTATTAATAGCACACAAGCGACGTGTGTACTTAATTTATCAACATGGCGAATTGTGGAACGAAATGTATCAACTTATTAAATGATATTCAAGTTGCTTATAGTACATATTACGCGTATATAGAACTAAAATACAAATATTTTTTTCTAGTGAATGTATAAGTGTTGCACTTTTGTAATCGCATTTTAGATATCATTTAGAAAGAGCATATTCAATTATCATTTCTCAAAGATTGACTATGAATCTGTAAGTCTCTTGGTAATACAGTTGTCTATGGGCGTTAATAGTCAATTTTAATTAGATAAACCACATGTCCGTTTTTCGCTTGTCATATATATACAGCAGACCTCCTGGAATCCGACATGTCTAATATATATTATTGAATATTTTTGGTCAATATTCGCTAATATATCATCGCTAGTGGATCTATAATTTGTCGGATTAAAAGATACTCTATTGTAAAAAAATTCCGGTGTATGGTTGGTCTAAAAGGCAGGCGTTCACAAGACCGGATCGTACGGTTCGGACGCATCGTATCAAAGAGATTGTAGTATTCTTTGTTTTGAAAGGCGTACAAGTGTGTCCTTTTTTTTCAGCATCGTACGGATCGCACGAATCTACACGTCGGTAATGCCGATGCAGCGATTCGTGCTGATGACGTCATACGAAATGCAAATGTCAATAGAGTGCTGATATTGTTGACGTGTTGTAAAGAAAATCCAATTGATACGATATGTCCGATGCAGATATGTGGACGCCTACCTTTAAGCAGTACTGTATAAAACGAAAATCGACATATTCGTTAGTTCAACACTACCCTACAAAACGTTTGACCGATTACCGGTAGTCCACTGTATACATTTTATATATACCTACGCATGTTATGTAGATGTTCTGTGATCTATATCCCTATTGCAGGTAGAGAATAATCAAACATATGTAAGCGATTGAAATTCATGATTTAATTTTTTCATCGCCAATTAAAATATTACATTATTTAGTAATTAATCGCTTATATCAAACGATCTAAGCTCGGAGCAGGCATTACAAATTTATGGTTATAACATTACGGCCGAAAGCTTCTAGTGAATTTATTTCCAATTATGTTTTTGGCATTTTGGTTTATTAAGCTTGCCTAGGGACTCGTTTAAAGTGTCGCCATAAAAAGTATTAAGTATAATGTTTTAATACACCTCTTTGTTTAATTTCTCTAACAAGTTTATGAGGCGTAAGGTACCAGCTGTGTTATTCGTGATTTATAGCGCATGTATATTTTATTTGCTTCTCGCCTTGTACTTTTGCTTGATTTTTGTACGTTTTCACCATCTGGAGAGTTGAGACAAAACAATGGACTTTGTTTGGTGGTAGCTCCAATTTTAAAAAAAGATATTATCCAATTTTATTGCAATAGTAAAATCAGTTTATCAAATAATGTGACTCGTATTTACAACATTACGTTGGATCAGCGCCAGGAAGGAAAACCACAGAATCGAGTCCCGATTTGTGGCTCACTGAGTATTGTTGTTTATAGATTCTATATTTAGATGCCGGTAATATTCCTGTTTACATAAGATACTCGCATGATATATCAATATGGGGAAGCGGTATAATTAGTATGATTATAAACAAGACCTATTAATACAGTTAATTTCAGATTCGTAGAAAAAAGTTCTTTTAAAACGGAAACTTACCTACCTTTTTCGACTCTTATTATGTGTACACGTGAACTAATTATAGGTACCTATGCGCTATTGTAGAACAATGTTTCTTAACACTTAAAAGTCGTTGATCTTTCATTATTTGACTTTAACTTTAACGTTAGTTCCCGCTTGACTATCATCTCCTCCAGTCCTATCACAAGTTTTAGACATATACAAGAAAATTATACATATATATGCTTACCTAAAAAGTATACACTTATCTGATAATCTCATCATCAGCGCATGGTAGTCCACTGCTGGCCCAGATCCTCTTCATGATCACGCCATATGCTCCTGATGTTTGCTAACTGCATCCATTTACTGCCTTCTGCGTCCTTCTGTACTGTATCCTTAAAAAAATATAATTGGTTAGAATAACATGAACTACTTAATATTAAAACAGTTTTTTCAGTCCTCCTCGTTAATCAGAATATCTTGATCAAAGTGCACAATTACGAACCGACCGTCTGTCTTTAACTCGTCAGTGCCCGCGTTTCAAGAATTCAAATTACCCACAGATAATTACGGTCGAGTGGGTTTTTGAACTTTGCAGTCATATCACGATTGGCACTCAGAATGTGCTGAGTTTTAGATAAAACCTTTGAAAGCGTTGACCCGACCTGCCCGTAAGGTCACGTCGAGAGAGACTATAGAACACAATGCCACTTTTGAGATCGGAATCTCTAATTATCTCCCTCGTCTCGCCCTCAAATGAGGGTTCGTGGTGGCAAGGGTGAAAGTATCGACTGAATTGTTTTTGCTCGATTTTATTGGAATTCATAAATAAGATATATCTAAATAGAAAATGTAAACTCCCTTATGTAACAATATGTTAATAGTTGTGTTGTATGTCGCAATACTATGTGCACGGTTTAATATGCCTTTACATAATTGCGTAAAGTATGTTAAGATTCTTTTATGTCAATAACATCTCAATACTTTTTTACGTATGCCTGTTTGTCATCACAAACAGGCATACGGTTGGCCTGATGCTTAAGTGTGTATTCATACTTTTATTTATGTGTCTTGCAATATGACATATTATTATTATTTATTATTATCATTATAACTTATTACGATAATATTGGCCATTGTTGTATATAAACCTGGCTTGATGGAACAATCTAGTAATCATCATCAACCTTGGTACAACAATATTAGGACTAACGCAAGCATTTTCTTGACTCCAATATTAACTGCATCCTTCACTCAACAATCATCAAATATGCAATTACGATACACGGTTCACCAAAATTTTCAAATTACCTAATAACATACTAGCTGTCCCCACGACTTTGTCCGCGTAAAATTAGGTAAAAAGAAATAACGTTTCAATTTTAACGTGATGACATATAGCCTATAGCCTTCCTCGATAAATGGACTATCTAGCACTGAAGAAATTTTCGAAATCGGACCAGTAATTCCTGAAATTAGCCCTTTCAAACTAACAAAGGAAAAAAACTCTTCAGCTTTATATATTAGAATAGATTAAACAAAAGAATGCTGGCGGTTTACTTGATGATAAATCTTATCCTATAATTAATAGAATCAGACGTTACTTTGCGGAAATCCATGACAAGCATGAAATATTAACTAGTATGTTTAAATCCGCGAATGAATACGAGGGAAAATCGGTGCAATGCTACAGCCCGGCTTACGAATAACCTTTGTAGAGTCTATCTCCTGATGATGCTTCGGTGTCAAAGCGAAACTTGCATTGAGGCACATCGGAATGTCAGTGTAGTGGTGTGCTTTGGTGGCTGATTCGGTGGTGTCGTGCAATAGTTGAAGAAGCAACATGAAACTGGTACGTCAAACGACCTACTTATCTTTAATATTATTTATTTTCATAGACCAAAACCGTATTATCAACCCAAATACCATTTTTGGAATAAAATCTATAACATCAGTCCTTATGTCTAGACTAGGAGGTTGATTTTAATTATGTTCATAGACCAAAACTGTGTTATTAACCCAAATAACATTTTTGGAATAAAATCTATAATATCAGTCCTTATGTATAGCCTAGGAGGTTGATTTTAATTATTTTCGTAGACCAAAACTGTGTTGTTTATTGACCCAAACACCACCTTTTGTAAAAAAAAAAATATCTATAAGATCAGTCCTAACGTCCAGACTAGCAGGTTGATTTTGTCTATGTGAAATCTACAAAATTATTCAAGTCAAACATCTTTGTTAGAAAAATTTTCTAAGATTAATCCAACAGTCTAGAATATAACTGTAAGTTCTTTTCGCAAAAATTATTTTATTACAATGATTAAAATCAACATCTATTTTTGTAATCCTACTTGAAAAGTCTCCTTGGGTCTTTGGTAAAGTAAATTAGCTATATTATTTTTTCTTCAGATTATAAATACTGCGACTCTGTGCCCAATCGGCTCTGTAAGTTACCCTCATCTCTGTGGTCGCACTTAGCTCGTATGACTATAGTATATACCCTAGTAACGTGGATTTTCGGCAACTAAAAAAATTCCACTTTAAAACTATCAATCAAAATCAACCTCGTATCGTGTTCATAGATTTGATAATACTTTATCCGATGAACTATTGCCAAATTGGTGACAAACCCTCCATTAATACATTAATTTTTGCTACAGAGCCCAGTGAGATGAGAGTTATGAAGTCACTTAGACGTGGCGCCGTGTGCCTGATCCTATACAATAGAAAAAACATTAGCACTCCAGGAGTCCTAAGAGATTTGAAAAAGAATCGTCAGAGGTGTCGGTTGTGGTGAAGTCAAAATCAAATTTAATTGCCTTTGACTTTAACTCTATAACGCGAGTTACAAACTTTTTGTTCACCCAAACAGAATACATGTTTACACAGTGTAGTTATACCTAGTGGAATACATTCTTTCCTGTATCACAGTTTCTTTTAACTAGCATAGGAATTATGGTACAATTGAGTTAAAACTCAATTGTACCAAATGGAACAGTTTCTTATAAATAAATAAATAACTACTACAAAACTTTGTGAAGTTACTCAAAGTCTCCCTGCCACACTACATGATCATACATAAAGTTATGTCTGGCGCCTGCATTAGACGTAGACACTTGAAATTTTCCGTGTTGGTAGAACATGCTATTAACTCATTAGGAAAATTATTTTGAATGAAATGGGACAAAATTTATTTAACAAATACCTTTATTAAGGTTCAGATAAAGAATTCTTCTATATAAGCGTGTCTTGACATACTCTCGGTCTGTTTTTTTAGACATAGATCTTTTCACTAGTACAGAAATATCCCGATGTAAAGGATTGCGTTCGGAGATGCAATTTGATTACGTGAACAATACAATTGCATATAATTACTAATCGTTGCGGAAGACATCGAAATAACCATGAATTAGATGCCTTGCGAGGAAAAAACTCTACACATTAAGTGTTGTTCCACTTTACAATTATTAGCCGGTATAAATATCCTCTCTATGTATATACCAATGTATATCTTACACATGCATATAAATCGTTTATATTAATTTCAATTGTATAGTAAAAATTTGACTGGCCCGTTGACGCAGTGGGCAGTGACCCTGCCGTCCGCTCCGGGGGTCGTGAGCTAAACCAATCCACTCATTTGTTTGTGCTTTATTATTCTTAAATCTGTATCCTGTATTATTTATTTGCTGCGTACAATAAAAAAATACTCTATTCTAAGACTCACGCGTTGGCGAAGTTGGCAGTGACCCTGCCTTCCGCTGTGGGTTTGTGGGTTCGGTTCCTGTCTCGAGCCTGGGTGTATTATATATACTAATATATAAAGCTGAAGGGTTTGTTTGTATTTTGCTTCAACGGGCTAATCTCAGGACCCACTGGTCCGATTTGAAAAATTCTTTCAGTGTTAGAAAACCCATTTATCGAGGAAAGCTTCAAGCTTATATATCATCACGCTAAAATTGAATCTATATTTTTAAACTAATTCTACGCGTAGTCGCGGGCACAGCTTGCCTATTTATATATTTATGTATAACAGGCGGCTCTTGGCTACGACGTTCGAGTGTCATATAGTTCTATGTATTTGTTTACCTTTAATAAGAGAAAGTTTAATATTGAATTCCTTTAGAAGTAAGGAAGTTACTAGATAAACCTACAGAGACTTGTGGTGTGGCAAAGTTTTCAAATAAAAGTTTTCTTTCATTCCTCCTTTCTTTTTTCGTTAAAATTCCCATAAAATCCAATTAAATGGGCTCACTATGTACACTAGTGCCAGCCCCACTTAGTTGTTCCGTCGACGTCGAAAGATGTCGCTATGCCACTTCTCTTGTATCATCTGACCGCAACAATAATTGTAAAGTCTTAAATAAAGAAGCTTACCTCTTATTTAGTTTATTGAATAGAGAAAAATTAACTTTGAATTTACATACTTTAGTATCCATACTTAAATAATATTTTCATTCCATTTAATTTAAGAATACATTACATTACAGAAAATACAATAGAAGAAGCACACTGAAATAAATAAGGGTCCCCTTTTAGATATACTTAACGAAACATCAACAGGTTTTCGCTTAAAACCAGGTCAGGTCAGCAATCTTTTGAGTCGAAAAGTTTTTAAAGAGCAAGAAATTTTTTTCATGCCAACAATAAATCGTAGTCACATAAAGTTTTTCATAAAAAAAACTAATACATTTATTCATAAGAAAAATATCTAGTTATCGATATACATATAAGGAGGATTTTGTTTTTTTTTTCAAAACAAAGCAGGTAATAGAACTAAAGACCATCCAAAGAGCCACATGTGGCTCGCGAGCCGCAATTTTATTAATAAAGTGAGGGTAAAGAGTTTTTTGACCTTTCTTAACTTCTCAGGAACCTTTCAATCTGATAAAATTAAAACAATAGATTTCCAAGATTTATAAGAACGCTTTGAAACTCTGCACAGCAATATATAATTACAGGATTTCTGAAAATTGGTTGACACTATTATTGGTGCCTTAATAGCTAGCTCTAAGACTCATTTACTGTCATTAACGCAGCCTTTCACAGCACAAGTTTTATTTCTATTTCGTAGGAAAACGGGAAAATTAAAAGCGGGGAAGATTTTAATACTTTGCATAAGTATGCAAATAAAAGCGAGCGAAAATCAGTGCATCGTTGTAAATTAAATGCGCGTGTCACTAATACTAGTACCAAAGCACAGCATTATACTGATTTTATATTGTACCTCACCGCGCGTTTTAGTCCTCATTCGCTCGAGAGTTTTTTTACTGCGCGTTAAAAAAGCGTTTAAATAGAACTTATGAACTCACAAATATTTGTTCACACGAAAGCGTTTTTATAACGCGACGCTTTTCTATCGAGCAATGTTCTATTTTTAACGCTATATTATATACATATACGCTATATTTTTGGATGGACAAAATTAAAATATATTAGAGCCACATAATCGAAATTAAAAGCCTATCTAACGCAGTTGTGTGCATAAAACGCTATATTCTTCGTGGTGGTCATTCCTTTTTGAATCAGTTGTAAATTTATTTTTTATGCATTAATTTATGGTATACTAATTATTTTAATCGAACAATAATATACTTTGTGTTATTCTATAAAGCAACCACATTTTTTGGTAAATATTCGGAAGTTGGGTCCACCTACACAAAAATAACAGCAAACAAACTCAAATGTATATACTTTTGTAACATTAACGTTGAGAAATTATTTTTTTTTTTGGTCATGCGCAGTCATAACTATTTTACTAATAATGTTTTTTCATGACAAACACTCATTTAAAAAAAATATCGCAATGTATGGTGCAGTCCCACTTTCAAATAATTACCTTTTTTTTTTTAAATACGCAAAACATTTTTGAATAAAGCGTACATTTTCTATCATACCATAAAGGCTGTAAAGCCAAACGATAATGTATTCATTTAAACATCGCAGACCTGAACCAGTTGTGTTCGGCGCGTCTCAAAGGAGAATTTATTATTTAAAGTGAAAGTTATTGAGTTTCGCTAAGGTATCATATGGATTCCCAAGTTCATGTTCACCCGGCAATGCTTTTATAATACGACGCTATTTTATAGAGCAATTTTCTATTTTCAATGCTATATATATACGTATAAGGTATATTTTCGTATCGACGACGCTTAAAAATCGCCAATGTCGAGATTTAATGCAACGTTTTTTTAACTCTCGTGCGAAGGAGGGTTGACAAAGTCACCTTTATTCTTACATTTTTTATTCGTAAAAAAAAGCAAGAAGGTTGCTCTTGCGTATTAATTGTTTAAATTCTTCTGAGTGGGCATAAAATATTTTACAAGGAGGTAAGAACATGAGTTTGTGTGTATATTAGTGTAAATTATTGCACCAACTCGAATGCCTCGGCATCTGAAAAGCTGAATTTAACGCCTCCTGTGGCGCTGAACGATCGATGCAAAATTTATTCCCTACCTGGCACTACTGAAAATATTTTAGTTTGAAAGCCAAGCTTTGGTCTCGTTATAAATTCAATAAGTTTATACAAAGCTGTATATGTGAAAGAATGATTGAGTGAGTTTTTGAATACTTTGCCACTTCAAATATGTTAGTGTTATTTATATTTATGCCGCAATATTTATTAGTCCAAACACCTACTTGCTGGTCCTAAGTGGTGTCAAAAAGTATTTTTTATCAAACTATGATTGGAAAACAAAAATAATACCTGTAGCTATTTTAATCCCCTTTATTTTAATTCGAACTTTAAGTAAGCGATGATAAAATGTTTTCAATAATGGAATGATTTAATTAATTCCCTGAGCAAATCAAAGAACTGGATTCCTCTCAATGTATGTCTCTCTCTCTCGATGTGAGCATTTACTTCATTGAAAAGTTCCCAAAAACTTAGATTTAAGGTCACCTAAGTACCCGCTCCATAATTAATCAAAAAACTTCTGCTTTATAATTTATAAAGGTTAGGCCCAAAAATTGAAACATTTCAATGCACTACATATATTTACTTTGCACATTTATTATATGAAAAAAATCATGACATTACATTTAGGAAATTAAATATTTGCCTTAGAACTTATTTAGTTAAGATTATCCATAACACAACAGATAACCTTAATAAAATAAACTTTAATGTAAAATAGCCGAAAAATTAAAGAATTAAAAGCTTATAGGAGGCGGTCTGTATTTTACAAGTGAAGAAACTTTTCAACCTCAGCCTCAAATTCTTTTATCAGTCTAAGCAGACCCTGATACTAAACCGGGATAACACTGGGATAAAGAAGTAGAAAGAAATAGTCTAAATGTGCAAATGTGCATGTAGCTTCCGTACATATTTTTTTATAATCTTGCGTCATACGCCATTTCACTACATATAATCAAGTGCACCCAGTGCCCTTTATCATAAAAAAAAAACATAAATATCACAATTCTTCCTCGCCTTTATTATCTGCACAATCTCAATAATTCAATTTAAAAGAAAGTTTATCAAAAATCGCAGTATCGATAGTTTATACAAGTTTTTCAGTATCTATCGATAGCGAAAACGGCCCTAAATCTGTCTCATGTGCCGACTGACTCACTTATTGCCTGGAGCTAAAGAACTTCAATCGGTGAATATGTTATCGTTCTCCGAGGGTTAGGGTCGGGATACCTTTAATAAAATTCAAATGGGCGTTTGAGCCCAGTTTGAAGCTTCCCATACCTTTATCTTTTCGATTCACTTACAGTTCAATATCCTTACGCAACGAATTTTTCGCATACTTTTTGAAGAAATTATATATTTTTTTTATTTTAGCCTCAATAGCTCAACGGTATTAGATATGGACTGAAATCATTTGCGAACGGGAGTGTGAGACTCGCTAGCTCTGCTAGAATACCCACTAAAACCCAGCGGGGCCCTCATCATCCATGAAATAGGGCACCAGAACATCGCAAGTCATTGGTCTTCCTAATAGATGAATATAAATATTTAAATTAATTTGATTAAATACCATTGTGCTTATTTCTAGTTATTAATAAAATTTATTAGTTATCAATTTATGTGTAAATGAAATAAAAATACAGACATCCATATTTTCTTGCATTTATTTCTACTTTGACAACATTGTAAGCATTCGCATTCATTTATTTTACAATAATATGGTAGAACTATTTGTAATTGCCCATCTTGTAAAGCTATTTAATATGACAATTTGACCTCTCTCGAAATATAACCTTTATTCATAAAAGATTCCAAATAAAAAGATGTCGGTTATCTTGTCATATAATTAAGAAAAACATTTTCTCAAGATTCTTAAAGATTGCTTTGATGTGATCTTAAATTTAAAACGAAACCGTAAGATTAAAAAAATTGATGCAGTTTTGATCGTTCTCCGTGTCCTGCTGTTGGCAGATTTTAACCTGTGAAATAACGATTAGCCTTGTGGAGCACAGCTGTTGCTTGAAAATATGCTAAGCTATTTTCACTGTGAGCCATTTTTTAAAACTTTCATTTATTCCATCGAAAGTCAGATATACAGTTAATAAATTGTAGATTGTAAAAATAAAGATAATCTCATATAGATTTTCAACTGTATCCACGAAAATATAATCGTATGTCGTTATATAGAAGTATATGTACCGAATTAAGTTCCAGATATCGCCACGAAGACACAAAACTATTAATTTTTTTAATGATTTTTTTATTAACAAATTTACGCATCACAGGCATGAGGCCCGTGCCTATTGTTATATTACATTTACCGATTATTTTTTTCTCTTTTCTCTCTTATGTTTCATTAGCTCTTTTATCTATAGTTTCACTTTTTATGCTATATTATCTATGTTGGGATTCTTTCTCTTCCGCATCGGGCTTCCTCTTAAGGGCAGCCTTTTCCGCGATGTGTTGGCGTCGCGGTAGTAGATTGCCCCTCTATAGTTACCGTACCTGCGATGGTATATATATATAATTTACGTATGAATAAATAATATGTTTATGTTTCTTCTTTAAGACAGTTAATTTCAACGGATTGTCATCATTACTATTTGTTTTCTTATCTAAATTATTTATATCTTATCGCATACCTCGGCCTTCACATCGTTCATTTATTGTTTAATATAATTATTTTTTAAGAAACAATTATTAAGAATTTAACCAAGTTTAATTTTTTATCTATGTTTTCATGCACAAGATTTAACCTTCAATTATTCACGAAGGATATTAAATTCCCTTCTTATTCTTAATTATAAACTTAAAAAAATCTGTTAAGATCTTGCAATAAAACATATTTAAGTGGAAATCTACAAGCGACATGAAATGTGTATGCATCAAAAGATTTTCGCCTTTACATAGTAATTGACGCGGGAGACTCGAATACTACATTGGTAAGAGGGATATGTGTGGGAATTGATTTTTCTGAATCAAAATAAACTTTAAATAGTCAAGTTAAATAGAACACTTCGATGCGTCTATAGACAACATTAAAGCCATATATTTTTTCCTTCTCATTGATCATTGTTTTCTTTTTTTTTAATAAATGTACACACCACGGGCTAAAGACCCGTGCCAGTTGCTTTTTTTTTAATTTCTTTTCAATCTTTTCGTTTCTTCATTCTCTTTTGTAGTTCCATATTTACTTTTATGATATTTAAGTTTTTATTTTTCATCGACCATTTCAAACATATATTGTAACATCATTTAGTTTATTTACAAGAAACGTGGTTATTCACTTGAACTATTATTAGTCGAAAGCATTCTAAAATGTAACTATAATGAACTAATTAAGTATGATGCTAAATTAAGATGAGATGAATACTTATTATAATATAATAAGGAAGATATCTTTAGGA
>JANCMC010015777.1:451321-481680 GCA_024363005.1 Charaxes varanes
TTTATGTAATTTACATACAATCTCATAAGTTTTGTTGTAAAATTTATTTAGAATAAAAACACATTTCATTTTCATTTTTTATGTTATTTAAGTGAACTTGATGAATTCTATTAACTGTAATAATTGCAAAGCAAATTACTTTGAAATTCATTTATAGTTTATAGAATGTATCAAACGTAAAAAGTGAACATGACATAAATGTAACTTCTGATACTTTACGTAGGAACGATGTTTTTTTTTTTTTAATTTTATAATCGCGTTGACTGCGAAACAATTTAAATGGCAAAAACATCTTTGTATTTTATCTTTCAAGTTCATTGCACAATTTTTTGTAGATGGATTAAAAGTGTTTGGCAAACTTTAACATTATGTACGAATTAGTACCATAATATTGTTAAATATTCGGAGTCGAAGCATAGCATCTTGACACTTTTACCAGAATATAAATAATTAAAAGGATATTTTTTTCCTATACTTTAAAACAATCAATATATTAGCAAAATTTATTTTCTTCTTAATAATGTTTCCAGTAACATATTTTTGGAAACCAAATGTATAACTGACATTAACCAGGTTTAAATTTACTTATAGCCACTCAGATATTGCTAATTATAAAATGATACATATGTGATTGATATGATAAAATTATTTGTCAGCAAGATAGCCCTATTAGACACTTATAAAATAGAAATTTCAATATTGGTGCTTACATATTTAAGTACCAAACGTATTATTTTATTTTGATTTTGAAACTTACATTTTTCCATGTATAAAAGAGATTTGAATTTTTTTTTTCTGTAAATGGCATTATGCTGGTCTTTATTGAGTCTCCTTAATTTACATACTCTAAGAATTCCTTAACTTGATTAGAGTAAGCAAAAAAATATATAGACAAACGATGACTAGACAATTCAAACCAAGGTGGAGTTTTGTATAGCGTAATAATGTAAATATAATTGATAGTGAAGTTTTACAATAAATTGATTTAAGTAGACGAGAACACTTAAAGATGTATATTACGGAGGATATGTATGTAAAACATAAAACTTTATCTATACATAAATCGAGTAAGTTTGTTTTCAAATAAAATATTTAATATTTAAACGTGTCGTTATTTTATTTCATTATTCAATCCTATTACATTTATTTCTACATCTTTGTTTGGAGATACATTGAAGGAAGAACAAACGGGTCGCGATGTCACGCAACTAAATCAACAAGTACTAAAACGTAATCTGAGAAACAATGGTAACGTAAAGAGGATTCAAACTAGTCCAGTGGTTCAAAATAAGTCAATACGATTCCATTGGAATTAAGTTTTAATGACGCCCATTCACTGAACCGATTTCCACATTTAGTTCTTTGAAGAGCTTTCTATGTTCGAGTTGTGACTCAGAATAAACTTACCTTGAGTCCTTCGAGTTAAATTATTAAGTACTTTATCACAGTATTAACATTATATACAATTTATCATCTTTATTATAGAGAAAAATGTTAGTAATAACAATAATAGAGCCTGTCGGATAACGATTCGAATTAAAGAGTCAATTTCAACTCTGCGTAAGTCGCCTCTGGTTGTCCACTTCAAACGTAATTCGACGTAAATGAAGCTTTATTTTAAGATGAAACAAGTAGGTATTGCCATCTATTGATAAATAGCTGTAAACTGATTCCCCGAGTAAAGTATTTATTTTAAGACAAATCTTCTTCATCATAGCCTTATCCGGGTCCAGTACCAGGGTCCGCTTTTATATTGCAGAGGAAATGGCTGGGGGCAATTCACGATGATTGAGGGTCATCTGACGTCATCACCGGAACCCCCACAATCTCTACAACCTCGCGACTAATATCATTTAGTGACATTAATCGGAACCCACCCTTTTACGTGCCTTCCGAAACACAAAGGAGATCGGAGATCAAATATAAACCAAAGCTAGAATGAGTCACCTGTCCATCACCCGGTCGCGGCAAGAGCCACTTAACCTAGCGATCGATTCTTATGCCCGCTGATTAGGCCAAGACCTCCTCAATTTTAAGACAAATAACGTAACTAATTTAGGTCATGGTGCAACTACAAAGAAATGATGACGTCAGGTGGCAGTCGGTTATCTTAATTCGCCCCACAGCCATGTCCTCTGCAACTTTAGTGTATCCTAGTGCTAGACCAGGATATCGCCGCAAAGATTGACAATGTTCCTAACGTCACTTTATTTTAACAGTGAGTTCCGCTAAGCGTCACCTCGAGGTTTTCACTGCGACCACAACGATCGCAGTCGTCAAATATCGAATATCAATAAGTACTTTAAAACGTTGCAATCTTTTATTGGATCGCATTATAACATACAGTAACGTCATGAGCTCTGCTGGGTGTTTGAGCTGTCGTGGCGGATTGTTGTATTTTGTACTTCCCTTTTTTTCTTAATCCCTATTAATCTCGCTCGCAATATAAAAATAAATACATTTGTTAAGTTTTATGCATCTTATTTTATCAGATAAATACATAATTTAAATGATTTTTGATTACTGTCGTCATGTTTATTGCGCAGTTTAATCGACAATGATTTTTCATACACACGTATCGATATACTGCGCAGTTTAATCAACAACGATTTTTCATACACACACGTACCGATAGAACTGCACAGTTTAATCGACGACGATTTTTCGTACACACGTATCGATATAGGGTATGTTCCGGTATACACTGCGAGATTGCTCAGTCCTCGCGCTGGAGGTAAATTCACTCCGATAAACACTGCCCGTATTAGCGCAATACCCTATGGAAATATATGACGTCATGAATAGTCGGCATTTCTATATTGTGAGCACTGGCGCTTTCGCGCTACAGTGCAGTGCTCTCAGTACTTTGATCATGTGATCAATCAAAAACAGAACAATAATTTAGCCGTTAAATTAACAGTATTATATTATTAAAAAGTCGACAGTTTGTAAAATTATTGTTTTGTAAAATTGAAAAAGTGAAAATGGAAAATTTGAACGGGGATGTCGGTATACTGGACCGTGTTGCGTTTTAAACCGTTACCAACATAGCATATGAAAAAGATCGCCTGTGAAGCATACAAAGTTGACGTCTTGGCTTACAGTGCTCGCAGTATAATTAGTATAATAGGTATCGGAACATGCATTAAGCCAGTTACGTATTTTTTGGTAAATATATTGAAGGTTTTTCTATCGATTAATTCATATATTGAGGAGGTCGTGGCCTAATCAGTGGTCGGCATTTGAGTTGATCGCTAAGTTAAGTTGCTCTGGTTGCGACCGGGTTTAACACACTATAAAATATAATATAATGTCTTCTCAGCTCTGTCTTTATCAAGTCTTATCTCAAGCACACAATAGACCTAATGAGTTTACTCGAGGGATTTACTAATAGCCTTTAAAGCTGGCATTATTGATCTGATCAATTGGTTTAATTATACCAAATTGTACAGTGATATATTCATTAGATTTATAAATTCTCAAACTTCTGTGGTTTGTTAAAATACAATGAAATTAATTTTAAGTAAAAGTTTTAAACAAGGTTTTATTTAAATTCTCAAAAAAGAATATAATTAACTATTCCATTAAAACTATTACTATCAACTTATAACGCTATTAGACAATTTATATGATACCAAAGCTTGTCGCAAGATCTAAGTATGAAGGCGTTAGGGAATCTTAGTTTAAAATTAAAATCAGTCAGATCATGCTATTTAATTTACTTGTTTATCTACGCATGTAATTCTTGCGACAAAATTTTATACGGGAAACGTTTCCAAACCACTTCTTCTTTTAATTTAAGATTTCGAGGTGATTTTGATGAGTTGAAATGTAAGATGCGAATCTTTGGGGAATCGCTCAACCTTTGCAACTGCATTGCAAACAAGGGATTTTGCTGGTATACTCCTTGCTCCTACCTCTACCATTAATGTGTTATAAGAACACCATATTATAGGAGGGATTACAGTAACAAAGTAACATACCTTCTAATAGCAGTAATACCAGCTTTGAGTAAGTAATGTTGTGCAAGGTCTGAAACACCCTTTTCAGTAAACACAATGTCTGGTTTCAAAGCTATGATATCCTCGCACTGCCTTTGAACATGTTCCTCTTCCAACTGTAGCAACTTTGTGAAGTCCTAAAATTAAATTAATATATATAATAATATGAAATGAAAAATAATAATACGAAATGAAAAATTTAAATAATAATATGAGATGAATCCCAATTTCCCTCAGTCAGGGCATCACCCATGAATGGCTGGACCAACTTCGCTTATTCTTTTTATGTTGTGTTTGTTATTGCCAGGAGACGGTTATCAAGATAGAAAAACTAAAGTTAATTGAGTGGATACTTGAAAGGTTTAATTCAAAAGGTTTTTTTGCTAAGAAAATGCTAATTTCTGCAGAAATATTATATTTTTTTGGCAATAGTAGATACTAAAGAGCACTCTCACTATAAACCTATTTTTCAAAATTTGTCATCATAAGGGATCGCTTAGTCATCGCATATTTGATTGGGGCTGAACCAGAGCCCCGGAGACACCGCCGGTCAGTGACACATGGCCCTTAACTTAACCTGTAAATATCACACTTCAATTCTATTTAACTTATAAACTAAATGCGTATAAATATAATACCGAATCTTGACATAGCTCAAAGTGTTTGTACACTTTTGTCCTTGAAGTCTACAAAGCTCTACAAAACTTTGCGCAGTTACACAAAGTCCCCGGCCACACTACATGATCATTCAAATGAAGCTATGTCTGGCTCCGGCATTATACCATTGTAAAACTTTAATACTTCATATTTAGCAAGAAAAGTTTAGAAAAAGCAAAATAGATAGCGAAAAAGTTGAAAGAATAATTGGTTACCCGCCTTGCTGAAGTGAGTAATTAATGCACATTGTAAAAAGTCTTTATTTAAATGATTGATTTTCGCAAACTAATCTCACTCCTTGTCACTTTTTTTTCGCAAAATTATTTTTAATTACATTCATAGACTTGTTTTGTTATCTGTTAAATACCTTTAAATATTACACAATCACTCAAACATCATGTCTCGTTCGAAGTTCAAAGTTTCAAATGAAGTAGGACTTGGACCCAAAAACCTAGCGGATTTCAGTCAGTCCTACTGTTAAGGTAGCGAGGTTTCATACTCGTAGTAGAGTGCTAAGGACATAACTGGATGGATTCTATTTGGCAATGACATTAACTTCTTAAGTAGAAAGAATAACATAGAGTACATTACTTAAAAATAAATTAGGGTTTCCGCTCAAAAAAAAACATACACACGTTGTGCGAATAAACTAAAAAAGAACTAAAGGAATTTATGTAAAATGTTATATAACCCGACTAACCTTGTTTTAAAGAAAATTGGTATAATGTTCTACGATGAGCATCGATAATACCCACAACTCTGGTCATAAGTACAAGTGTATAATTCTCCATCCAACACCTAACAGGCTGTACCTGTGACTATATGGAGGGAAAACAAATTGGATAACTAAATAGCTTCCTAAGTATAATAATAACGTGAAATTTGATTCCTAAATTTGTAATATAGGTACAAAGAAAAGCAACTTATACTAACTTTTCTATAGAAAATCAATCAATGCTGTGGAAGAGTGCTATGGAAACTCGAGAACATTATTTTTATACAATACAAACGAACTGAACCAACAGCCTCATTGGTCCATGAAGTAGTTTTCGTTCTGAGCTACCCTTCCCCGTACGGAAGCCACCGCGCGGCCAATTCGCATGAAGTACTTCCCCATCGCCTCATCTTCTAATGGCTCAATTAGAGCATCAGCCTCTGAGAAATAAAGAAAGAAATAAAACATTAATAGTATTTCTGATAGTCATTATATTAATTATCAGATCCGTCATTACATTAAAAAATCTCATAATAAAGTTTAGAATAAATTACTATCACTACTTAATGAAAAGCAAAGTCTTCCGCAGCGTCTGTCTATCTGTTCGCGTTAAACTCTAAAACCACTGATCAGATTATTATGCAATTTTCACAAATAGATAGAGTGATTAATGAGGAAGGTTTCTGTGTATAATTTGTTAAGGTTTTGTTTAAACTTATTGAATTTTTTTTTAAATAATAAATATATATATATAGGACTATATGACACAGGGACGTCTGTTCCTAAGGTAGACAATTTAATGCCTGTGTTATAGGTAACGGCCGCCTGTTATACACAAATATTTTTTTTTAGAAATATATAAATACATACATATGGATAATACACCCAGACTCGAGGCGGGAATCGAACCCACGACCTTCGGATATCTTACGTAGGTGAAGCTAAAAAAGTTTTAGTACAGTTCTGTCGTAGACCACCCTATTGGATGTTGATGCACACTCTTTTTTTTAAAATAAATCTATTCTAATATATAAAGCTTGTATGTTTGTTCCAATTTGAAAAATTCTTTCAGTGCTAGGTAGCCCATATATCGAGGAAGGCTATAGGCTTCAAGCTAGAATTGAATCTATTTTTTTTTACCTAATCTTACGCGGACGATGTTGCGGGCACTGCTAGTATAGTATATGTATGGTATATATAATATATATATACAGTATATATAATACAGTAATAGTAGTATGAATGAAGCTTTAACATAATACAGTGAAATAATTTTTCAAATAGGACCAGTAGTTCGTGAGATTAGCGCGTCCAAGCAAACAAACAAACTCTTCAGCTTTATATATCAATATAGGTTTACAATTTATATTATTTATAAAGATATAGGTAACCAATTCACGTGCTTCTTTCTAAAAGACTGCACGAAAGGACTAACACGATAGTAGTAACTTAAAGAATTAATAAAATGTTAATTTAATTAATAAAAAAATAAATTTACATTTTAACAATTTATTAATTGGCAGCGCATCTGCTGGCCTTCTGGTCGTGCAGATATCCATGGGCGCCGGTAGGCACTTCGGTGCCTGCTGCCTGCTTGTTTGCCCCCTTGTAACATGAAAAAAAATACTTTAACTTAATTTATTTACGACCATATATAAGAAGATTCGTTGTTGCCCGCGTCTTCGTCCACGTAAAATTAGGTGAACAATGTTAGCGTGATGATATATAGTCTTCCTCAATAAATGAGCCATCTAATACTGAAGAATTTTGTAAATCGAACCAGTAGTTACTGAGATTAGCGTGTTCAAACAAACAAAATCTTCTGCTTCATACATTAGTAATATAGATAAATTTATATTAAAATTTATGTAAAAGCGTAAGATCACCTCTTAGGAAATTTAGAAAACTGCGTGACGTACAAAGATGAAATTTGGCATGGATAGAGCTAGATAAAAGAAGTCTAAGCTCTCGCAAGTTTACGCGACCGAAGTTGCCGGAAACCACTAGTGACCTTTAAATAATAATTATGCCGAAAACGAAAGATTAATTTTTATTATCTACTTTTATTATATGAAGACAGTTTGTGAGATAAACGGCATATGTATACAAAATAATAAATAATCCTTATCCTAATGGATAAGGTTTGTATAATAAAAATAGAATGGCAAAGCGAAAGCGAATAGGAAACCCTTCTATATAAACCACAATTGTGCCTTCCGTAATCCTCCGTTTGCGCAATTTTCGTAAAATGGTATAAAAGTTTTTGTTTCAGGTTTTAATAATACACAGATGTTTTTTACCGTTCTTTAGAAACATGAAATACATTTATACTTAAAAAACTTAATGTTATAGGTGTTCCTGTTAATTTTTTTGCACATTACTTTACAAATTTATCATTCTCTTAATAGAAAACAAACAGCGACTAGTTCCGATAATGTAGAATTAATTAAAAGTTACATATTAAAACATATGATTGGCAAAAACAAGGTGACCCAAATAGAAGGGGAGATAAATGTGCCAAGTTTTAATGATAGTTGGGGATTGTTTATACTTCCTGGATACCCTAAAATAGCTTTAGATTGGATTAAAATTTAACAATTTTTTAAATACATAAAAGATTTAGTCCGGTATATATTTATTTATTATTTATTTATTTATATGTATAAATTTAAAAGTGAAAAGAAAGGGAATAAAAGTGTGTTGGAAATAGATTCAGACGTGAACTAAAGGTTTGAATTCGAAAAGATCTACTATCAATAAATAACTCCAGGAATTGCTTTGTTATTCAACAGATAATGTCTGTACTAAGAAAAGAAAATTTTGTGTACCGTAAAAAGTATATTATGTTATTAGGCGCCTTATGTAACTATTTTCAAAATGAAGAAAACTTTTCTGCCTTAACTTTTAGGTACGTTTAGTATGTTCATATATATGCAGACCACATAACGCGATGCGTCAGGGGTGTGTTCTACTCTCACTTTATCAAAATAGAGTAATTTCATGAAATGAAAAAATGACTCTATTCCTTTGATATGGCACTTATTAATAACAATTACGAACGTTGTTTACCACTTTTGATACTTCGGAAGGATGTATATTTTATTTAGTGTAAGAAAAAACTGATTAAAAAATATTTCCTTAGACGTCTGGATGTATGTGTGTGTGGATCTGGCATGATCATGTTCGATACAGTCAATACATCACGTTAAGTTTTATTTAATTAGCTTCAGATTTACGGCGCGCTTTTTGCTGTTGAAAAGGGTTGTGTAATTCGGTATCGTTTAAATATAATTCACGGAAAACTAAACTCCAGCTGGATATACCCAAGTGGAATATTACCGTACTGCAATATTTATAAGTAGTATTGAGCGTCTTATAACATATGATCCTTATCACCAAAACGAATATATAAAAAAATATTTACTGTTCATTACTTTTCAGTTGTACAATAGTTTTATTACTTAATAATGTAATATTTATATAATGGTCTTATTCTTCCTAGCCTAGCGTTATCCCGGTTAAGTACCAGGTTCCACTTAGATTATAGAGGATTTGGCTGTGGGGCGAGTTAAGATGACCGATTGCCATCTGACGTCATCCTCCGAACCCCCACGATCTCTACAACCTTACGATTAATATCACAAACTGACATTAATCCGGTCCCACTGTTTTACGTGCCTTCCGAAACACGCAGGAGGTTGGATATCAAATATAAACCAGTGCTAGAATAGGTCACCCATCTATCACCCGGTTGCAGCGAGACTTAACTTAGCGATCGACTCACATGCCGACCACTGATTAGGCCACGACCTCCTCTATATATAATGGTCTTATTACTTTTTTTTATAAAAAGTGTAAGTAAATGTGAACAACTGAAACCTGGTGTTAGCGTTTGGGACGTGCACTTTATATTTTCAAACCATTCTAATACGATGCCTTCCAGGTAAATTGTTGTAACCCCAAATTCCCAATTATACAGCAGAGCGTTACAAACACCTAAATTGTCATAAAACTATCACTTTTCCATACATTATTGTAATAGTCGTAATTGAATATATAATTGTATACACAAATGTGTTATATAATGACGATTTGTAATCGTCATTGTATCAATTGACATGTTTGTAAGGCTCTACTGTGAAGTGGGAATTTTGGGGTTACAACAATTTACGTGGGAGGTATCGATATATTGTGTCGTGAATATCCCATAAATTTTCCCCATAAAATTTCAGTACTCAAAATTCTGATTAAGGCACACCTGTTATCACAATTTTACTGTAATTCAGATACAGTGAGATCAATACTTAGTACGGGATTCGTTAAGTTCCTAGTTGAGTTGTCTTAGGTAAGAAATAATTTTATGCATATACGAAAATCTAAAGAATTAATTACTAAAACGTTATAAATTTAATAACAATAATTCTTAACGCTTTTTTTAAAATTACATTATTGATTGATTAATAACAATCATAATTAATAAATTTTCAATAATTGATTCAATTATACACATGGTCGCAACTTCAACTGCTCTCTATATGGGGCCAGTTTCCAAATTAACTCTCAAAACTTTCGTTGTTGAAAGTTTAAAATTAAATCAATTTTTTATCCGCCAATATAGGGTCTCCTCGATATTACTTATTGGATACCTATCTATAGTTTAAGACAGGATAGATAAATATCTATCCTGTCTTAAACTTTTGATAATACCTTATGTTATCCCTTATACTACCAGGGTTCGCTTAAATTGCAAGCCATGTGGCTATTGGGCGAATTATGATGACCGACTGACGACCGTCTGACGTCATCCCCGGAAACCCCACAACCTCTACAATCTTTTATTTTTTATAAAATCAGTCACTAATTGACGAAGACTTAAGGATGCGTTTCAGGGCTTTGAGAAATAATAAATAAATATATACAGGACTATCTGAAACTTGGACGTCTGTTCCAAAGGTAGACAACGTAATGCCCGCGTTACAAGAAACAAGCGCCTGTTATACATATTTATTTATGTTTTGCAGAATTATGTAAATATATACGTATAGATAACACACCCCGACTTGAGGTGGGAATCTAGCTAACGATCCCCGGGGCGGAAGGCCCGGTCACTGCCCACTGCACCAACGCCAAAGCTAGTAGCTGACTTCATAGAGATGCTTTATAGTCTATTACAATTTTAATTTCACGATAACATTTAAAAAGAAAATAACATTTTTTTTTTAAATCGAAACAAAACTTTATTTCCCAGCGCCGAATTCTAGAAGTTACCAAATAATTTCTGCAGTCGCGTTTGAAACCAAGAGAGCGTGTGAAACAAAACTACCAAACTTTTCTTGAGCAAAACAAACTGTTAAACGAAGTTTCGTTTTTCGCTGCACTCCCCAGGGTTACAATCAAATTTAGCCTGTACAAACTATAAAAACATTTTTGGCGAAGCGACTCTAAACGAAAACATTTCCACCAACGAATCTTTGCTAAACAACGCGGAACTAAACAAGACCTGGTCTGCAGGTGAATTGGGTCGGCGCGTCCTGGCACCAGTACCTCACATAAAATCGGTGAAATATCAAATATTGACAGACATTCACATGTCTAACTATTCCGAGGGCCTAGCGCGAACGTTCTCGATGATTTTTACATTCGAAAGCGAACGTTAAATTAGACATTGATGCTAATATTCTACACAACTTAGTTGCTAAATATTACTAGTATGAATGAAATTAGATCTCGCATATATAGAATCCTCAACGTGACGACCCTATAAGTCGTATAAAATGGCAGGACGAAACTTCATTCTTCCTCACATAAGATCGACGTGAAGTGGCCGCAGTGCTGTCACTTCAAGTTATGATATTGTTGTAGCGTTCGTTCGGCTTGCGAGAGTCCCCGGTGCCTAAATCCTTCTTTGAAGGCTGGCAATGCATTTGCGAGCATAGTTGGAGAAGTTCGGCAAAATTTGTTGCCTTCAACACGTTGAAGGCAACAAATTACGCTTACGGCTTACGACCAAATATTTTATCTTTTTTCCACGTCTGACTTCAAACGCGTAGTCTAGTCGTAGACAAAATATTATTAGCAACGGTGTATAACTAGGTAACAAAAAAAAAACTCGTAGCATCTGTTTTTGCGACTCACGTCACTCGTTTTTTTTTATGTTATGTTACAAATGGGCAAACGTGCAGGCAGCAGGCACCGAAGTGCCTACCGGCGCCCATGGACATCTGTACGACCAGAAGGTCAGCAGATGCGCTGCCGGCCCTTAATGACGAGTTTAGGCCACCGGGAAGTCTCACAAACCTGCCCACTGCGCCAACAGGCCAGTCATAGTCATAGATTACTTTGTTCATCCCTTGCTATATAAAAATAAAAGATGGACGAAGGCGTGTCAAGACACGCTTATATAGAAATTCTATTCTTCCGCTATTGGCTATGATTGTAAGATACGTATATTTAGTTTATAGATATAAAACATGTAAAAAGCTGTTGGATTACCTAATAAAAATAAAATAAAATAGAAGGGTTCCGTATCCGATACGCTATAAACGTATTTGTTAAATAACTACAATAGTTATTGTCCGATTTCGTTCAGAATAATTTTCCTAATGAATTTTTAGCATTTTTTATCAACATGGAAAATTTCAAGCATTTACGTTTAATAGATTGGAAATGGGGGGGGGGGCACCTTACGGGCAGACAGACAGATCTACGAACAGAGAGAAATGAGGGTTCCTTGTAGTAAGTAGTACAGAACCCTAAAAAAACAACTTGTATTGTAACACCAACCTATTTTTTTTTATAATACAAGGGGCAAACGAGCAGGTAGCAGGCACCTAAGTGTCTACCGACGCCCATGGACATCTGCAAGACCAGAAGGTTAGCGGATGCGTTGCCAGCCTTTTTCATATTTTAAAATTCATAATTTCGGTCACGAGCCGACCACATCGATTACGTTGGGGTCACTTTATACTATGAGGTTTCGACGATATTAAATTAACTATTAAATTAAAACGCCGACCTTGCAAATTTATGGCTTTGATAACACAATGTTAGAATATCCACAAGTACATTTTTTAAGGAATTTCTTAGATAACAACTCTGTAGAACTAACTGTAACACTATTGTACGGTTTCTTCGCTCATAAAAATGCACTCCACGATCAAGCACACATGAAATGAGAACGTAAAATTGTGGTTGAAAAAAACCACAACTTTTTTTATAATAAACCAAAGTGTTTGTCCCTTTGTGGTAGTAGATATTGACTTATTTTGCTATACAGGAACTTGCTTTTAGATGTCAATAAATAACAGTATAAGAAAACAAAAAGGCTAATCGCACGCGAAATAATACCTATAAGTTTATATAACGATAGGAAAGAAACATAAAACTTAAATCGAACCCTGTTTATTTAGGAAGTAACTATATATATATACTAACAACAAATTATTTAGACTAACTTCCACGAAACATAATACAAGTTATTAAAGCTACTCCTGTATATAGCACAAAAAAGATACATAATAAAAGAAAACAATCTTAGAAAGTTATAGGAGAAAAAGGTGTAAAAGCGAGGTCAATAATGGGATTGTCTTTAATAAATATTATTTGTATCTTTGCGTAATATGATGCGGTTCGTTTCATTGAAATCGTTGATTAACCACTTATAACAGAATATGGTTGTTTCATTCTATTCGCAGCTGTCTGAGTAAATTAATGAACGAATTATATTAATTAATATTATACATATAAAAACTTTTTTAGGATTATTAACGGAGATTTGAGGTATTTTTCTGTATTTGTATCAAAGGAAAACAAAGAATGCGGCACGGGAACTTCCCTATTTTTAACAATGATATAACCAAAAGTATTAGAGATATAGTTGAATGTTTTTTTTTTACATAATTGGCGGCATATTCAAAGGTTTTTTTTTTAAAGTCATATCTTGAACCTGGCGATTCTAAATTACCTCTTAAAGAAAGCAGGCAGTCGCGAAATTGGTACCACAAAAGAGACACGGAAATTCGCACATGTCACCAATGCCTTCGCTGGTTTTCTTGGTGAGTTATAAAAAAAGTATTGGTTGTCTGTAAAGTCGGTTTGCGGGTGTTGCAGTTGTCCATGGGCGTCGGTAGTCACTTAAGAGTACCGCCTGCTCGTTTGCCCCTTGTTATATTAAAAAACAAACTAAAATTGAAACATTTAATGTAATATATAAGTGAATGAAGGGTATATGTAAATCTGTACATATAAATAAAATTGAAGGGTCTGTTTGTAACGTTGATTTTTATATTTTTTACTAAACGTAAGTTATAACATGTTTATCAGGTCTGGTTCGGGTAATATCCGAAATAGCTGGACCGATTTGGGATGGGACTTTCACTGGTAGATAGCTGATTGTACAGGGAATAACATTTTTATAATACTTTGCTTTTAGCTAAACAATTAAAGTTTCGAACAAAAAATGAAAACCTTAAAAAAGTAGTGGGATGATAAGAGCCATCATCTATCACACTCGAAAAAAAAATACTGATTTAGGAATATTTTATTAAGTATTTAATTATTTAGTAAGCCAAAGAAATGATTTCGCACACTTTAACGAAATCACTGAATTCACGCGGGCGAAGTTGCGTGTTACAGCTAGTATGTAATTTTTAAAAAAATGTGTGTAATTCACACGCTATAGAAGTGAAACCTTTAATATATCTATTCGTTTAGGTAAGCAGGAATGTCCTGACATATAATTTAACATAGATTTATGTGTTACGTTATATGTTAGACCTACATACATTTTGGGGGATACAAATTGAGATCAGGCTTTATATGTATACTAATATATAAAGTAGCAGAGTTTGTTTGTTTACTTAAACGCAATAATCTCAGGAACTACTGGTTCGATTTGAAAAAATCTTTCAGTTTTAGATAGCCCATTTATCGAGGAGGGCTGCAGTCTATATTTATATCATCGCTCTGAAATGTAATCTATTTTTTTTACCTCATTTTACGCAGACAAAATCGTGGGTAATAACTAGTAAGTAATATTGGCGAAGGTGCCGCATGTTGGAAGAATAAAAAAAATATTGGAGGAATTTCTTTACTTTCTTTTCTTTTTAACCTTTCCTGAAATAAGGGAATGAAAGAAAATAAATGAAGTTCATTGTCCAGCGGTTTTCGAGCTTCTAGATTTACATATAATTCGAGATTTTGACAGCATACATCAAGAATAATTCCGGTTAAACCTTTCCGAGAACAAATTATTATGATTTTCTACATGAACAACAGGGATGAACATCCCGAGAGAAATAACCCGTTTATCGCTACATTAACTATATGGCGTTTATCGCGCCATTATCTATATAGCGTTTATCGCTACATTAACTATATGCCGTTAATCGCGCCATTAACTGTATGGCGTTTCTCGCGCCATTAACTATATAGCGTTTATCGCTACATTAACTATATGGCGTTTATCGCGCCATTATCTATATATGGCGTTTATCGCGCCATAAGTCTCAGAACAAATCCACGAAACCTCTCCATTTCTTTCTTAACGAGTATAGGCAATGTGGATTGCGAGAGGAAATGTAGAGTTCGGAATGCGAAATTTGCGTGTGCGGCCTTGTGCGAAAGCCTTTCTAAAAAATTCCACGCCTCGCACTTTTCTGAAAAAAAAAACACAAAATTAAAAATGCGCTAAAAAAAAGACAGTGGCAATCCGGCAGTTACAACAGAACTGAAAAGGAATCGTCAGAGGTGTCGGTAGCGGTGAGGTCAATATCGAGACAAAGTCACTCTACTTTGACTTCCATTAGTTTCATAAATAATCACCATCCTGGAAGTCCCTTAATAGACTTCGGACACAGGTTGGCAGGTCTAGGGAGAACATGTCCAGGTGGAGATTCACAAATGCTGTCTGTTTGTACGTCAAGGCCCTTTTTCTGAGGAACGCGTTGAAATATAAAGTTAAAATTTGTAGTAAATATTGAAATCTACGGTTTCTTAAGGCTGTGTAAAAATCTATCCTCTGAGTATTCGCAATGAAAAGATATGGCTCTTAATGTCATATTTCCCATACAGAAGCAAAGATACTTGATAAAAAATACCGTATTAATCCTTATCCATTTTAATACGTTGTACATTTTATGTTGATCAATATTGTCTTTTACAGCATATTATTAAAATTAATATCTTTGAAGTTATTTCACACTTAAAACGTGCAGACAAACTAGCCGGCGGACGGTGACTACACCGCCATCTATGGATCACTCACCAAAGCGATTTGTAATTAAAAATGTAAATTTTTCCGTTATTCATCATAGATGTCGGTATGACGAAAATGTACGAGCTATTGTTGTGTTTTATGAATTGTATATATAGACTAACAAATAAAATCTTGTTTATTCGATAATTGTCCTTCTGGTTGACATAAAATTATGAAATTTAGTAATAAGATATTAGAAATTGTAGCATAAATATAAGAAAAAGTCTAAAAGCTGAAAATCCGTTGCTGCACCTGCTCGTTTGCCGTTTGTTATATATATAAAAAAGTTGTTTTACGTAAACCGTACAGATTAATATCACTCAGTGATATCAGCCTTGAGCTTGTATAGATTTTGGGGGTCCCGGGGATGATGAACTCGCTCCACAACCACGTGGTTGTGGAGCGAGTTAAGATAACGGACTCTGAAATTTAAGTGGACACTTCTACTAGACTGGAATAACGTTATGTAAAAGAGAGATTAGTTTAATTACTAGACGGAATGCCATTTTAAATGGACAGGATGAAAGAATCCTTTTTAAATGGATTTTCGCACACTATTTACAGTTTTTTTCGTCTGTAAATAGAATGCGGTGTACGTGTTTGAAAAAGAACAATTCGATTGACAAAACCCGGCTTTACCTAGGTATTTTTGCCGCCGCATTCATAAAAATTTCATTTTCACGTATACGTTTGTATTTCCGAAATAATAATGACTTTTGTTTTGTAAGTGCGAATGCATTCAGATTTTAGGAATGGCTTTTTAAAACCATTCGAGCGTGTTACTTTTAATTGGCGCTTTTTGCATTTTTGGTTCTTTTTCTCTGCCCTTGACAAATTCTTGCACCACCACGATGCAGATGCTACTGTCACGGACGGTATATGGGGAGTAACAATGGCAGCTAGGGTGGTACGGGGTCGCGCACCCGTGGTGGATCAGACCAGTTATATAGACTTCAATGACAGCAAGTTGAAGTTTTTGGGCTTAGATCAAGACGTATTTCCCATTTTCCATAGACCTTTATAGCCAAACTAGAATAATAAGTAGCTTTACCACTTCTTTCGTTCTGGAGCTGAGGATGTGAACTACAGGCGGTGCTGTCATTGATTCCGCTAATAAATCATAATCCGCATGCTGAAAGCATAATATTTATTGAGATAGAGTTAATTCACCTGAATGACTACGCTCATTTCTTAAAGGTTCTCCTAATTTTGGACAAAAGAACATATTTAGAAATTAAAAAAAAAAAAGTGAACATCACCAAACTTGAGCAACCACAGAACTAATTCGACTAAGGATCCTTCAACGCTACGCATAATTCCATTGTTTTTTTTTTCTTCTTTATTACATTTTCTGTCTCTTCACAATTTTCCGTTCCATTATTTTTCGATAGTTCTAGTTTCTTGTTCGGCCTCTCTCAGCGACATTAATCAGGACCCACAGTTTTGCGTGATATCGACCTAAGCTCACACCTTTCATTCCTCGCCAAAACCTTGGTGAGCCTCTCCCAAATATAGGGATTTTTGTTATAATTTTTAAGTATTTTTTTTTTGAAAACAGCTTTTATTGAAACTTTTACAATCAACATATAAAGTCATTACTCAACCTATATGATTTATCGGACCGCCTTAAGAGAAAGAACTCGTCAAGCCGCATCAAACGAGCCCAAAATCGATGCGGTTATATCGTTTTATAACGAAGTTCCTATGGCCACTTTCCACCATAATATTGTATTGTCATCCGATATACATATGTATGCATAAATTTCAGCTCAATCTCTCGAACATATCTGCTCCAAAATTGAATTGTAAGATTTCCCCAGAACAAACATACACATGTATGTTGCTAGTTAAATAAAAGCTTTTAGTGAATGTAATGTTAAGGAAAAAGCTTTTTAAAAAAGCATTTATTTTGGGTTTGTAGTATAATTTTATTTCGGAGCTCCTATCCTATCCTCCTACCAACAGCTAGATACCAAGTAAAGACAAAGTACTCGTCAGGATGAATCATACGAAGCAAAACTCGATGGAATTACGTCGTTTTTGATGGAGTCAAAGATATCGAAAACATACCAGAAGCCTCTGTCCATGTGTACACACTCCTTATCATCGTTTGTTTGGTGAGTTATTTTTTTCTTCCTAAACTGTTCTGGACATATTTTATTTTAAGCCAACCACCGGTCGTCAAGCACGATTTAAGAGTTTTTCAATTCGAGCAAGTTTCCCTTATAACGAATTATATTATTTGTTGTGATTTTATAACGCATTAATATTATGAGCATTCAGAGTCGTACGAGCACGTTGTACGAGAATAATCTTACAACACCTTTTCCTATAATGCGGAATAAATCTACTGTGTTATAGAGGAGGGAGGGGGGGGGGGAGTGTTTACAGTACAATATTTTTGTAGTTGCTACATCAATTTTCCTTACCTAAATTATTTTTCCAGGCACAATGTTTGCTCTCTGTCGGCGGCGACGTAGTACATATTACTTATTGATAAATCCCTTTTTACTAACACTTAAGTTGTTTATGTTATGATAAAAACCAAAAAGATTTTCGCAAATATTACCTAATATGGTCAGAAACAGATTGTTAACTTCGGAGACTGCTTCAAAAATCACTCTCATAGGTACCTATTTCAAGGTCAGACATTAATACATTATAGGATTGGGAAAACTTATTGCAGATTATATATATTAGTAATAATTATTACTATGGTTATAATAACTAATTATTATCATAATAATAATAATTGACCACATAGAATTGTGGTAATTAATAATTTTCCGCCTTTTGCGACTATGGTCAAATATGGACATTAAAGCAATCGAAGACGGTCTTTCTTTGGCTTTTTAATCGTAACATAAAAACCTTTAACTGTCCATAAATATTCAATTGATGAATGTAAGTCATTCTTTAATGATATTAATATGAAATATTAACTTATAACAGTGTAATTTTGACTTATGTTACTATATGTGTTAAGTAATAAAGAAATTTGTAATCGTTACTGGATGCCGCCATTATAAAATATAATTTGTTATAACATTCATTTCATTTGCCAGTATCAGTAATAAGCTGATAAAAATTGACCTAGAAAATACTTGTGGATCAAAATATTTATTAACATTCGTGTCATGCTCAGTTCATCTCTAAAATAGCCATTTTTCAGAAGGTAACTTTTTTTTGGCTTTTTTATAAATCCATTAAAGTTTTACCGCTCAGAACTATCATGCTATCTTTTTGACGTAACGTCATGCCAAACAAACAGTTGTACTTAAGTGTGGAGTGCATTTTAGCAACAAAAATTTGTTTGGCAAGAAGTGACGTCATGCGCTCTGAGTGCTGTTCGGTGTTACGTGTTTTATGTCTAATATAATTGATTTATATTTTCAATATATTTAACAATCTGACATATTTTAATAACTCCACTTGATTAATATCATATTTAAACCTCTATCAACTACCCAGAACAAAAAATTTATAAGTATTTATTATAGCCGCAAGTACCCTATTAAAAATTATATCTTTGAAATAACTTAAGAAAATGAAGAATTTATGAATTAATTAGGCTATAAGCTATGAAACTTAAGCATATGGCTGTATTGGAGTTTTATTTAAATATACACGATACCTTTTCACTTTAAGGCGTTTGATAATTAGTTGCTACTCTGTAATGCCCCCTATAACACGGTGCTCTTATAACGAATGAACATTATTCTATAATATAAAATACAATATGTATGCATTCGGAATCGTACAAGCGCATTGTACGAGACTAATCCTATAATATGTTTTCCTATAACGTGGTATAAACCTAACGCGTTATCGGGGGGTTTACAGTATTATATTACTAAGTATCAGTTAAACTCATGAAGGACAGACTATATATACTCTATGAGATGCAATGCAAACCATGTCCCACATTATGTCGTGCCGTTTGTGTCCTAACAACTGCATACAGAAGGATTTGAAGCCGGCATCAGATAGAGCCATTGATGTGGCCCCTTTTTTTGGGCCGCTACTGTATAGCTATTAATTATATGAAGTTTGTTATTGAATCAATGATAAGAAGAAAAAGAAGAAGAGGACAGTATACTCTCTGCTGAATTTATTTGACAGGCATTTTTTATGACAAAATTGCTCATCACGTGACATATACATATATATATGTACGTATTGTTGTGGTATGTATTAAATTTATATTTGCCGAAATACAGACTTATATACCAAAAATATATTATGTCTCTCTAATCAAAGTGATTTTAACTGCTAGTTGTATTTTCTAATGTATCAAGAATATTGAAATTGTGATGTATGTTTGTAAAATTAAAAAAAAAATCAGTAGATTAATAGATTTCTATATATCTTTTTGACCTTAATGTCGACAAAAGAGTAAGTCTCAACTTGACCTGATTTTTTTTCTATATTCTTAGATTTATCTTTAGTTCATTTTTCTCTGTTGGAAGTAATTTTATAATTGACTATTGGACATATGTACATGCCCTGTGGCATTGTGCCTTAGTTAATAAAAAAAAAAATTTAAACAGCTTAGAAATGCAAACATGGAATTGATTGACATAAAAAGAAAAGAAATCAGTCGAATTGCGAATATTTTTGGCAATTATTAATTCGTATTAATATTTAATCTGTTTTATTGTTATTAATCTTGTTTTTTGTTACACAAAATATGTAGTTTCAGTATAAGATCCGACGTTATTAGCGTATACTGTATATCACTATGTCCCTTTTATATGTTTACATACAGTTTATAAACTGTATTAGATGATTGTTTTTATTTGATATTTTGCCTTATGTTTTCTTCCTTTTTTGAAACCACGGTAAAACCAAAAATATTAGACATATCGTTTATCTTTTTTTAATATATAGCGGCACATTGGTAATTCGTCATTTTTTTTTTCAAATATATATTAAAGGTGGCTATTGTTCTACTCAATACACTGATAGAGTCAAAAACGAGAGTGTTGGTCGCCCTTAACAAGCGGTTCCGTATAGGTAACAGCGATAGCATGTCAAGTATCATGCTTTAACTCATCCAAGGTCTTTGGACGATCAGTATACACCACAGATTAGAGATATCCCCAAAGTCTATGGTTTTTTTTTAATAAAGGGCAGGCATAGAATTATCCAAAACGAATACGTTTGTTTGATGTGACAGGTACGTACTTTTTTAAATTAAAGATATGGAAGTATATATTAAAGTCGGATCTTATTACAGTATCAATATGTGATTTTTATTTATATGCTAAATATACCTGATGTCTTGCCACGGTTTTTTATATTTAGACATTAACTCTTTATAATTTTGCAATGTCGCGTGTAATTTTATATCTTTAAAAATTCAATATAAATTTATACGTTTGAAATTTGTTGTTTTATTGTTTCTATGACCCAGTCTATAATCCTTAATATATAAAAAGTTGATATAAAAGAAATTTTAGGGAATTTGAATGGCCAGAGTCTTATGTGTATTTAATTTTGTCCTTTTTCGTTGTATGGTCGACCAAGAAAGTGCTTTACCAATTTGGATGACAGTTCCTACTTAAAGAAAAATTTGCTAAGGGTTATTGTTAGAAATTAACGTAATGCATAACAAGCAAAAATGAGCCTTTTAACTAATTGACGCGCAAACGACATTCGACCTTAGCGTGGCAAACCAATTTCTTGGTCGACTATACATGAATGTTAAAGACGAATTCAAGGAAAAGTATATCATTGAAGCAACATTAGGTTAATTAGAAAAAATCTCACAGCTTGTCACAAATATGTATTTATTTAAAACATTACAATATTAAATACTTTGCTTATCAAACGAAACGCGAAATGTTGACAACAAGATCATTGCATCTTATTACTATTAATACTTCAGCGATAAGTACGTCCATAGCCTAAAGGAGAGGGGGGTTACTTCGCAGTGTTGGGATAATCTTACTATATTACTATACTTGATAACAACGTTTTGGACAAAGTCGTAAGGTGATTACAATAGGTGATATAATACATTTAGTGGGTTACAATAGGCGTAGGTTTTTGGTGATGTGTTGGCGTTGGCGATGCAGGTCAGCGGCGCCCGAAGCGGAGGAAGGAGTGTACTACGTCCTGACGCTTCATGCCAGTGTCGAGGAGTTGAGGATATTAGGGAATCAAAAATGGAAAGGAACTGATCCTATTTTTATTAATAAAGTTGAATTAATTATAATTGAAAAAAATCAGGCGTTACTTTGCGGAAATCCATGACATGCATGAGAAACTAAACTACTTCGCTTTAATCCGCGAATGAATACGAAGGAAAATCGGTGTAATGCTGGAACCTGGACTGGCTGGACTTTCCGATGTGCCTCAACGCAGGTTTCGCTTCGACACCGAAGCATCATCAGGAGGTAGACTCTACAAAGGTTATTCGTAAAGTATTTCATCTGTCTAAATATTTAATCTTTGGCCAAGCGTTTTTGTATCTGAAGCGTAGACTTGTGAGTCATTACATTTCTCAGGGCATAGATTACATCAATTTTGTAAGGAGTTAACGTATGACTCATAAGCCAATAGTGCTATATATGCGTTTGTGAAATTCAATATTATGATTCATTTTACTATATTTTTTGAGGTTGCGATTACGCAGAATTTTCTTAACATCATTATAATAGCAGGAAAGAGAAACTGTCACTGATATAAGGAAAGTAATTTTAGAAATTCAATTAAATCTATATATATTTGGCTGGCCCGTTGGCGCAGCGGGCAGTGACTCTGCCTTCTGCTCCGGGGGTCGTGGGTTCGATTCCCACCTCGAGTCTGGGTGTATTATCCATATGTTATAATTACATACATATGGATAATACACCCAGACTCGAGGTGGAAATCGAACCCACGACCCCCGGAGCAGAAGGCAGAGTCACTGCCCACAGCGCCATCGGGCCAGTCGTATATCTCTCACATTCGACCAATCTGCACATATTGGTCAACTTACATTAATATCAGTTGACTTGGCAAGAAGTTCACTGGAAATCACAGTTACACTGAGTTTCTAGACATTAAAATGAGATAATTTTACTAAATATAAAACAAAAATTAATATTAATAGATTAAACACAAAAAAAAATTAAAAACATTTAAAGTGTTATGGTTTTTTTTAACTTATTTACCATTCCATATTTTCATAGATATCAATACAATAAACTTTACATAAAACAAAGTCGCTTCCCTTTCTTTCAATTTAAGGAGGTTTATATGTTTCCTAGCTGTGCCCGCGACTATGTTTGAGTAAAATTAGGTAAAAAGAATAGATTCCATTTTAGGGCGACAATATATAGCCTTCCTTGATATATGAACAATCTAACACTGAAAGAATTTTTCAAATTGGACCAGTACTTCCTAAGATTAACATGTTCAAGCAATTAAACAAACAGTTCAGCCTAGTCCTTCTAACACGCTCACCTCTTCCTCGGCCTACCTGGTCTTCGGCGACTATTGGTTGGAGTCCATATAGTCGCAACATTGGGGAACATTTACGGGTCCATTCGTGCCACATGCCCAGCCCATTCCCAGTTGAGCTTCACTGATTCCTTTCCCCACATCCATTACACATATAAATATACACTTTAAAATATAAAAATAACTTAAATAAAAATAATTAAGAGTATCGAGAGCGATAGAGACGCGGCGACTTGACCGCATATATATTAATATATATTTTTTAATGAGATTCAATTATTTCCTCATAAAAATACAAGCTCAACGAAGCGACATTTCCATAAACAACCTCCAATTAATATACACAGAACGAGGACTCTCGGGGAATATTAATGATGTTCCATAATTAGTTTCGACTTTTTTATACTTGCTGATATACGCGGAGTTCAATCTACATCTTCTTCCGAGCGTTATCCCGATTAAGTACCAGGGTCCGCTTAGATTGTAGAGGATGTGGCTGTGGGGCGAGTTAATACAACCGATTGCCATCTGACATACAAACTAATATTACGTTAATTCATTGTATAAGTCTCAATGACTTTTTCCTTCCCGGTGGCCTAAACTCGTCATTAAGGGCCGGCGGCGCATCTGCTACCCTTCTGGTCGTGCATATGTCCATAGGCGTCGGTAGGCTATTGGCTGCCTGTTGCTTGCTCGTTTGCCCCTTGTAACATAAAAAAAGCCATTTCTATTACAGAACACAAATGTGCTTTCTTGTTTTATAGATAAAACAGCCCTATGTCTATTGCATTTACTTACCGAAATGTCTTGAACGGCGTCGTGGTATTGGCGAACGGCGCTTCAAACTCAGGTCTACGGGCTCTAGCTGGATCGGAGGTTCGCATGCCTGCAATAACAAGTTCGATATGAATACGAGAACAGATAGTAGTATTAGTGTTTCTTTTGGTATTAGCCCTTCAATAATAATAAATAATAAATATACAGGACTATATGAGAAAGGGACATTTATCCCTAAGGGTTTTTTTTTAAATAAAACAAGAGACAAAGGGGCTGGCGATTCACTTAAGTGACTACCGACGCCCATGGACAACTGCAACACCAGAAGGCTCGCAGATACGTTGCCGGCCTTTGAGAAATGAGTATGCTCTTTTCTTGAAGGTCCCTAAGTCGTATCCGTTCGGAAATGTCATAAGACGGATTACTGAAAACCATAAGAACCTGGTTCACACCCCGAAGGATATTATCGCATCCACTCTTGTCACAAGCTTTACGCTTATAGTAACGGAAATATAAGTATTCTTTTTATAAAAGAGAAGAAAAGTACAATTTCTTAAAGTGTGCAGTATACTGAATATAAGAGACGCCTGTGAACACTACTGCAGTCCTCGCATTACCATATGTCACAAACACTGAATGCGCTGCGAAAACATCCCATAAGTTTGTTCAGAGCAGCGATAATGTCAATTATACAAGAATTACAGCATTTTTACAACTGCCACATGTGCGCATTTGCGAAGGAATTCCTTTATGAGGAAAGTTTCTAAATTCTTTTACATCATCTTTGTAGACTATATGAATTTCTATTATCTAGACCTTCCTCATCAGATTATCGCCATGTGGAATGTTTATATTTATTCTTTTCTCATTATTATTTGGTATTTCTTTAGTTTATTGCTCATTGAAATAATTTTGATGACTAAGCATTTGATAGGCTGGCCCGTTGGCGCAGTGGGCAGTGACCCTGTCTTCTGCTCCGGGGGTCGTGGGTTCGATTCCCACCTCGAGTACTACTATAAAATAAAAAAAATGTAAAGGAAACATAATCTCATGCCCAAAAGGCGGTATGGAAAATATTTCTTATAATTTTTTCTCTGACTGACTTCTTTCTATGAGGTGGTAGATAAAGTCCTCCCACAAAGTCTTCACCTAGCCGTCATTATATTTATATCACAATTTATTACCCTCGGCCGTAGAATTAATATATATATATTTTTCCAAATAACATCTATATCTATATATAAAGTTGATGAGTTTGTTTATTTGCTTAAACGCGCTAATCTCAGAAATACAGGTCTAATTTCAAAAATTCGTTCAATGTTAGACAGCCCATTTATCAAGAAAGGCTAAAGGCTATATATCTTCACAATAAAAATGAATCCAATTTGTTTATCTAATTTTACGCAGACGAAGTGGTCGTAGGCACAGCTAATTCTTTATAAAATTCTTCTATGTGCCTAGAGGTAGATAAATTTCTAACACAAAGTCGTCATACAGCCGTCATTAAACCTAGGACAAAATTTACCAACCTCAGCCGTAGAGTTAATATATTTTTTTAAATTCTAAATAATATTCCTAATAATTTAATATTTGTATTCTAGTAAACTTTAATTTATGTTCAAACGAAGACATATGAGGTTAAATGTACGAAAAGAGTATTTTTATGTACTCGCTAGCGCAAAAGCGATAACCTCGCTTCGGGCTTTGTGATTGATCGCTTTAATGTAAATACATTTCCTAATCAACCATGCTTTAGAGGACCTTTGAAGGTTTGGTTTACGGTCAAAGACTCTAAAAGGTAAAAGGTACGATGCGTTAACGGCCAATTCTGGTATAGGCTTCACAGATAGATTTTTACAAAGATCCGAAGTAGATATTTCAACATTTCACTTTCTGATTAAATGGGAACCTAGAACTTATATTAATAGAATAGAATCTTAGAACGTTTATTCTCTGTAAGTTATAAGCAATATCAGCTATGCGCCTTGCTCACAGCTAAGTGTTACTTGTTGCTGCTAACAAATGTCGGTAACTTGGATGGATCTTCGATCTCTTGCGTCTTTTTACGCTTGTTAAGCAATTACCGGTCAAGCAGTATTATTATTATATACACACACAATCCCACTTCTGGGCGTGGCAAAATAATTCAAAGAAACAAAAAAATACAAACATAATTATTGAAGTCAAGAATTTATCAATAAATAATGTAAAGGATTAATATCTATGTATATGAGGACTATCAGCCGATGTTATTTACGCCAGAACAGAGGTAAATAACTTATTAAGTAATCATCAGCAGACAGTGAAAATAGAAGTAAAATCAACATCTTGCATCTAGTTTAAATTCTATCAATCTTGGAACAGGGACTTCGTGGAGTTTCCATCGTGTTCATTTTGTCACAATAATTCCACAAAAACGCGCCTAACTAAAACTAACTCAATAATGCCGCTATATAAAAACAAACGGGACAAAATTCGATACTTCGAGGTGTCGGGCGGTAAACACTAATACATCGCTTGTTATTATAATACGTCGCCACTTAGCGGGAGAAAATAGCGGCGTCTGTGACACCTAATACCATTTCACGAATCCCCAACACCCAAGGCAATAGACACCTTGAAATGTGCAGGATAAAGTGTAAAATTGGCTGTCGGCAATGTATCTAAATGACAGCCGGAAAACGTCCTGTTGTGATGGAAAAAAAAATTCGTTTCCTCAAATTTGGCTTGTAACAGATAACATTGAGCCGCGGTTCCAGTTAATAAATATGTTCATTTTATTGGGATGAGACAGACTATCTCCAGAAGATTAATCTAGGACACCTGTTCGGAGTGTGAAAGTGAGCCTACGGTTTTCAATCAGTGGATGAAGAAGACTCATTTGGGTTTTAGGAAAAAAAGGTGTTTTATTTTAGAGACTACCAATGTCTATGGACAACTGAGCTTTCAGAAAGTTTGCAGATTTATTGCCGACCTTTGACACTTGTCGCTGGACGTGTCAGTTTGAAAACTCCGGTACTGAATGTTACATGAGGCAGGAAATTCTTACGAAACGGCTGAGGATTTTCGACACAAATCCAGGGTGTAAATTTCAAGGTCCTAAACGATATCTGTTGGTTAAATACAGCTGCCTAAATTGACTAAAGAATTCTAAGGAAAATTTGTGAAATGTCTTTAATAGGAACAATAGATCGAAAGAGTTATTATTCAAATTTTACGTGAATTTATTTATATAAAACCTTTCAGAAATGTTTCATATACATATATTTTTAAAATAATTGTGTTATATACGGTTAGCTTTTAGAGTTATGACATACTTTTGTGTTGTTTAAACAAAAATATAATACTATAATAGTAAATTACTTTCAAACAAACTTTATCTCCTTTAAATAATATTATTTTTCTGAGCTATTTACCCGGTCGCAGCCAGAGCAACTTAAACTTAGCGATCGACTCAAATGCCGACCACTGATTAGGCCACGACCTCCTCAAATATTTCCTTTACCTTTACCGAACTATATCCTTATATTTAAATATTTTAATTTCTGTGTCACGTAAAATCGTCTTTCACAGCGTCATGTTCGACGAGCGTTTCTTCCGTACGAACGTCCGTACTGTGACGCGGTGTCAGGCCAGTTGTCGCGCGCACTGCCGCAACGACCCCGATTGCCTAAAACGGTGCTCAGACCGCTGTCTGAGAGCTGACTGACGCCTTGACTAATCAAGAAGTAAGAAGAAGAAGTAGCTACCAACCCGTTCCTCAAAAAGTTAAGAATTTTCCAACCCGTTCTTCAAAAAGATAAGAATTTTCCAACCCGTTCTTCAAAAAGTTAAGAATTTTCCAACCCGTTCTTCAAATTTAAGAATTTTCCAACCCATTCTTCAAAAAGGTAAGAAGTTTTCAAACTATTCCTCAAAATGTTAATAAGAAGTTACTACCCCGTTCCTCAAAAAATTAAGACAAAGTTTCCAACTAGTTTTTCAAAAAGTTAAGAATTTTCCAACCCGTTCTACCCATTTTTTTCTAATAAGAGACAATTAAGATTACTTTGTGGGTTCTTTAATATTCTTGTAACTGGAAGTTAAGCGTCTTTAAACACTTGCATTAGGAGTGCCCACGACTATAGTCATTTTAGACCCTATATCTAGCTTCAAACTACTGTAACGGTTAGAGGTTCTAGGGGGATACAACTAAGAATAAAATCAAAGTGATAGTATTGTCCCTGTGAACTGTTTAATTTGTAGGTTTTGGTTTTACTGCGTAAAAACTGATGGTTAACAATAAAATATATTAAAATAATCATATATTAACAAACAGTGAAGGTTTATACAAACAGGTTGTAGTTTTGTGGCTTGTCAAATACAGGTGCGGAAACAATGCGCGGTTAAATAGAGAGAAGCGTGCGCACGCGCAGCAACGCTTCAGCTGTTTACGATTTCGAAGCATTATCTAAATTAAAACGTCTTTAAATATGTATTATACATAAATTGAAATATTATGCGATCAATGGATCTCCTTCAGAGTATAGTTTAGTTCAAAAGCGTAAAGAAGAGGCAAAACACCAGAACTCATACTTCAAGATTTCACCTTAAAAACTATAACCGCAAGTCTTCTTTCGATGACGAATTACCTACTTACAGCTTTAATTGTACATTATGTATCAGGCTACGTTTTGTTGGTACTTCTTGATACCTTCTTATTGTGTCTAGATGTGGTAGAAACAAGCACTTAGTATAATAAAGGAACCTTCATTCTTACATAACCTGTCTACCTGGTGCGGGTTAATATCAAATTAGAAAAATATAGTCCATATTTCGATAATAATATTGTCAGGCATTTTTATCCTACCTTGTATATGCAAAGGCCAAACGCATAAAAATAATATTGAAGAACGTACAAGATGTTTAGATATATGTAAGTACCGGAAGGATAAATAATAAAGTATATTGTTCACCGCCAACTCGTAAAATTATACCTAATTGTTATGAATTATTAATGTAATAATGAAGGAAACACAAATTCAAGGTGTTATTTTTAATATACTCCATGTGTATTAACAGAAAAACTTGACAGATTACGATTATTCTGTTTAAAAGACATTTGCCAATATTAGGCGCGAATAATTCGTAATGGACTAAGTGACAAGTCATTAATTTTAATTAATCTGTGAACGATTAACAAATTAACCAGACTTAAATAGTTAATTGGAATTCACTTAAAGCATAACGAGGCCTCCACAGATCGTGACTTCCTACACTATTTATGTCCAAAATTTTCAGTTTTAGTTTTTATACTTTGAGTTTTATGTCACGATTACGATACTTGTTGTATATTGAAGTATTACTTCCTTAAGCAAGATTATAAGTAAAGTGATATAAATATTTAACATTTTATTATAATTTATTATTGACTTTGTTTTCTAATCTAATGTAGGGATGTTAAAGATGTTCGAATCCGATTTCGAAACTTCGGAACTTCCAATTGATTTTACACATTTGGTTCCGATAATTTTTTATCGGAATTATAGATATAATTTCCCGGATTAAAGTTCCCGAAGTCGATGGTCCTAGAGATCGATAATTCGGTCGATGTTGATGTGGTGGTCGAAGTTGGCCTTTAAGAAATAGATTGGACGGAAAGAAAACTGCAATGCTTTTATTTATGTATTGATAAATAATGTGTATGACGTTATTTTTCAATTCCGATTCTCGCTCCGATTCCGATAAACCAAATATAAAAACTTTAGAACCGAATTCAATGCCGATGTATCGTTTCCTTAACAATTCTTAACTAATGATACCACTTTAGTTAATTTTATATATATATTTAATTAAGACGTAAAGTGCCATAAATATTTTTAGACTTACCCTTTTTCTCCTGGTGCCAACTTATTGTTCTCGATGATAGCAGTCGCCCTGATCCTGTGGTCAGGCTGTTCGCCCAACAGTTTCTCGCACCTCCCGTTGTTCAGGTGCTCTCGAGCGATATTGTACGCATCACTTTTATCACTTTTCACTTCACTTCCTTTCACTTCACTCTCGATCACCACTGTCACGCTTTTCTCGTTTGATTCCTTTTCGAGTTTCTCTGTTTCCACTTTATTTTCTACCACTTCTACCGCTTCCTTCTTTTTCTCTGCTTGGACACCGTTAGCTACGAGAGGCGCAGCTTTGACTTGTAAGGATTTCGGCTGAGATTTTGGAGACGATATCGTGGGTTTGCTCTCTATTGCTCCATTTTCATTTATGGAGGTAACGTAGACTGTAGAATTTGCAATATAGCCGTTGAGCTCTTGTCTGTTCTCAGGCTGCGTTCGTTTCCTTTTGTTTAACTGTAAAAGAAATAATCTGTTAGTAATATCGCGTTTTTTATGTGTATCGTTTATTCATTTGTCTTTATGGTTAAAAATTACAAGTCTATTAATTGGAAATGGAATGGAATTAATTGGAATGGAAAATGGAAATTATAACCTGTTGAAAGTTCTATCGGACTGTTATAAAACTA
>JANCMC010015777.1:481780-586537 GCA_024363005.1 Charaxes varanes
AAATGGAATGGAATTAATTGGAATGGAAAATGGAAATTATAACCTGTTGAAAGTTCTATCGGACTGTTATAAAACTATATACAATAACATTTTACTGTTCATAGCAATACTTTAAAAATATCCGTAGACTCCATGTCAGGTAATAATATGTCCGTCACAACTTTACATCTGATACAAATTCTGTCTTAAAATACAAATTATTTTGTGTATTTCAAATATGAATCTTTAATTTTTATCGTTTTGGTTTCACTTATTCCTGCCCATGTTTACGAAAATGTATGTTTTATTATTTCTAAATAATAAAATACACAATGTGAGTAACAAAAACACAACACGTTATACGAAACAATAACAAAACCGAGCGTCGTTACGGGCGTTGTTTAAAGACCCGCAATATTGTTTGCCAAAAAACTGCGCAACTTTTTAATACTCGAAGTTACAACTCATAACAAAACTTATATTGGAGCAAACATGCTCCAGATTATATTACCGCTCGCGCCGTGCAGAGTTATGTCTGCGATGTAATGTTAGGAAAAACACTTGTCCATAACACTTTTCTTTATTTTACAAGCGGTTCACCTAAGTGACTACCGACGCCCATGGACATCTGCATGACCAAAGGCCTAGCGCATACGTTGCCGGCCTTTGATGACAAGTTTAGGCCACCAGGAAGTCTCACAAACCGAACGAAACGCGACAACAATACTATCACTTGACGTGACAGCATTGCCGCCAATTCATGCCGATCTTATGTGAGAACGAGGTACTGGTATGCGAAGGCACCGCCCCACTTCTTCTGCAGACTAAAAGGACTACAAGCGTGCGCTACCTCTAATCAGGAAGACAGGAATAAAGGAGAGGGATGGAGTAAACGGATGTAAAGCTGAATGGAGATGAGATTAAGGATGTTGTGTATCAGAAATATCCAGGTATCTAAACCTTAATAAAGCGAAAGCTAATGTGGGATCTTATGATTTTATTTCATAGAAAAATCTTGACTTCTTAAAATTTAATTTAAAATTTAGACCATAATTTTGAATAACAAAACATCACAAAACTACAACTTCACTAGATCAATGGTGGAAAGGGTAGACTGATTGAAAAGTTCACCTCATTCAAATGCCCACTCAGCTAAGCTCACACTTTCAAGATTCAATCTTATTTGAATGGAAATTATGATTTTTTTTAGTATCCATAAATTTATTTTATTTTTATTTACACATGGACCTATGCATGTTGTCTGATAATAAAAAAATAGAATTCGAATTTAGGCTTTTGTCAAAAATTAATAAAACCCTCTACTGTTCGTCTAGGAAAGCTGCAAATCATAATGAAAAGGCGTTGTTTTTATAAAAACACAATCTGGCACACGGAATATTCCGGCATTCAGCTCAGCAAAACAAAAGTTAGGTTTAATCGCAAACAGTTACCTCTAGCTGTTGTTATAGTTTTGGTTAGGGTTGTCTGCTTCTTCAAGTTTCAATTCGTGGGGGTGGAAATAATAAATAAAAGTTCTCAGTTTTCTGTAATGGTTGACCTACAACCCATTGCCGAAAACCTGCAATCTCCTTCATAAGGTGACCTGATGACCTAATTAGGGTCGCTATAGATTGATAGTTTAACAAAATTATTTAGTGGAAATCGATCAGAGAGTAATAGAGTTAAAGAGGAGGTGTATATATAGTTCGGACGTAGCCCTATTTGTTATTAGGCCAAGCACATAGAGCACTCCCACAACGGGTTATTACAGCAGTAACGAGCTATTGTTGTCTTATCAGAAATCGCTTTCGGTCATTCGGATTAGTTTATCTGATGTCATTTCGAAGCGAGACCTAGTGGTGACGTTGTGTAATACCAAATATTTTGTAACATCCACTTCTGTATATCATAAACTGTTATTAGGGTTCTGTAGGATAGTAAAAATACGCGGGTGCATTATTAAAGGAAATAGGCAATGTTTTCATGCTTTCTATATTACTGGGCGCTGATAGATTCGTTGTAGCCATCGTTAATCGAATAATACTTCGACTTTAGATGTCAAAATTCCTTTTAGCAGAAGCTTTGTTTATTTTGTAAATTGACCGCATTGATGAATTGACATTCTGCTCACATTGCTCTCTTGGGTCACCATATTTTGTTCCAGTTAGATCACTATTAATATCATATTGAAGCGCTATTATTATTGATGATTAACAAAAATGATCATGTCCAAAAAAGCCAAAACGTAGCAAGAACTATAAAAAATTGGATTTAAATCAGGGAATTCCTAAAAAGATAAACCCAAAGCGTAAAATGAGTATAGCCGAGTCACGTTGATTCTATTACATTAAAATTTTTCAAATATTTTGGTGGTCCCATTTTGAAGCTCAGCCTAAATAACCGTAAATTGACCATAAATCAACAGCAGTGTGACGAAGTTAATGGGTCGATTATGAAAAAAATTAATGGATTGACATGGCCGCCCGCCTCGACCCCTAATCGTAAAAAGCTGTACGAAGGTGGAACGACGGCTGGGGCAACAAGTGGCCTGACAGACTGATTATTGTCTCGTGGCCGACCTGCTAGTGACGAGACATGTTACACAAACTCGTACTACACTAAATCTGTAATTTCTAACGAAGGATTTCAGTCAATATAATAATATAACAATTTCGTAAAGAACCCTTATACATTTAAAAAATTACTATGATTGCGAAAAGAAGTTATATAAAAAGTTAAGATATGCCCGTCAAGTTTGTTGAAGGCTCAAAAATTCCCTTTCATTTCTTTTGTCAACACAAAACGGATTATTAAAAAATCTATCTGTATCTGTATAAAGAGTGATTAGAATGTGAATTTACAATGTAAACAATAACCGAATACAACAATCGGTTCATCAAATTACAATTATCGGTGTAGAAACTGATGTGGCAAGTGACTGGATTCGCCCCGCTCGACAATTTGCATCACTCCACAGAAAGAATTTTACATTTCGCCAAGTGTTTCGAGTGCGCGCCGTTTCGCCATCCGACGGAAGGCTGCTATTACGGGAAGTGTACGATTTCATAAATTGTTTTGCATTTTTGTTGGAAAAGCGTTAAGAACTTTACACACAAAAAAAAATTCTTTCATCATCAACTTCCACCGGTGTCGTACCTTGAGTTTCAGAATAATGCAAAACCGAGAGGTGCGTTTTTGTGGCTTTCATAATTTAATTAAGGTGGGTAATTCCGTGATTGAAAGACGAGCCAGGACATCGGCTACATATAATATTACTGATGCTACTGTTATCAACCAGGTATAGGTCTTCTATCTTATCTTCCATAACCGCGTGACTGAGGCAATTCCGTCTACTGCATCCCTATCTGACGGCCATCAAAGGTGAGTATAGAGCAGGCATCATATGGGTTACATACCCATTTGTATTGCTTCCTTTTTATTTCATTCGTTTATCTCTCCACCACTCTTATTATTAAACAGCTGTATTGTTCTGGCCGATATTTGGTACAGGTATCTTGTTCTTGTTATGAAGAGGCAGAGATGTTATGATTATATTTTAGTGTCGCCTCATACAGACTTTTATTATAAAAACACACCATCCTTGGGCAATTGTTATTAAATTGAATGCTATTCAATATTCGAAAGCATCTCAAAATCAAGCAAAACACTTCTCTTACAGTATTGTTTGCATCTTTACAAAAATATATCCATAAAGCTACAGAACGTCTATTTTGTTACTGAAAAATAACGCTTTTTATTTCTATTCAGCACTAAGCATTGTCTTCTTTTACGACAATGTACAAAGAACTTAGAACTATTTTGTATTAAGGATCGCTGAATTAAAAAAATTAAGATTTCATCACTATAAGTTCGGTGATATACATATGCAGAATATATATGTTCTTAACTTGTAGATATGCTCTTATGTGAGCTGGCCTGAAAGCGTAGTACAATAGAATTCAGCGCTTACGAGATGGGGCACGTTCATCTGAAGAGATTGAGTCCGCCTTAACGAGCAAGGTCAACGGAGCCGTGAAGAAGTCGGCCAACGAGGGCTGTGAAGTGGACACTTCGCTCGGGTACCAGACATTACAGCTCCAAATTTTACATCGAATCCTCTAATTGGGCGCGCGTTAGCGAAATATTTTATTTTATTCTAAATAATCTTAATTTTTTTTATTTGCCAGTTTGCCACAATATAAGAAACTAGCTTCCCGCGACTTCGTCTGCATAAAATCAAGGTTGCGAGAGCTCTTAGACCTCCTTATTTGGTTTTCTCAAAAAATCTGTTCTTAGCGGACGTCTACTAACTATAAACTACCGCCCTGCCCAATTTCATAGCTATACGTCCCGCGGTTTTCGTGATTTCGTGATAGGTGCTCTTTAGCTTTTATATATATAGATTAATAACGTATGAAGGATCTAAAATATCAGTTTAAACAAACTGTAATCTATATTGGTCTTGACTTTCCTAAGCCTTGAGCGAAACCCTAAAAGAATTCTTATACATAAACCCTATAACGTGGTTGAACGCTTTATTAAAAATATAAATGTTTTGTTGCAGAAAGGTTTCAAAGAAGCTTTAAAGAATAAATATTGTGAATCCTACAAGGTCATAAAACCTGTTCCGTACGGTGGATTAATAAGTCTATTACAATTCTTTTTGGATAATAATTTTATGAAATCGTTCGTCTCGAGAATTACTAAAGCTAACAAAGCTTTGCTATTTTCTTATAAAAGCTATAAAACTTACGGTACTATTTTAAGAAAATGCGCGGACGGAGAAAACACAATTATAGTTTATATAGAGAAGGGGATGCGAATGCTAATATTCTCATAAAATGCATTCTTAATATATAATATTATTAAATTAAAACCTCACGCACACCAATGCCAACGATTTACACGAACACGTATATATTTTATTGTAAGATTGTGTCTAAAATATTAATTGTCAAATAATGCGTTGTTGTACAAAGAACTGAAATTTGGTTTAAATAAACATATACTACGCAAACCTAAAGATGTGTGTCCGAATTTCAAGCACCAGGCGATTTCTAGTTAGATAAAAGGCTTACTTCTACAGAGAGCTTGGACATATCCACAGGTGTGATCCGCTTGAGCGCCGACAGCCGCTGCAGCCGCTGCCGTGCCTGCTCTTCCACCGCGATGAGGAAGGCATCCTGGATGATATTGTGCCCAATATCTGATACTGCAACAACGACATAAAAACAATTACTTTAATGTTCTAATATTTCATTGCCTTTCTTTAAAAAGACCGACTTCCAAGTATCCAAACTGGACCCAATTGAGATGGGATTACACGGGGAACACCAGTTTTCTAAATGAAAAAGAATCATCAAAATCGGTTTACCCAATTGAAAGTTCTGAAGTTACGAACTTAAAAAAATAGTCGAATTTAAAACCTCCACCTTTTTTGAAGTCGGTAGAAAAGTTGTAAACAATTCTTTGAAAGTCAATCTTAACCTACTTTTGTTTTGTATGTAAATAAGAAGTAGGTTTTAATGAGTATAACGTTCAAACGCTTTTTAGATGAATGTTTCCAAAATGAAAAACTTTAGACCACTTATTATAGAATAAACCGCCAAAGTGAGGTCCGAGAATTTTAGTCCGTATTTTTCTAGGAAGGTACCTATTGTCATTGGCTTAACAAATTTGATACCTACAGTTTCATCATCAAAATTAAGTAATAAATTATAGTTGTAATTATTCAAAATTAATTTTGATGAAATTAACAAACTTATAGATGTAAAATAATAATTTATTTTATACATAACATATTTACCCAGCAAATATAAATTCTTAGACTGTCATAGAAATGACTCAAGTGTTAAGCAAGATCTAAATTATGGGTAAAGTAGACCTTAATGTAACCATACACAAGGTAGAAAATAAATCAAACAAAGCAAATACTGTAATCGGAAGTTTGGCAATGGATGATTTAAATTGTGCAAAGGATTATAATCTTTAATGGAATGCGATAGTGATCTAAATTACTTGTAGAATTAAATACGGGAGTGAGGCAAGCGTTGACTAATGTAGGTATTGTACCGCCCTCACGTGGAATACTAAAATGTAAGTGCTCTTACATACGAGCTCTTGGTGTGTTAATTTTAACACGTTTTAACTAACGTTACGTTTAAAACGATATTGTAATGAAAAATATGATATAAAAGATTTTCATACAGTATTTTAATAAACTTTAGTCTTAGAAAAACATCCTATATAGATGCTATATATATTTATTCTTCTAATACAAATAACGCAAGTATTTCGTATAACATATTAGATTAGTATAACATAGTGTAATTTTGGTTTTTAGATTTAAATTAGATTTTTATATATTTTTTGATTGTCTTGAAATCGATGAACCCAAGCAGTACGCAAGAAAAAGTGTCACGTTCCACCTGAGTAGAGCGTTCAAACAACAGCGCGGAACAAGCGATAGAGAGACACGATCGGCCTAAGCGTTCGGCGTTATCGTGTAAAATTGTCGTCCGTAATCCAACAACCAATGTTTTTCACTAACTTGCGCTATTGCAAAGTTTGGTCAGAACTCTACACAATTGACAAACTAAAATGCCAATAAAGTTTGCTGTAACAATAAAATTTATATTTGGTTTACAATACCAGAAGGTCCTGCTCTTTCATAACAAAAATTTTGAAATTAGTAATACCATTTTAGTTATAAAGTCTTATTGCATAGTGATTTAAAAATAAATAAATAATAAAATAAATAAATATATACAGGACTATATGAACCGAATGAATATACCTTAAACAAATGTAGAAAACGGAAATCTTTAAAAATATTTACCTCCATAGTTCCTCAAAATTACTAGTAAATAAGATCAAAAGTTATCTTGTAACTAGAGTTTTCAACACAATTTATATATTAGTTAAGCTCATATTTTAAGAAAGTAATGTATGCGACTCGTCGCCGACATCTCCCATAGCATGGAGACAAACCTCGGTGATTTCACTGTGCTATTTGATCAGAATGATTGTAATATGCCTCGTTAAAATATTAAATAAAAAAATTAAAATGACACACGGACGTCTGTTCCTAAGGTAGAGAACTTAATGCCTTTGTTATAGGTAACAGCCGCCTGTTATACACAAATATTTTTTTTTAGAAATATATAAATACATACCTCTCTTTAACGTAACAATCTCCTAGCTCTTTCTTCGCAATGAGTTCATATACCTAGAGGGTTATATTTATTTCCTTACATACACAATTTATATCAATGTTCAATATTAATTTAAAAAAATAAACGTACTAGTAGCATTTAGAGTAAAGAATACTTTAAAAACATTCCTTTATACATCGTCACTGTAAATTATAGTCGTTGTCAGTAATTTTTTTATGTTACAAGGGGCAAACGAGAAGCAGCAGGCAGCTAAGTGCCTACTGACGCCCATGGATATCTGAACCAGGAGGCAAGCAAATACGTTGCCTTGCGGCCTTTAATGACGACTTTAAGCCACCGGGAAGTCTCAAAAACTGAACGAAACGCGACAACAATACAATCACTTGACATGGCAGCATTGCCGCCACTTCACGCCGATCTTTTTTGAGAATTAAGTATGGTATAAAATTAAAAACAATTAATACAAAATTCAAACATACACTAGCTCTGAACAAATACTTTGAAGGCAACGTAAGATTTATGTCTGGAAACTTTGGTCATATTTCATTTCATCCCGGCAGCTCGTTCATTGCGTGAACGATTATCATTCTCCCTTTTTTATGTGGCCGATGTTATGCAAAAGTATGCTTGTAAAACATTTACAAGCAAAGGAAAGAAAGAAAAGTAGAGAGAACCGATGACTGTAACGATGCTCTTAAGTTTATAACGTGGTAAAACATTGCAATAAACACGTAAAATGAGGTTTAAATCAAGCGATGCTAAATTTTTGATGTCTCTTTTAGTTTAAGTTTCTTCTTTATATTTTGGATTTCGTATGAATGTATATTAATAAAATATATTTGTAAATTTTGAATTTGATACAATCATAGTGACTCACACTTTACCCCTCTTTCTGAATTTTGTAAATATGAAAACAAAAAAAAAATAGATATAAAAGAAGCGTGAAAACATAAATACTCTTTGCATGATATAATAGGTGGCAATGGTAACAATAGATTTTAACGTATGTTCGTTCGTCACACAAATTATCGGATTGCTTATATGAAATAGTAAAAGCATATAAAAAATTTGGAACCAGGCTCAACGTTTTAAACATTTCCTATTGACTTAATGTTATATCACACAAGTCTGCAATTATATGATGATGAGCATCATTCCGCAATCTGCCGACCTGTTCTGATAATGTCAAAGTTAACATTTACAAAGTAACTTGAATAATATATTAAATTATGACATCAGTTATGCTTCAATTAAAGATTTTTTTTTGGTTTTTTTTTTTGTTTAGTGCTTGTTAAATACTTTTTTCTATTTTTAGATTTGTATTATAAATCTGAGCAGTCTCTAATACTATATTTTATATGTCGTATTGTGTTCACGGTAAACATAACTTATGTCCGTTTCTTATAGAATGTTTGTGACGTTTGGTGACAAATTTAATTATTTTTTTTGTACAAAGAGTAATGTATAAATAAAGTAGGCATCTATGGGATGCCAACTACACAGGTAAATAGTGATTTTATTTTTTTTCTTTTGCTCTCTGTAACTTATTTAGATTAATTTTTGCAGCACATCCCTAGATTTCTATTAAGTATTCTAAGTGTGATTTCAAGTTTTAGACATAATAGTAGATACTTAACGGGTAATAGCCCCTTCTTCTTCTACCTTATCATTCCCTCAATGCTAAGGATCGTGACCATAAAGAAACAGTCTCTGTAAGTTGCGATCGTGGGCAGACTAGACGGCACGCTTTATACTACCGCCCACCGCCTTCTTTATAGTGTCAGACAAAGGTGTAGGTATTCTTTTTCCCATTAAGCCAAGTAAACTGTGGTAATTAAGTTTGGATTGCATTAAAGATTTCTGCCCGTATCAGCGTAAACATTGGGCCGGGCCGATGTTATATCTGACATCGATGTTATAGACCACTTTTCCTGATAAAAAGAAAAAAATCTATTTTTTATACAAAAACTTATTTGATTGTGAGAATTTCGAGGATGACGTTAGATAACAGTCGGTCCTCCTGGCACTAGACCGGGATAAGGTTAATTAGAAGAAGAAATTGTAAACTTCCTTTTTTTATACAAGAGTCGAGGCAATCGGTTCACTCGAGTGCGTACTCATAGAATATTGCAGCACGACCAGAACACCATTTTTCCATATTTTAATGTCCTGTATTGGCTGGCAGTTGAACCAGGGTCTCCTTCAATTGTCTCCATTCATATTTTATTTACATATTAACTTTCACATAAGATCGGCCTGAAGTGGCAACAATGCTGTCACGTCAAGTTTCGCTCAACGCTGTCGCGTTTCGATCGGTTTATGAGACTTACCGGTGGCCTAATCTCGACATTAAAGGCCAGCAATGCGACCGCTAGCCTTCTGGTGAGGTAGATATTCATGGGTGCTCGTCCCTTGTGCAAAAATTGCCAGTAATTTATACTGAATTGAGTCATTGTCAGAATTTTTAATTTTTGTTTTTGGTTGTTCTTATTTGTTTTTTTGTATCTTTCTAGATTAGATTTTAAGTGGAATGTGTTAACTTTACCGTTATTTTCGCATAAGATCCATTAAATTCTAAAAATAAATATCTTATATTGATGCCACTGAATGTAGCACTAAGTGTTAATATTCAGTTTAAAATAAAAAATTGGTTTCATTCATAAATATGTTCTTCATTACGTACCGATGATTATATATCAAGATAATTTTTGTGAAAAAAAAATTAAAATTAGTAGCCTGTGAGGCATCATGTCCTCTATAGTGTTATAAATGTTTCATGTCGCCAGTTAAAGGTTAAACATATTACTTATCTTGTTTAAAAAAGAAAATATTGCACTTTAACTGCTGTGTGGCAGTTTAAATATTTTTTTAAAACTATCATAATATTGTGTAAATTTTCAGTTTGTATTAAAGCAGAGAGTGGCTGTGTTGTCTCTGTTACTGGCTCTTTCTGAAACATCACAATCTACTGATACCACACACCAACTTTTTCCTATGCCAAATTTTCCGCCCGCATGGTTATCCTAGGATTTCCAAACAATTCATGTAGTGACTTGAAATTTTCTATGTTGATGGAACAAGCTAAAATCTCACTAGGAAAATTATTTTGAACGACATCGAACAACAACTTTTGAGGTTATTTAACAAATACGTTTATAGCGTATCAGATACGGAACACTTGTATATAAGCGTGTCTTGACACGCTCTTGGCCACTTTACTTACAAAACCAGTCAAAGTTATTCCTGACAGGTCAGATTCTGAACCGAGAAGTACCAATTTATGCTTCTCGGTTCAAAATCTGGTAAGGGCTTAAAATGAGCGGCCATTACTTATCAACGATAGTTTACTTGCATAATCGGTTACATGAATAAGATTAAGCATCTAAATATCTCCTATTTTATCTCTACATCAAAACCCGAATGATTAATTAATAGTATTTGATTAAAAGAAATTTTGGATTAGACTGACTTTTGTGTTTTTTTTTTTTTAAAGAGGCAAACGGGCGAGCAGTTCAACTAACTAACGCCCAACTGAGTGCTTAGTGCGAGTTTTTCTAACTTTTACGCGTTGGTAAAGTTTACTTCAATTTGTATGGAGATTTATCATCCTATTTCTTGCTTTCACGTTTCATTTTGCCGCGTTTTATATAATACTGCCGGATTGGTAGCGATTTGATGACTTTAAGTGTATTTCTTGTTAAGTGCTTGACAAATAGTTCATATAAAATAAATGGATAACCCTTTGTTACAGTAAGTCTGAAATAATCTGTTAGGCGTCAAAGCCATTTATCAATGAAATATCTATATATTACTAGCTTTTTTCCGCGACTGCCTCTGCGTAAAATTGCGAGAGCTCTTGGTAGTCCTTAATTTGACACTATCGAAATATCCTTTTTAGCGGATGTCTACGAACTGTAAGCTACCCCCTGCCAAATTTTGTCATTCTATTTCCTGCGGTTTGTTGAACGCTTGACAAATAATTCATACAAAATAGTTTGTTTCAGTAACTCTGAAATAATCTGATATGCGTCAAAGTCATTTATAAATAAAATGGTTATTGGATAACTTCCGTCTTAACACCACATTCATTCCTCAAAAAATCAATTTGAACCATCTTACACTATATTTTAATATAACATCATTACATACACGACGCCTGCTATGACACGTGCAAGCTGGAAGCTGGAAGCTCCTACACAAATCACATTTGGCGTCTGTACTTTTTTCTTACATAAGATCGGCGTGAATTGGCGGCAATGCTGTCACGTCAGTGATGGAATTGTTGTCGCGTTTCATTGGGTTTGTGAGACTTTCCGGTGGCCTAATCGTCATCAAAGGCTAGCAACGCATCTGCTTACCTTCGGGTCGTCAGTAGGCACTCAGCCGCCTGCTGCCTGCTCGTTAGCCCCTTGTAACATAAAAAAAAATACTAACGGCAGATGTTATCTACTAATGTTTTATTCTTTTATATCAATCCTAGCGGACACGGCAGACGTTGTCTTGCTGGTTTATCTTGAACAGTTCATTTTGATATATAAAGATGTTTTGTTTGTACTAGGTATACTTCTGTAAAGCTTTATTAAAGCTCGTATTAGTGGCTATGACAAATACCAAGCGGGACCGGAGCAAATCTTGTTAAGAAAGGTCAAACATTACCTTACGGATTTCAATCCCTCCTTTTACCGCTGAGCTATCGAGACTTTTAAATATGTAGAAAAATAAATTAATATTTTATTTTAATTAGAGGTAGCGCCATGCTTGTAGCCGAATTGGGCCGGCGCGTCCGGGTACCAGTACCTCTTTCTCACTAATGTAATTAAGTTGCTAATAAAATTGTTTACTATATCTATTGTGTTCTTTATTAGCAAAAAGCTCTAAGACAGCACAGACAAAATTCCTCTGAACGTTTTTTTATGATAAACATTTCAAATAAATAAATAAATAATATTAGTAAACAACGTGCTCGTTTGGAAAGACAGGAAATGCATTTCCGAACCTTCTGGTAGCTGGTAGTTATAAGGACGTAAACAGACTGTATCTATAAATATATATGAAAGCGAAAGGTCACCATACACGAAATCTCGAAAATCGCGGGACGTACAACGATGAAATTCGGCAAGTAGGTAGTGTATTGTACGCAAATGGATTTTTCGATAGCGCCAGATTAAGGGAGTCTATCGCAAGTTTAATTTTACGCGAAGTCGCGGGAAATCGGTAGTCATTCATGTAATAACATGCTAATCGCAGCCTATATCACTTAGGGGTCATCCATTTTCGTTATGCGAATTTCATGATTTTTAAATCCTCGCGTTATTTTGCGGAAATCCATGAGTAAGAAAATTACCTTCATGATATTGTATTAAAATTATCTTGACTCCGTGAATGTACAGAACAATGATAGTGAAATAGTAATCGGGTCCCACTGTTTTACGTGCCTTCCGAAACACGGAGGAGGTCGGATATCAAATATAAACCTGTGCTAGAATTGGTCACCCATCTATCACCCGGTCACAGTAAGAGCTACATAACCTAGCTATAGACTCAAATGCCCATCACTGATTAGGCAACGACCTCCTCTACCGATGTAGTGGCCACTCCTTATACAAGCTTTTAATATAGCTTAGCTGAAGTGGGTTATGTCCTAACATTCGTTCTTAAAAAAAAACAATTAGGTATAGCTAACAGATAGCACGTTGTGGAATCGGTCCTTATCATAGCAGAGAGATTCATGCGAAATAACGAAGTGTCACTTCTTATTATTCTATCTTTCTCCGGTCGGGCGTGCGTGATAAATTTGGGACTCTATCATCATTCATATACATATATATATCATAATATATATGAATTCTTCATTTTGATGTCTTCTACATGACGTCTTTTTCTATTTTGATTTAAATCATGTCTAATATCTATAGTTTTTTCGTCATTTTTTTTGTTGAAAACCTTTATTTTTTTCTCTTCACAATTCGGCTATATGAGTTACTTAAAAAAAAAGTTAAATTGGTCCAGTCGGTCTCTAGTTACGGTATGGTCGAGAAATTAATGAATGGAAAATGGGTATCCTACTAATAATATAGATGCGAAAGTTTGTACACTTGGATGTCTGGATGTATGTTTGACGCTCTTTCACGGAAAGACTACTAAATGGATTTTAATATAACTTTACGATAATATAGTTCATACATCAGAATAAAACATAGGCTATGAATAAAAAGATATTGGGTGAATTGTCTATAACGATAAATGTCAAGTAAGAGAAAATTCTGCCATCTGCGAGCTATTCCGGCGTGCGCTGCATAATCCGTCAGAGTTACACGTATATAGTGTATAAAGGGAACGTTTAATCTAAATACAAAAAAGCCCGCGACAGCATATATCTTATATGTTCAAGCCATTAACGCCAAAATAGTGAACCTTTATGGAACGGTAACGGGGACAATACTACAGGATAATAGAGTGCAGTAAAGAGTGACTAACCCAATGTTCAGAAAGGACGACATCTGTCGGGTCCGCTAGTTGATTCAGTATATAAATCACATAAATGGAAAGATAGAGAAGTGCACTAACATAACATAAAATATAAACGCTGATACTACTTTATACGTATATCTCGTTTGATATTAAGTTTACGATAATATGACTTTGATACTCTTTGGTGTTTCTCATCCAACATCCAGAATACTCGAATTAAAGAACAGAATACTAAAAACATTTTATTAAATCAATTAACATGTTGAGGTAATCCGCAAAACAGAATATCTTTTGTACAAACAACGTCGTTAAAATTTGATAAGAAATTTTATTCGGTTCTGTTATAAAGTTGGTAATGTTAGCCAATAAAACATGGTATTAAAGAAAATTTGCTCTGTAATATTTTAGAGTTAGAAGCTTTATGTTTGTGTAAATAAAATTTCTACAACAGAATTAGTTATTTAATTAGATAAGTTGTTCTCTCTTCACAAAATTATCACGCGGATTGTAATAATTGTTTTATACACAGAGAGACATGTTTAAGTAATCATGTTTTTATCTCTTTAAATAAAGAAATTTGAATGGAATAAAAATATGTAAAAATCACAGTAATAATTTATGTGAAAACAGTCAAAAATAAATTGCTTTGGCTATATCTTGTAGCCGCTACACACGTATCGATAAATCGTTGCGATAAAACTGTGCAGTATAACCGCAAAAAGCTAGATCCGTGACGAACTGTCGAAATTAGCCATCGCCATCCAAACGCAACGACAAAACTGTGCATTTTAAACTGCACAGCTTAATCGCAACGATATATCGATACGTGTGTAGCAGCTATAAATCAACAGTTGAAAATTGATTAACAGTTTTAAACAATATTGTTAATCTATACTAATATATAAAGCTGAAGAGTTTGTTTGTTTGCCTGAACGCGCTAATCTCAGGAACTACATTTCCGATTTGAAAAATTCTTTCAGTGTTAGATAGCCCATTTATCGAGAAAGGCTATAGGCTATATATCTTCACGCTAAAATTGAATATATTTTTTGACCTAATGTTACGCGGATAAAGTCACAGGGACAACAAAATATATTGTATATGTTGTAATATTGTATATATATAGAAATAAATACGTAGTTTTGACAATATATTTATCGCTATTGTATGTATTAATAACAATGTATTTAATATTGTCGTTTTCGTTAATCTAAAATCTTTAAAAAATAATATAACTATACTTATTTATATTACACATAAACTAACATAATTTACTCAAGCTCAAAATAAATTCTTCAAGCAAAGAAAAGGACGATAAAAATTGTTTATTGGATCTGCTGGTTGTTTGGGTAATCTACGAAATTCAATATATTTTGTACGAAACAAGCGAATGTATAAATAAAATTAACATTACGTTGATTCGTTTCTAGTAAAAATATACGAGTGCTTGCCTATTTTTGTGCGTCCTTACTCTATTATTGTGCTTGTTTTGTTTAGAATCTTTCTTTGATTTATCTTTGTTATTTTATTTACTGTTATTTGACGTGGTTAAAAATAATTCTAACTTTGCTACCGCCATAAAAATGTATGCATCCTACGCTTCTGATCTAAATCGCGTTTATCTTAGCGTTAGACATTTTTTTTATATTGTAAAGGTGAAAAGAGCAGGTTGTTCACCTAAGCCTAGTTAGTCTCTTACCCCATCCCTTACCCTAAACCTAGTTACTTAGGTGAACCGCCCATGGGCTTTTGCACAGTCAGAAGGCTAGTAGAGGCGTTGCCTGCCTTTAAAGAGGGGTTAAAACCAAAGGGGACTCCCACAAACCGAACGGAACGCGACAACAATACCATCTCTTGACGTAACAGCATTGCTGTCACATCACACCGATCTTGTGTGAGAAAGAGGTACTGGTACCCGGATGCACCGGTCCAATTAGGCTGAAGACCAAAAGGACTCCTACCGTGGCGCTACTTCTACTTATAAATCCATCCCTTGAAAATTTTAAAAATTCATTTTTTTTCATTATCCAAATTAGATTTTCAAATCAAGTAATAGTGAAATTTAAAAAAAAAATCATTGGTTGTCATAGACAATTTTTTGGCTATTAATAGTTTTTGTTACAAACTAACACTTTGTTTTCGTGTTACAGCTTAACAAGGTCGATCAGGACCAACTAGCTCTTATATTTAAATAATTTCTTATCTTTCATAAGTGTAATAATGTATAAAATGCAAGCATAATTTGTCGAGAAGTGTAGAGGCTAACTAGTTGCAGACTACATCTAATATCCGTTTAGAAATATTTATGTCCAATTTTTCTCCAGCAGGGAATATAACCCTTTTACATTTTAGTTTAAAAGCATATGGGCTACTGCGCCATGATCGACATTATACTAGTTAGGTCTTCTTCTTATTCTTCCTAGCGTTATCCCAGTCTAGTACCAGGGTTCGCTTAGATTGCTGAGGATTTGGCTCTGGGGCGAGTTAAGATGACCAACTCCCGCCTAACATCACCAGAATCCCCACAATCTCATGACTTGTATCATTCAATGACATTAATCGGTACCCAGTGTTGTACGTGCCTTCCAAAACACGGAGGAGGTCGGATTTCGAATATAAACCAGTGTTAGAATGGGTCACCCATCTACCACCCAGTCGCTGCAAGAGCTACTTAGCCTAGCGATCACGTTATCATAGTTAGGAACAAAGTGAAAAAATTGGCTTCCATATAACTTTACAACATATTATTCCATCTGTTACTTAAAAAATATAAGTTAAACATATCCGCAGCACCGATATTTTGTGAAACTTTTGTATTTTCTTGTTCTTGAAAACTTTTCACCGACGTAATCGGATTTTTATTGACTAACTTTTTTCATTATAATTTTGTACAGCTTACTTAAGGTATAATTTCTCGTCAGTTTCTTTGCAAATTGTCCTACCCTCGGGGCTTGAGTGAACAATATGGACTTAAAAAAAAAACATATTTTTATGGTTCCGTAGTACAACAAGGAATCATTATAATTTCGCTGTCCGTCCGTCTGTCTGTCCGTAAGGTGGTCCCCCCCTAGCATTCCCAAACTATTAGACGTAGAGCCTTGAAATTTTCTATGTTGACTCAGTTCTCTTTTGAAACTGCTAAGCCGACAAATGCCATCCCTAAGTTATTGATGTCTCTGTACAGGGCTGATGGATCTGCAGGACGAGCCAATCCGAGCCATGACTTCAGAATTCTTGTAACACTTGTGTCTAGCTTTGTCAGCTATAATGGCATGCTAATATTCCCGTAAATGTTACACTGAAATTATAAAATTATTTGTTAATTTACCAAAGGATTTAGACTCCATTCTCACGAGAGTTTAAAAAGCGTTGCATTAAATCTCGGCGTTGGCGCTGATTCAAAGTCGTCGATACGAAAATATGCCGTTTACTTATATATATAGTTGAATCTAGAATATTGCTGGATTAAAAAGCGTCGCGTTATAAAAGCGCTGCCGTGTGAACATAAACTTGGGAATCCATATGTTCTGTTTGAACGCTTTTCTAACGCGCGTAAAAAAAGCTTTCAAATAGAATAGTTTTTATAACGTGACGCTTTTTCATTGGGCAATGTCCTATTTTCAACGATATATAGTATAAGTTAATTAGAGGTAGCGCCACGTTTGTAGCCGAATTGGGCCGGCGCGTCCGGGTACCAGTACCTCTTTCTCACATGAGGTCGAGAGGTGAAATTTATCTGCCGATGTATGATTAAACTATTACAATCAATCTTGTGGTAGAGATAAATTATATTACTAGTTCAATTTAGGTCTAGACGTGGTCTGCAGTCATTGTTTGTATCGCTTCTTCTAATACAAACAATAAAAAGCGATGTCACGGAGAGCACAACTGATAATTCCAAGCCGTGGTGTGCGAAGTTACAACCTAACGGGATTAAGTTTCTCGGATGAAAAATAAAAGAATGTTGTTCATTTTGATATAAAAAGTGAATAGTAGGGTTGCTCCAGATATGCAAATAACTAAGCGTGAAGCAAGTGTTCATTCATTCATTCAGCCCTTAATAGCCCACTCCAGGGCAAAGGCCTCCCTTTGCTTCTGCCAGTCTCTCCTATCCTTTGCCAATCTCATCCAGCTGCAAACAAGTGTTAGTTATGATAAATCCAAACTCTTTATAACAATTAACACTATTACAAGCAGAACAATTTTATGGTTTGAGGAGGTCATGGCCTAATCAGTGGTCGGCATTTGAGTCGATCGCTAAGTTAAGGTGCTCTGGCTGCGACCGGGTAATAGATGGGTGACCCATTCTAGCACTGGTGCATCTGCTGGCCTTCTGGTCGTGCAGATGTCCATGGGCGCCGGTAGGCACTTCGGTGCCTGCTGTCTGCTCGTTTGACCGCTTGTAACATAAAAAAAAAGCAAAAGAAATAAGGATTTCTTTTATCAGTTACGTTTTTATCTGTGTGATTAGAAGGAAGGATACTCATACATTTCAATTTTTCTTTAACCACAAATAAACATTGCCTAAGGTTTGAATTTGGTTGTTTATGTAAGACTAGTTGTTACCCGCGATTTCGCCAGCGTAAAATTAGGTGAAAATTTTTAGCGTGATGATATTCTTTCTCGATAAATGGGCTATCTAACACTGAAAGAATTGTTCAAATCGGACCAGTAGTTCTTGAGATTAGCGCGTTCAGGTAAACACATAAACAAACCCTCAGCTGTACATATTAGTATAGATATAGATAAAATAATTAAAATAATATTATAAATAGGAAAATATTAAGGATTTAATGCGAAAACACATTGTAAATTTTCTTTTTTTTATAGGTTTAGCGGGCAAACTAGCAAACGGTTCAACCGAGATCAGCGTCGCCCATGGACACCTGCAGCACCAGACGGGCTGGTAGGGTGTGATTTCTTAAATGTATTAAAAAGATACTTAAAAATACAAATACACGAGGCTATATTTTGATTTATTGATGAAAAATAAATCGCAAACAAGATATACTATTGTGTCTACTCGATGCAAAAATGGCATGCATTAAAATTTACAACTTCATTTTGTAGAAAGTAACATTTAATACATAAGAAAATAAAATTCCACCATAAAAATAATACAATATATTATTTGCTCTATAAACTTGTTTCGACGTCCGTTTTATATTAAATAATATTTTACGTGTCGCTTTGCATTCTGTTCAGTGAATTTTAATATAAGGGGAATGTTGAAATGCTTTCTATAAGTTCATAGAATTCATGAGTAAATCTTACAATAAAATCTTCCGAAAACAGTGTTATTGATATCTAGATATGAATATGTAATAATATACATATCGCAAGCTTCGTCATAAAGTGACCTAACTCAAAAAAGCTGATTTTTGGGGCATCGCAAAAAACATTTATCCTTTGCGACTTATTCTGCTTATAATAGACTTATATATGAGACTTCCCGGTGGCCTAAACTCGTCATTAAGGGCCGGCAGCGCATCTACAGGCCTTCTGGTCGTGCAGATGTCCAATTAATTCTTATAAATTCAACATAAACAATAAAACACTTAAAAAATAAATTAAATCATTAAAATCTTTCTTGTCTTTAATTTTGGCTTGCGGTAAAAAGTTTTTATTCGCGTATGGACTGTTTATTTCGCAATTAGGCTGGGCTTCATATTCCTTTAAACAAGTATATATAAAGTAAAAATCAAGTTTAACAGCTTTATGATGTGTTTTACTGTTAACTGAGACAGAACTTATGCATATCTTTTTGGTTGATTTTTAATCCCTGCTTTAAAGGAATCTGTGATCTATCTTAAATTTCAATTTAAAATATGCAAGTTAAATAGGCTTTTAAACTAAAATATGAAATACTAGCAGTTTCTGCGCCTTCGTCCGCGTAACATTAGGTAATAAAAATAGATTCAATTTTAGCGTGATGATATATAGCCGATAGCCTTCCTCGATAAATGGGCTATCGAACACTGAAAGAGTTGTTCAAATCGGACCAGTAGTTCCTGAGATTCGCGCGTTCAAGCAAACAAACAAACAAACTCTTCAGCTGGAGATATGCATATATCTTTGTATATCTCCAGCATCTGCTTAAGTTTTATATTCGGTTCAGTTAGTCGGTACTGTGAGGCCGAGTCCAGGGATACTGTATATGGAGGAGTTAGAGCTTTACCTCACCGAGACGGCGTGGGGATGTTATCGGTTACGTATACAAAAATTCATATTAAAACATAGGACAGGTAACTTAGTTGGCGACGGTTTGGCGTCGTCGTCAATTTACGACGACGATTACTGCTGGCTACTCACGCAGATATCCATGGCTAAGTAGCTGATGATGTCACCATGGCGTCTCGGTGAGGTAGGAGCCTTATGGGACGAAAGATTGTCGTCTCTGAGCGCCGAAGCACATTCAGGTCGTCGCAAATCGGGGACCACGTCACCGCAGTTCAAATCGTTGTGTATCTTTTGTACGTTGTGTGTTGTTCTCTATCCTATCGTCAGTAGCACCATCTTTACAGCATTGCAGTAATCATCTCCTTCTTTCACATTTAGAATAACTCACTTTTCACAGTCTATGAATAAAGCCACGATTAAAATAATAATTCAGATATGAAAATTAAATAACTCTTTTATAATTTGAGTAATTACACGACGAGTAAGCTGTCACGGCCTTAATTGATAACCAATTTGCTTAATTGAAATTTATTAATTTAGTGGATTAATTCTGGGAACGAGTAAACTAGAGGAAATTTGTTGTGACTCTAGGGTCTTGCATAAATAGTCTTATATGTGTGGGTTCTTATATATATGTTGTAACAACAATATAATATGAAAAAATATGTATGGTTAGAATAGAATATTCGCGATTCCCGAGCTTTATATAACACGCTATATTTCATATAGTACTTACGAAAAAGTGCGGACGAGTATCCAATTATAGTTCATACAGAGTGAGTGATGGTGCGCGATTGCTAATATTTTTATAAGATATGCATTATTAATACATTAAATTATTAAAATAAAACCTCACGCACATTAGTGCCAAAAGATTTACACACACATGTATACATTTTACTGTAAGATTACTTTAAAGCGTACACATAACAGCATGACAACCGCGACAAAATAACAATGTATTTTGTTAAGTAAGTAGTTTAATGTGATTAAATTGTCAAATATAGTTGTAATAAGAATGAAATTTTTGTATATAGCAGTATATATATTTAAATATGCATATAGTACTCTAATCTAAAGATTTCTGACCGAATTTCAACCAACCGGCGATCTATAATTCGTTTAATTTTTCCATTTCCACTATAGATGCAAAATAAATTGCGGGCTTGAGGAGTTACGATCTGCACCTTTAAAGAATATCGAGAGGTCAATGACCTTTTGATATTTTGTTTGATATCAATATTGTTTATATTCAGTATTTTAGTTTGTATGTGACTGAATGCTATGTCAATAAACACATGCTTTCAAGCTTATTTCGAATTCAATTGGACGTACCGTAAAAATTTTCAAAATCAATTCTTTTTTATTTATATAGGCTTTTTTATAGCGAAACGTAGCGTGACGTAACTCTGTTACGGATAGGTTAGAAGCGGACGAATGATCGTGCAGCGATCATCCTAGCCGCTTCGCGGTTATTTATTTTTGTTTCATTACAGAAATCCTTGTATCCGTGTATAAATAATGTTAACATTAACGTCGAAATGCTCCAAAATGATTCATTATAGCATTCATAAGTCAAAAATTTTACAAATAAATAATATGCATTTTTGGGATAGGTAACAAAATTCCTTAATTGCCTTTACGCTTTGTAAGTTCCATTTCAGAATATTTCATTGCCAGCACCTTACAATATTGTAGGTGGAGAGACTCTTGTTCTACATGAAGGTGAAAAGTTCATCGGCTTTGTACAGCGCCACACGCGGCTATTACAGAAACCAAACAAACGTTCGGAAAACTTTATGTTTAATATTCCAACAAAAAGAATAGATAAATAGACAAGCACTCTACATTTTAAATATAGACAACAGAGTTATCTTTATATGAAGTGCTGGGCTATTTTTTTTAAAGATAATTTGACTTTATTTGAGCCTGGTATTTTATAACTTACAATGAGTGCCGGCAACTTCGTCCGCGTAAAATTAGGCAAAAAATCATAAAATAAATTTTAGCGAGATAGCCCATTTATCGAGGAAGGCTATAATAGGCTATAGCCTATTAAAAAAATTAATTCAATTTTAGCCTGATGATATATATATCATCAGGCTAAAATTGAATTAATTTTTTTACTAATTTTATGTGGGTGGAGTCGCGGGCACAGCTAGTTTTATAATTATGTATAGATTTGTGTTATGCCTAGACGTTGATAGTCACTTATAATCGGATGTATCGTCTTTTAATTTGACAACATTTTTAACCTAAAAGACCGTGCTTGTAGCCGAATTGGGCCGGCGCGTCCGGGTACCAGTACCTCTTTCTCACATGAGATCGGAGTGAAGTGGCGTTAAGTGTGATTACGACGCGTGCATACACCAATTTGGTGAGATATAATTACAGTAAATATTTAATAATATTTACGTAGTATTAGTGGATACTACACTAATATTCTTTAAAAAAATCATTTGGCATTGGAGTGCGTGAGTTTTATGTTAATAATTCAACATATTAATGTTACATATTTTATAAAAATATTAAAATTCGCACACCCTCCTCTACATAAACTGTAATCGTTCCAAATTTCATACTCCTCCGTACGCGCAATTTTCTTAAAATGGTACCGAAAGTTTTGGCTTCAGGTATTAATATATAATAACAGATTATATACGCGTTCTACTAGGCTTTATTATCATTGTCAATTTATTGTCAACATTACAGTCAGGAGTTTATATTGAATTTTTATATAGTGCGGTTGAAACTAATCAGCTTATAACACCTGATACCTTTGTACAACGCGGCTGCCTTCTGTATAGCCGATGTCCCTTTCTAGCCAATCAAAAGCAATTTAAATAAAAATAATAAAATTGAAAGAAAAAAATTTAACGCTACCGATATTATTTTGACATATAAATTTTATTGAGCTTGCCTAAAACCGGAGCCAGACATAGCTCACGTCCGCGGTACGTAATGACGCAATGCAAATTAATAAAATCGACCTATGAGAGACGGCAACTACGTATTATTAACCGTTTTGCCGATTCGCTTGATTATAAATCGAAAAACAATAAACTGCTAAACGAAAATTTTTAAATTAAGCCTTACCTCGAAAAACGGTCAAACGCGTGAAACGCTTGAAAAAAATCTTTATAAATTATACTTAAGAACCATCTCGTCAAGTTAGCTTTGAAACAAGAAAAACCCTGCATCCAAATCGGTCCATTTGTTTAGAAGCTATGATGCCACAGATTAAAATAATTGATAAAACAAAAGGCAGACTTACTTTCATGACTAATTTTATAGGTAGGTATTAACCGGTGTATTAACCTACACGAATCACACTCAAATCCAGAATTCGAGAGATTCGAACCGAAGTAAGTCGACTCGTCGACCTTCCGTAGGATAAAAATAGTCGTGCTGAGCCCACAGCGGACCCCTCTTAGCGTCAACGCGGCTTTAACATTGAATAAAAAAGTGATACGATTAAGACTTGGCTCCTGTGGACCTAGCACTAACATTTTCATCCTAAATACAGTCGACTTCTCGATTACGAAAGTCCCGACTGTCGGCCAGAAGAATCTCGTTCTTATACCAACGCACCCGAAGGTTGTTATCTGCAAAGTTATTATTAATATTAAGCATTAGCTGTAACACGCGAATTCGTCCGTCCACTTGAATTACTTAGATTTTGTTAAATTTTAGGTTTTACCTTACTTTTGTGGTTAACGTTAATTATGTAGCTACTAGCTAAGTACCTACGTTATTCATTGTAAAATCAGTTATATCAGTGGAAGTCCCATTAAAATCGGTTCAGCCCTTTCGGAGATTAACCAGAACAAACAAATCAACAGACAGTCAGATAGACAAAAATGCTTAAATTTGTGATTTTGTCATAGGTATCATAAATATATGATACGTTATTTAATAAAAGTATTTTATTTCGAGGTTACAAACAAAAATTTCCAATATATTCATATGTATAGAATTATAGATCTAGAGATGAAAGACACGTATCTCTTATTCTATAATGAGGCCACATTAATATTTATAGCACAATAGGCACAGGCTAGGCTAAGAAGATGACCAGTGCCGGCTAGGCTAAGAAGGTAAATTTTAGGATGGAGCGAAATCCAATTATGGCGGCCCCTTTACTTGGCTGGGTGATCCATTCTAGCACTGGTTTATATTTGATATCCGACCTCCTCCGTGTTTCGGAAGGCACGTAAAATAGTGGCCCTGATTAATGTCACTTTGTGGTATTAGTCGTAAGGTTGTCGAGATTATGGGGGTTCCGAGGATGACGTCAGATGGCAATCGGTCATCTTAACTCGCCCCACAGCCACGTCCTCTGCAATCTAAGTGGACCCTGGTACTTAACCGAGATAACGCTAGGAAGAAGAGAATTACATGATTATTGTGTAGTGTGGGGAAATCATTGAAGACTCTTATAGATAATAATATTTTATTTATTAATACGTAAAGCCTAAACTTTCGAAATCATTTTACGGAAATTGCGCTCACGGAGAAATATGAAACTTGTCACAATCATAATTTAAGTAGGGGATGGTGTGCGAAGGCTAATATTTTAAAGAAAAATGCACGATTAATACATTAAATTATTAAAGTAATACCGCACGCACACAAATAACAAACGATTTATACACACCTCTAAAATATTAGTATATTTAAAAATCTTGTAACTCAATTTTACTTAGCATCGCAATCACGATAACTACATATGTAGTTATAATTTTTATCCACATTTCTAACACGAATCTTCTCTTAACTCTTTTCCAACCAAAATCATCTTAATATTCGCATTTAAAAAAAAAAAACATCTTTACCCTCAATAATATCGTATTGGATTTTATTGCAAAAATATTCAAATTACGATTCTTAAAAACAATGCTTACACCGCTACCTTGTCTTTTGTATTATTTACATTGAATTTAATGCACCTACAAATTTGTTAATAAATTTCATTACATTGAAATATAAAAAATACGAAAAATAATACAACCTGTGACAACAAGTTTTCAAACAATAATTAAAAAAAAAAAAATAAACATGTTATGAAAATATTAAAAAAAACTCCCACACATAACACACTACGCACACATACGTACGGGGTACAGCTTGCGAACCACCGAAGCGGACGGTGGCGGGACTTTACAGTCTGCCGTCCGCCAGCCGAAAACCACCACCGCCGGCCAAACTCACCAGCGCTGCCAGCGGTATGTATACACCAAAACAAACTACACTTATAATTCGAGCCTCAATAGCTCAACGGCATAACGTATGGGCTGAAATCCGCAAGCTACCCGGCTCAAACCCCACCGCCGTTGGGGTATTGACGCACGATAACAGAAAATGCAGCTTTGGACATGTGTTACAAAGCGAATTAATCCCAAATATTATTTATCGCGTAAACTGAATCTGTACAAAATTTAGTGTCTTTTTAGTACGTTAGCAACAGTTCGTGAGCCGAATAATTTGTAAGAAAAAAATAAATTAATTTGCATGAATCCGCGAAAAAAAAAGACAACAAGGAGAAATCTGTGCAATGTTGTAAATCAAACGACACAGCCACCGAAGCACAGCACTGGACTGATTATCACGTGCTTCGTCGCACGTTTCAAAGCAAAGCATCATCAGGTGATAGACTTTACGAGGATTATTCGTAACGCCTGACCAGTGAGTTGTGAAGAGTTCGGACCTCCATACTAGGTTTTGATATGGGGCATCCGTACTTTTCGTTTATGCTTTTGTTCATTAAATGTTTTTTAAAGTCAATACTAGGTTTTGAAATGGAGCAGCCGAACTACATGCATAAAAATTCCAGTAGTTCACGCAGTTCGTTAAAATAACTGGACCTTGATAAAAGTTTGGGAAACGCTGCCATAGTTATAGTTGATTTTTAACTTGGCAAACTATTGCAAAGAACTTAACCGGTGATCAAAAAGCATACAAACAGACTCAGTTTTATATCTACACTTAATATACTGTAAAGCTAAAGAGTCTGTTTGTTTGGTAACTGGTAAGTATACGAGTAGTAAAACTATATCCGTTTATATTTTTAATGACCATAATAAATAATAATAAAATAAATAATAACAGAATCATCAAAATTTTGGCGGTGTTTGCCAGTGAGCTACGGAGAGTAGCAATCACCCAGATTGCTGAAGCTCGCCGACAGAGTGAGAAACACATTACTACGCACCAAAAGCTGTCACTAAGGTACGATTCGACATGTTTGCCGCATGTCGGATGTTCTTTGGGCCAAAATCTCCACTTTAAGGATCCAAAATCGGAAACGGTCTCGCGACAGACCAAGAATGATATTGAGGAATGACTTGGATCGTTATAATAGAGATTGGCCACGCATAGCCTTAGACACAACCATATGGAAAGAGAAAAGGGGGCCTAAGAGACCCTAAATAATAATAATAATTATTATTATTATACGTGTTAAAATAAATAAGGCGTACATAATATCATATATAAAAAATATACCACTGTCTCTTGATCTATTCCCGAGCAGTTAATATGAACGAAGTGGGTGAATATATAAGAGGAATGAAACTATGGGGTATGTACTTTTTATTACGAAAATATTTGAAATTCTTGCATGGGAATTTTAGAAAAAAAGGTGATTCAAACAACTTTTTTGATTGTTATAAAGTTTATTTAGAATTAATGTAGTTATAATGTTTCACAATATTTTCTTTCGTTATTTTTTCATATAAAACTGTCGGTATAATTATATTATTTACAGGATTATTGAACTTTCTAAAGCTTGTAAGGCTATGTGATATGGTAATATCGTCCAGTACACGAGTACAATCGCAAAGCATTGTTTTCTTTGAGGGCGGGCCTATCTGCATGAATATGGCAAAATTTTCTATGCCAACCATATTTGATTCTTTTAAACTACAACCACCCAAGAAATTTTCAACTACTCTTGAATATTGGAAAAGTTATATTGAAACAATTTATCTACTGAGTAACGTAATATTCATATTTATTTTAGAGCAAAACAAAAAAAAAATTCAAACAACGAGCAGATTTAGAAATTTTCACTTGACATTCTGAAATTTAAAAACACCCTGAATCTAAGTTTAATAAAAAAAGACAATTCATTCAGTAAAAACCGACAGACAAAACGTGAACTGCCAGCCGTGGCAACTCCTGTGGCCCATGAAGGGCGCAAAGGTAAAATATACAAATTAATTTCACTACAGTTTTTATATATATAAAAAGAATTTATACATATATATAAATCCTGACACACTTTTAGCAAACTTTCTTTTTGTAGCTATATGGTAACCAACACTTTCGTTTATTTAAATATAACCACAGATGCGAATACTTATTCATTACACATAATGGAACTACGGTAATTAAACAGATATGTAGTAATTACAATAAATTAAAAAAAATAATTTATACTACAGTGCACTCACTTTCATTAATTTTTGACTCCCTTAAACACTATGCTATACTTTCTCCGTCCGCGTATATTAAACGTATATTTTATTTCATCCATACAATAAATTGACTTCTATTAATTTTTACACAACATTAATCCCGTATTATTTACTTCGTTCAAACATTTATGTATATTGAATTTTTACGGCGTCACGGCCTTACGACCTTATGGCATTATAGCCTTACGGCCTTAAGTTCAGGCCTTACGGCGTTTAGTGGAAACTTTTTTTGTGATCGGAATTCTTCCTATACTTGTACTTCAATATATAGCTTCCCCATGGATTGACGCTGAGTCTATCGAGTCCATCGTATTGCAAAGGAAGGAACCAGGGCAGTGCCTGGGACTTGTGACCCAAGTGTAGGTTTGATGGATCCCTTTAACGTGTACACGAATACTTACTTCCACTGCCCGTATTACCTTCCCTGCCCAATAGTTCCGATCTGATCTCATCCTATAATGATATCCTTCTATTATTCTTCATCGTGGTGATGGTGATCAATCATATATCTTCGAACGTCTCTAAGATTGCGAATAGGTTCTTTACTAAACTATATCTTCCTACAGAGACATTAAATTCGCCTTGTCTACGGTTGAAGTACTAACGGTCGATACTTCTATAATAAAATGAATATTTTGGGATATAAAAATTTCCCTTAAAACCAAAATTTAGCGTTTTTAAAAGTTTGTATTAGTAGCCAAGACGATGGACGATAGATTTTAGTCTTCCGTGTCTTTCTATAGTTGACCTATTATCGCTCTACATTGGAAAACGAGTGTGCATCCACATTAAACGGTCGTAACGGTCATGAATAACTTAGCAATATCGACTGGAGTGGACGCCTCGAATTATTTACTCGACGCCTTCTAAAGAACCATGTTGACGTGCAAATCTAGTCAACGATCCGCGCCGCGCTACCCCTATTACGTACTTTTAAGTTTTATTTACATTGCGGTTTCATTTTAAAATATTGAAAAAAAATGTTTCTAATTTAAAATCGCATTGGGATAGATAATAATAATGATATTAAACAGTATTCATTTTTTAAAAATGGTAAAAAAAATTTACATTTCAAGAAAAACTCTATGAAAAATTTCATCGCTCGGAGTTTAGAATAATGTACTGAACGTGGGATGCTTATATAAATCATGAAGGATTACACATTTTTCAATTGTGACAAAAGTAGTTTAGGATTAACGTCGTATCGGAAACGTCGAGTCTAACTGAACGCTAAGTTTACGAACTGTGTAAATGGTTAATTGTGTCAGTGTGTGGTCTGGGCCTGCGTCATTTATGTAAACTGAAACAGATTATATGATACCTTAGTAAGCCTGCTCTACACTCCGTTTCAAACGTTTGCAAAGCATACCTTCTCCTTTGATGTATGTAGAATGTGTCCCCGTAGCCTTTTACAAAAATTGTGCGGACAGAGGAGTATGAAATTTGGCACAATTATAGGAGGGTGTGCAAACGCTAATTTTTTGATATTGAACTGACACTGAATTGACAATAACGAAGACATTGTTCAATACTTTTAGGAATTTCTTGATAAGTGCATTTTAATATATAAGAAAGATTTCTTTTTTTCGTGTATATAAAGCATCTTATTTGAGACAAAATATATTCGCGATTCATATCTGCTGTCCCCCCCCCCCCCCATTCGCTGTAAACTATGGGAAATGAAATGAACTTTAAAAATTAAATAGAAATTAAAAAAAGAAAGTATCGTAAATCGTAATCGCCACACATGTATTTTTGGTGAGTTTTTATATGGACATATATTTGAGTTTTCTACACGCAGGCGCGTGGATTTACGGAAGACGGGACTACTATAAAAAAAAAACGAAAAAATTTTGCCACTCGGCCTATTGGGAAATCCGCCCCTACTTTCCACTACGAACAGATCAGTCAGAATTTTAATATAATCATAAACGTTCACAGTTCACCATCAGCATTAACAATTGTTATCTGATAAACTATTACTTCTCTTTAAAAAATTTTACACCTCTCATAACAAATTCCTTATATGAAACGGGTTCAGCGAATCTTATGCCTCTTGTTACATGAAAAAAATCTACTATCAGGAAGATTATCAAGCAAACACTGGAACTGTATACGATATTATCTGTATTCCGATCGTAGAAAAACTGGTGTAAAATCTTTATTTCAAATAACAATTACATAAAGTAACTTTTATAAATCCCTTCTGTTTCTTTTTGACAATTATCTCTATAAAAAACACAAACAGGCATATAAAGTACATTAGTACAAGACCGTAGAAACATGCACTTAGAATTTTTAATCCCAGAGGTTCAAAGGATGTAGTATCCTTATTGCCAGTATAACCAATGTGTAGGAACCACTCATGGACAAAATCGTCCCTTATTTTGTTCATATAACCTGCCTCCATCAATCGTTGGATAACACGAGAGACTTCAGGTGCACCCGGCCATCGAGGTCGCATGTGAATACAGGACGGTATGTTTGTAACACGTTCCTCAAGAATTTGGACCGGTTGGCGGTAATATATCACCTGCAGTAAATCAATGGCAAATAAAAATCTCTTACCGACTGCAATATTTTTCATATTATGTAGAAGTTCTGTCGCTTTCACCGCTTTATATTTACTTCCTATAGATGTATTTTTATAAAACACGAGAAACGAGTTGACACCACCGATTTCATCTGCAACTTTTTCTGCATCAGACAACGTCCTTACGGGCGGTTCTAAGATGACGTGTCGCAAACCGTCAATCAGGCGTCCTTGGTAAGATATACGTACAATGAAACACAACCATACCCAAAGTGTAAATATAGAGGTAACAAACCAGTAACGGGTGTATACCTTCACTTCTTGGCCAATAAACATTCCAAACATCGCAAAACCAATTCCCTTAATGGATTTCTCGTTTATTCTTCTAAATCTCCTGGAAAATTTCAATATGGCAACGAGAATAAGGAACACAAAGACTATCATAGGCGTTGAAAAATTTAGAAATGGAAGGAAAAGTCTAGCCCACGCATATATCTCGCGTGGTTTAGGAAAGCACCAAACGATATTTACCACTCTGTAAGAATACGATATTTGAGTTACGTTATACCTGAATGGTGTCATAATCAGAGCAGGCACCATTACATCAGCTATACCGTAAACTATGTCACTATATGTTCCATTATATGTACCGTTAACTAGATAACTAATACCAGTACGATTCGGAGCCGATACTATATTCATTGAAGCATTTAAAGCTTGTACTACCATTTTAAAGAGATTGCCTTCAACACCACCAACCGCAGTAATAGTATCGTTCTCTTTAATCACTTTAACATAAGGTAGATATTCAAGAACAGTAACATTGATTGGACATCCATAAAAGTTTCGAAACTTCTTGGGAAAATGGTTTCTTGTATAGTTTTTTAAATTTACTGGTGTAAAATCTCCACAGGAACCGCTGCCGTAAGGAGTGTAACTCTGTACCGCTAAAGTACCGTCAGAATAGCAGCCCAGCAGTATTATATCACTCACATCTCCCTCCCAAGCTGCTTTAGTGAATTCAGCAAATGTATCGAAATTTTGATTAGCGATTACTAAAATGACACGGATTGAAACAATTATTGCACTTCTAAGCATTTTCAAAAAATAATCAAATTCAACTGAATCTTCTGCAAAAAATACTGTCTGTTTATATTGGATTGCCTTATGAAAGTCCATATTATTTAAGTTGAAGCTGTCCTTTATTGCTACAGTATTTGCAGTTCCTTCAAACTTTTTCAGAAATCCAGTTATGAAATCTTGATCACAATTCCGCCAAACTACAGCAGTGGATCGATATTTGACATAAACATTGTTAACAAGAAGCGCTGCTTCTTCTATTAAATCTGCACTCTCTGAATGTACTAATAAATGGGTGCCAATGAAGACTGCTACACTTAAATAGTGCATATTTCAGTCTTACTTTGTAGTAGTTTCACTTCCAAGAACACATAAAAAATTGTGACGCGGTGTGTATTATGTGGATATCTGATATTTACATTTTATTACGACTGATGGCACATCAGAGTCAACACATATTCGGGTTGATGACTAACGTAATATTTACAGAGCATATTTGTATACTAAATTATATGTTTTCCGTATATTATAAGTAACTAGCTGATTCCAACGACTTCACCCGTTTAAAATAGTGACAGCATTTAGACCTCCTTAGTCTAGCCCTGAAAAATCCTTTGTTAGCGGTTGTCTACTAACTGTTAAGTACCTCATTGGCAATTTTCATCATTGTAAGTCACACGGCTTTCAAAATTTCATGTTAGGTGACCTTTTGCTTTAATATTTGTATATTAGCTGTACCCCGCGATTTCGTCCGCATGAGTCACCTTTATCACTTAGGGGTTTGTAGAACAGTTTACTACGGAATCTCAGACCTACCATACAATATCAACAACACAATAGGTATACAAAAATGATATGAAACTCATTAATATTAAATTTCTTTATTATAATATGTAAACAGATCAAAACGTGTGGTAGTAACAAAAATGCAATAGTATCCCTAAATATTAATGTTTTAATAGAAATATAAAATTTTATAAGACAAATAGATGTTGGCCGGCAACTATAACGGATCCACAAAACGTATAGCGTATCTAGATCTGAAGTCAACTCAAAAATGTCCTATTTCGTTTAACAAAAGCTAAATTACTTAAAAAGCTAAGATTTTTAATACTAGGAATCATTATATAAGGCTTACTAATTTTTAAGAAATAAAACTTAAGATATCCAAAAACAAGTATTATTCGAGAAATCTAATACAGTTTTATACTTTATTTAATCCCGCTCCAACTCATCTGACGTTTTAGTATTCCCGCCTAAAAAACTTTTTAATTTGACAGTTGGCCACGGCTCGTTCCGTTACATAATATTTGAAGTTTTTAAATTTAATGTTCTTTGTAACCTATTTACATACATATATGTATATGCATAAAAAAAAAAAAAAATATTGTATTTTGAGTCATTCCTATCTAGGTACGTCAATGTTCTAGTACCTAAGATGATTTTAGGTTTTTCTTTTAAGTTATTGTCGTTTTCTTTGTCTTGTTTATTAATACATCTGATAAAATTTTAGTGATACGTAAATATAGTTGCAATTTAATTATTTAAATAATCTTAGCTTACAAATATCTTAGGTACAATATCTTATACTAGTTATATAATTATGCAGAGGTATTTTATTGATGTTTCAATCTTATTTATGAACGTTACTAATGAAAAAATATAACATTTTTATTCGACCAAATTTAATGTCACATAAGAAATAAAATTTGCCACCGGAAAGGCTTTAATAAGGATAATAATGACTAAAATAAATTGAATAAAATAACAAATTCCTTGCCAATGCAAAAATACTTTACCTAACAATGACTAATTAATGTTATCGTTGGAACAATTCAATTAAATAAAAACTTAACAAAACAGGAAAAACTAAACTTAGCCTATCAATGGACGAACAAAACTTTAACTTCAATGTAATATTATTTATATAAATACTATTTTGTGGTTTTTCTTAATATGTGACTGAAGAATGGAATGATTGAAGGCACAGTTTTATATCCTGGATCTGATACATATCCCTGTTCACTGATCACTTATTATAAAGGGGCGCAGGCCCCCCCCCCCCCCCCCCCCCCCAGCATTTCCAAACAATTACAAGTAGAGACTTGAATTTTTCCATATTGATAGAACATGCTAAAAACTCATTAGGAAAATTATTTATAAACAACTTCCCTAGCAAATTTCGTCTTTGTACGTCTCGCGGTTTTCGAGATTTCGTGTAAGCTCGCTTCACTTTTATATGAGGAGGTCGAAGCCTAATCAGTGGTCGGCATTTGAGTCGATCGCTAAGTTAAGTTGCTCTAGCTGCAACCGGGTGATAGATGGGTGACCCGTTCTAGCACTGGTTTATATTTGATATCCGACCTCCTCCGTGATTCGGAAGGCACTTAAAACAGTGGGACCCGATTAATGTCACTTTGTATATATTAGTCGTAAGGTTGTAGAGATCGTGGGGGTTCCGAGGATGTCGTCAGATGGCAATCGGTCATCTTAGCTCGCCCCACAGCCAAATCCTCTGCAGTCTAAGAGGACCCTGGTACTTAACAGAGATAACGCTGGGAAGAAGCGGTAGACCTTTCGCTTTTATATATGTAATATTAAACACTACCTGTGATCATTTTCAGAGCGGCCGCGTTGACGAAAAATACGATAAGCGTCATTAAGTAACAAATGATTTATTCTAAAGCCGGAGCCAGTTCACTCCAAATTAGAGGTACAATTAGAGGTACAGTGACGTGACTAAGATACGTAGAGATGTCACTGGACTCTCTTGTCACTTGAGTTCGGACGCGTTGCATTTCAAGTTGCTGGCATTGTAATTACGAGCTGGTACTAAATTGTACAATGATTGAGCTGTCCGGGCTACAACAAACGTCACGACTTCATAGGGACCTTTGTGCTTGCCACAGTTTGCTAATAACGTTGTGGGACTATCTTAGTAATTTCTGACAAACTTTTTCGAACGGATATTTTGTATTTAAACTGATAAATCGATACCTACCTAAATGAAGGTTCACACTAGTACACACCCAACACAAGTAACATTTCGTGTCTACGTGAGCGAGATAGCAGTATCGCTGTCTCTATCTTACAAGACGGCGTCTATCTCGCTCGCTATGGTACGTACTAGGTGCCAGCCACGCTCAGTCCGTTCGACGACGTCCACGGTCGAAGACGCCGCCATGTCGTGCCTGTATCATCTGTCAGTAACACTTGCGATATTCGCTCATCTTACATATCGATACAAATTAAATGTGGTATTTGTGCGTGGTTGTAAACATGAGTCACAATGGTATTTGGTTTTTCATTTAACCCTAAACACCGTTGTAATAGCCGATTTCTTGTACATTATACCATGACCAACGGATTTTTAGTTGCATATTCCATTATAGTAAAAATTATAGGGTCTGTCTGCTTAATGCAGAAGATAAAGGGATAATAAAAATAACAATAATTCCCACTTCCTCCTACATCACTACATCCACATTAGGGTAAAAACTATCTATATTTACTGGGTTTTCATTCGTAAATGTAGTTACACAATCTTTGTAAATAAGTGATTTGAAATACAACCAGCCTATACACAGTGGAAACCAGAAGTTAAAAAAAATAGCAATTTCATTAAAAGCTCTACAAATTAAATTGAATTTTTATCTTTATTGAATTTTATGTTCATAGTAATAGTAGAATTTAAACCTACAAAGTTAGTACAAAAGACGTTTAAGGAAGCATACGGAAAAAGAGACGGCACAAATTATTTAGATATGCTAAACACCACAGACTACATAACGGACACTGATTACAGAATTCTCTCTAAAATAATATTGTTTATGGTACTCCGCTAGTTCGTTAAATACGATGGTTTGTTTAATTTCGATGATATTATTTCAATTTGCCTTTAAATTCATTGACTAAAATTAAATAAGAATCTCGTATCTTATCTATACTAGTATACAAAGCTGAAGAGTTTGTTTGTTTGTTTGCTTTAACGCGCTAATCTCAGGAAATACTGGTCTGATTTGAAAAATTCTTTCAGTGTTAGATAATCTACTCGTCGAAGAAGGCTATAGGCTATATATCATTACGCAAAAATTTGACCTATTTTTTAACTAATTTTTTTTTTCATAGGTTAAGCGGGCATAGGAGCAAACGGATCACCGGGATCTGGTGATCAGCGTCGCCCATGGGCAGCTACATTTTACGAGGACAAAGTCAAGAGCACACCTAGTTCTTGATAACATCAGATAGCTTCCAGTGATTATTGTAATATTTGACAGTTTAAATGAGCTTATAGAGGTCTATTTAAATAAAACATCTGAGTTTGTGTTGAGTGTAAGTTTGCCAGCTCTGGTACTATCAAAACGCGGGACCTTCACGATAGAGTATATATGCTCAAAAAAGTATATATATGCTCTTTTGAGGAATAGTATTTTATTTTATGAAATAAATAACGATCTTTATCATTCTTCCAGACAGCCAGTAATACACAAAAGCATAATTTAAATACACATAAACATAATGGATTAGCATTGCTATCCAACGAGGTAATGCAGCCAGTCTTTTGTGAACCTACTCCACTTACACCGATGCGGATCAGCTTTTTTAATAATTTTCTTCATTCTATGTTTTTGTTTTATTTTTAGTATGTCATATGATTTTTAGTTTGGTTTAGAATTAGTTTTTTTTTATTATGTCTATAGTTTTCTTCTGATTATTTAAATTTAAGTGCATTGTATTATTTAATAGCACAAATCTGATATAATTTAGGTGAAATCATAAACATAATTATAAAGTACACTGACACTCGCAGAATAATACGACTATTTGCAATATCTAATATTAATACCTGAGAAGACAAGTTTAGGTAAAATTTTACGAAAATTGGGAGGACGGAGGAGTATGAAATTTGGCATAATTATAGTTTACAAAGCGGAGCGTACTATACTAATGTTACATTTTTTTTATAATATGCAATATTAATGTACTAATACAGGAGGTCGTGGCCTAATCAGTGTTCGGCATTTGAGTCGATCGCTAGGTTAATTGCTTTGTTTTTGCAATGCAAAATATTACGTAACGTAAAAATATATTTTTCAGTCCTGATATATGTACCTAAAAACTGATCCTTTTATTTATGCAAGAAAAAAGAAAAAACAAATAAAAAAGAGACTAGAAATTAAGGTTTTTGTGTAGGCTCCACTGTACCAAAAAGGTCTATGCTTCAGCATAAATACTGCAGTGTATGGGTCTACACTATCAAAGTATTTTTCTTAACCAGTCGTGCTACTGGTAAAGCTTATCATTTGAAAGAAAAGCTCTTCGGACTATTTTGATATTTTCTCCGCGTCGACTACATTAAATATTTTAGATAATATAAATACCATAAACAAAGCAACTTTTTAATTTCAATAATATAACAATAATCAAGACTTCGTCCTCATAAGTTCGAACTTGCCCTTAGTCTGGCTCTATCGAAAAATCCGTTCCTAACGTTTGTCTACTAACCGTAAAGTACCTCATTGCCAAATTTTATCTTTATACGTCCCGCGGTTTTTATATTTGTAGATATCGCCATATTTTCTCTTATTTTTTTTCTTATAATATTAATATTAAAAATTAATTTAATGATAATCCTAATACAGTTCATTTTATAAAGTTCAGTTAGTGATGTATTCGGCTGACAATGGATGATCTTCTCAAAATGCCCTCACTTCCGATCGAGGCCTTGTAACTCTTAGCAACTCGGGTGATAGTTGTGATGATTCTCTAGATCTCTTTAAGAGATAAGTCTACCTTTGTAAACATATTTTATAAGTTCCACTTACTTTATAATTTTTTTAGTACATAAATAAATAAATAAATAGATGATTGAGATAAAAATATTCTGATCGTAGTTTTACGAATACCTTTCAAAGCATTGTAGTGTTCTTCAACTATAAAAAAAATATCCGCAAGTTAGACTTGAGAATACTTTTCATTAAGATCTGCGTAAGATGTTTTAGTTTCGACGAGGGCGTGTCTAACCTCCAAGCTAGTGAAGTGCGACAGAAATCTTAGTAGAGTGGTTAACAAAGACTGATTTTTAATACCAATTACAAATAATATTTCTGAGTAACGAATCCGGCAGACGATGTACTGCGTAAAACGTAATAACGTGGCGATATTTTTAAATTCTTTATCCGATTCCGGTTTTGATAACCCAATTAAGAACCTTCGGTTCCGATATACCGCTTCCATAACATCCCTACAGGAAGGTAACACGAGCAGTGGAGGTGATTGTTCGTTTACACGTTAAAGGGATCCCTCAAACTTACACTTGGGTCACAAATCCCTGACACTTCCCTGGATCCTTCCTCTGCAATACGATGGATTCGATACGCGCACGGTCAACCCATGGAGCATTGCTAAGAAGCGACTCTTTTAGGTTTCTACTTCAAGTGCTGTGTAAGTTAACCAAGTTATGGAAGATGCCAAACGAACCAAACCACTATTATTGAGTACGCCCAGTGATGAGCCTTCACCCATCCTGAAGTGTCTTTAATATATTCCATTCTTAAACAATTTTTTTTGTTGCAAACGAACATACATATGCCTAAAAAGGCTAGAAATAAGAAATAAAAAATTAAGAGTGAAAGTAAAGAAGAAATACAACATTCTATACTACTTTAAAATGGCACGGGCATAAGCCCTGCCATTTTTAAAGTAGTAGCCTTGGTGGAAATTGAGTAAGTAGGAAAAAAAGGCTAGAAATCAAAGCAAGATTATAAACAAACTCATTCCCAAGAAGGAACAGGCTTTTCTGTATAATAAGCCATAATTAGCCACGAATAAACTGAAAACTCTTTCCTATAATGTGAGAAAGAGGTACTGGTACCCGGACGCGCCGGCCCAATTCGGCTACAAGCATGGCGCTACCTCTAATTAGATTGTCAACTCAGATTGTCAACTGTTCAAAGATTGTGAACTGTGAGCTTACAATTTTGCCTTTTAAATCCTTCCTAAATGACTCAGCTCGGCTTATAACATAAATATAGTCTGAAATAGTTTTATGCAATTTTACACATTACTAGTGATAGATACCTTCTCTATTATTTATATTTTCATTCCAAGAAAGTTTAGGGCGGTAAAAGTACAAAATGCTTTCAGCTGTTAAGAGTCAAATATCTAATAAAGGGAAATTTTAATATTACAAGTCATTAACATTAAATTCGAAATTAAAAAAACCTCCCGACAGTCCCAATCTAAACCATAACCCCCCTCCCCTTCTTCAAATAACTTGTTTAACGTGAACAGGATATTTTATTATTATTTTAATACCGGTACAGACAATGAATATGTGGGAAAGGCACACCAAGGTGGAAGGCTTTCAGCGAGGAATGAAAGGGGCATTTGTAAATGTATTCTAAAAGAGTCACTTTTAATATATTTATTAACTCTTTTCGAACGTGTGTTACTGTTTTACGTGCCTTCCGAAACACGGAGGATGTCGGATATCAATTATAAACCAGTGCTAGAATGGGTCACCCATCTATCACCCGCTCGCAGCCAGAGCAACTTAAATCAGCGTTTGACTCAAATACCGACCACTGACTAGGCCACGACATCCTCAAATAAGTAAAATAAAATAAAAAAGATTACTGGACTACTACACAATGAAGATAGTAATGTGGACTAACATATTGAAAAAGATGAATTTGATGTGCTTACCGGTTACAAGGTATTTTATCTCTTGTTCAGTAATATCATATCCTTCCTCTTTGACCACACACGCTACTGCTCTCTCACCATCTTCCAAGTGACTGACACCAACAACACACACGTCTTTTACACCCGGAAGCGTTTTTATTATGTCCTCTACATCTGCAGGATAAACCTGCAACGATAAAATAAACTTTAAAGGCCTTATTTGACTTTTTTTTTTTATTTAAAAATAATACTTTTAAAGTATGTCTAAAATTCCCTTTATACCCTCCTACTAAGCTTTAATTAAAAGCTTGCATTAGGAGTGGGTGCGACAATAACCCAACGGCGGTGGGATTTGAACTGGAATAAGCATAGACAATCCTCAGCCATCGTTCAGTGTCCTCGCTAATTGAAAATTAAATAAATAGATATCACTTGAGTGTTTCAGGGTACGTAAAATAGTGGGACCCGATTAATGTCGCTTTGTGATATTAGTCGTAAGGTTGTAGAGATCGTGTGGGTTCCGAGGATGGCGTCAGATGGCAATCGGTCATTTTAAACTCGCTCCACAACCACATCCTCTGCAATCTAAGCGGACACTGGTATTAGACTGGGATAACGCAAGGAAGAAGAGTTTTCTTTTATTATCTTTTGACTTTGGCGTTTTAAAAATATACTAGCGAATCCGGTAGACGCTGTCCTGCCCGAACATTGGGTTATTATTTTTTGATTATTTACTATTTACTACATTCTATTATTCTATAATATTTTCCCCGTTTCCTTTCCCCTTCCCTTTCCATAATGGTTTACTATTTTGGCGTTGATGGTTGAAATATGAAAGATAGATATATGCTGTCTCAGGATGTTTTCTAGAACTATTTGAGATATGCACTTCCTTCATACACTATAGACGTGTAACTGTAACGGTTTTTGCAGCGCACGCCAGAATAGCTCGCAAATGGCAGAATTTTCTCCCACTTATTTGACATTTACCGTTATATTTTGGACAATTCACGCAATATCTTTATAATTTATGGCCTATGTGTTATTCTGATGTATAAACTAAATTATTACAAAGCTTTATTAAAATCCATTCTGTTGTTTTTCCGTGAAAGAGCGTGAAACACACATCCAGGCATCTATACACTTATTATCACGTCTATAATATTATTAGGAATAATTAGAACAAAGTTACTCAAATTCAAATGTTTATTTATTTATATTCATAATTACAAATTCCATTGTGTACAATGCTAGTTTTCAGCAAGTATAGGAAACACCTTTTATATTTGTAATAATTCCACATTTCCAGCTCTACGCGTTCCTGAAAAAGGGTTTTGACAGACAGCCAATGACATAGACGGACAGAGGTGAACCCAAAAGGGTCTCTTTTTCTTTCGAGGTACGGAACCCTATAAATAATAAATGATCATTATTTTAATTCAATAAGAACTAGTCTTAAATTCCCCACTAACAAATTCATATTCCCCGAAGCAAGTGCCCGATAACAATATTTCAAGCTGCTTCATTGTAAAATGAATCCAGTGCTTAAATCTATTTTAGCGCAGGAATTTGAAATCGTTTGACCTGGAAAGCCTAAATGTGCGGAGAATTGGATTTCCTTCATTATTAATTCACAAGCATGCACGCGATGACAGGGTTTTAACTTTGACATTAAATCTAGTTTAAGTTTATAATATATGAGGTCTACATATATTTTTTTACCTTTTTGATATCTTTCCTTTTTGATTTTGTAGCCCGTAAGCATACCCGACTAAATATAAACGTCCGAGTAAATATTTCACAAAAAACCATTATCAAGTTTAGAATAATCATATTTGGCAGATTATAAGAAACCAGAAAATTAAGCAAACACACTACATAGAATTTTCCTAGTATTTTTAAACACAAAATGTATATATATCGACTGGCCTGTTGGCGCAGTGAGCAATGACCCCGCCTTCTGTTCCGTGGGTCGTGTGTTCGATTCCCGCCTCCAGTCTGGATTTATATATTTCCAAAAAAAATAACATTTTTGTGTCTAACAGACGGCTGTTACCTATAACACAGGCATTAAGCTGTCTACCTTAGGACCAGACATCCGTGTATAATATAGTCCTATATATTTATTTATTTATATCTATATATTAATAAAAAGGAATCCCAGTTTCCCTTGGTCACGGCATCACACGTGAATGTCTGTCATGAGAAGGTTCTCATGAAAGAAAAAATTAAATAAATTGCGCAGGAAATTAGAAAATATAAGAATACATTACCAACATATTAAATTATTTCTAATGTAACCATAGCATTTTTGACAATTTAAACTTTTTTAATGTAACCTTATGGCGTTTGACTTATCATTGACAGAATCCGTAACGGGAACAGGTACGGAAACGGGAACGGAATGGGAATAATATTATTCCCGTTCCGTTCCCATAATAGAATGTAGTGAATAGTTGTAAGTAACCCAACGTTCGGGCAGGACAGCGTCTGTGGGACCCGCTATTTTATTATAAATAAATCACTTGAAACAGGAAGAATTGTACAATATGATACGATATTTCGTAAAAGACACACTCAATACTTGTTATGTTCAATTGAATTTGTTCGACACCGATCGAACATTGTGAACAGGTTCCCCTGTTCGAAGAAGCCTCGGATATCGGGACTGGAAATGTACGGGATGTAGATAATACAAAATTTTCAAATACGGCCTTACGATTGAATTCCTCTCAAACTCTAGCTAGTCGTCCTGAAAGAATTTGGTAGGCCTTCAAGTTCTTTTGTCTTTTCTGACATCAAGTTAACCCGATCAAGCAATCTTTATTCCCAATAGGCTATCGTTTTTTTAAGTATCTTGCCAACTAGCACTTTAACTTGTTGAGAAATGTGTGAATTTCCTCATTACAAATCTAGTCACGCACGAAAAGCGTAATATTTGCCAGTCGATAGTTTACTATAACTGTCTATACGTTTGAGAAAGGCGAAAAGACTTTCTGGGTTTTTGTATCAAATGTCATTATTATAATAAATCTGATGTTTATATTCTGTTGACGAGGTCGTGGCTTAATCAGCGATCGCTAAGTTAAGTAGCACTTGCTGCGACCGAGTGATAGATGAGTGACCCATTCTAACACCTGTTTATGTTGGATATCCGACCTCATCCGTGTTGTCCTCCAATGTGGTTGTGGGGCGAGTTAAAATAACCTACTGCCATCTGTTTTCATTCCTGGAACCCCCATGCTTGCCTTTCCAAATACGGAGGAGGTCGGATATTAAAAAAAAATACAATGTTTCACCCATCTATCACCCAGTCGCGATGAGAACTGCTTAACCTAGCGATCGACTCAATGCCGGCTACTGATAAAGCCACGACCTCAATTCAACCATTGATTAAACCATCAGTCGTCATATCTAAAAACGCAACTATGCACTATGTATAGTATGCCACAAGCCAAGAGTTCATTATTAAAAATAAATAAATTACATATAGTGAGGTGTTCGATAAAAGACGCACTCAATATCGGATAAATTGAATTTATTTGAAACGGATTCAATATAGAGAAAATGTGGAGAGATACGATTTGTAAGGCACCAATAGCAGTTCGACATTTAATATTAGGTGTTCAATACTTTTTTGCAATAAATTTCATGGCTTTTTTATTACGTCTTACTTATTATCCACTAGCTAGTACCACTTTTAAAAAAAAATCATAGTGTACAGGGTTTTTGTTTATACGTTCTCGATGACATTTTTCTCCAGAAAAGGTATATACACAATACTTTGAAGAATGTATGTGTTCAATATATACGTTACTTCTTCGGTCAAGGATTTTAAAACCATGTCTTTAGAGGTCATAAAGATAGCCCCATGGTATCAAAGTTTTAACATAATTTCTTACGGACCAAAATTCTTATTTCTGATAGCAAGGCTTCTATACGATCAGCTACTTTTCTAGTTTTTAATATCAGCACTGTATTGAAGTGGCAAATTTAAAGTTTCGCATTTATTTTCAAATAAAGATTCGCCTCCTAGATATCAATTGAGGCGATAATCTATTTATTGGTCGCCTAGATAATAGTTGCATACCAGAGCCTATGAACATCGTATCTTTATTCCTACTATTCAGCGATTAAAGCTGAAAAATGTACTAAAAAAAAAAGTTCAACTGAACTGACATTTTCTTTTCATTGAACTTTTTCCCAGTGATGAGGAACGAACACCCTTCGATAAAGGACGGAACCCTCATTTATCACGGGACGTCGTGACGTCGCGTCGCACTGCCATGCGCTGACGTCATCAGTGACGCAACTAATTGATAACTGTTTGTAAGGGTGCGATCAACTATGAAATTGCTTTAGAACGGGGGACTGGAATGGAAAGATACTTGTTGAGACGTGCCAGTCCAGTCGTTAAGTTCAGTGACATACACACACAAGTGGCGGCGATGTTAAAGATTTGATTTTTAAAATTTCATTCGGCCAGTGTCACCTTTTATGGAAAAACATAAAAGAGATTAGTTAATTGGCTAATAGCTGATGAGCTACTGTACCAATTGAGGGAAATCAAGTAAGTCCGCTTTATTATCCTGTTTATTGATGTGTATAAATAAATTCAAATACATGTCTGTCGGTGATTTATTAATAGCTACCTTTTTAAAATCAGTACTTGTACAAATTAATGATTAAATAAAATATATTAATGAAAATTAATAATAACACGAGGTTCAAATTGACCTAAAGTTCCATGCATATATAAAAGAACGAGAGTTCTTTAAAACCACTCGACTGAAGTAAAACTTTTTTAGCTTCATCTATATGTATGTATATGTGTCGCAGGTCAATTAGCCATTCAATTAAAAATGAAGTCGATAGAGTTAGTAAAGTCGTAAATCGAAGGTAAAGAGATTTGAACAATTGATTGAACATTCGCCAAATTAATGACACTTTTCGTTACACTCTCGTCAGGAATTCAGCAGCTTACTCCCCTAGTCAAGTTAATTTTTGAAGTAAAACTTCGTACATAATAGAAGAGAGACAAACAAAAAGTAAGGTTAATAAAACGCGTAGAGGAGGTCGTGGCCTAATCAGTGGTCGGCTTTTGAGTCGATCGCTAAGTTAAGTTGCTCTGGCTGCGACCGGGTGAAGTATGACCGACTACCGTCTGACGTCATCCCCGAAATCACCACAATCTCACGGCTTATACCACCCAATGACATTATGACCAACAGTTTGAAGTGAATGACGCAACATTGACGTGCAACACTGATTTTAAAATTGAAAACCTGGAAAAATGGATCTATCAATCATCCGGCCGTGGTAAGAGCTGCTTAACCTTGCGATCGCTCAAATGCCAGCCACTGATTAAGCCAAGACCACTTCTAGGCAGGTAGGCTAAAAATTTAAAGTCCGTCTCGATGGCTTAAAACGGCAGCTAATATTTTGAACCTAAAGTAATTTTTGTCAATAAATTTAATATGGAAATAATAATGTGGGAAAAATGAAGACTATGGAGAAGGCCTATGCCCAGCAGTGGACGTCAGCGGGTTGAAAGAAGAAGAAGAAAGAAGAATATGGGAAATAAGTAAGCAAAGCTCAAGTGGGAATGGGCTGGGCATGTGGCACGAGTGGACCTACAAAGGTGGGCCAATTTTGCGACTATATGTACTCCCACCAATGGCCGCCGTAGACCAGGTAGGTCGAAGAAGAGGTGGCGCGACGACTTGGATGCCTTTGCGGGAAAGGAGGGCATGCGAGTACCAAGCTCCCGTCGAAGGCAGTATTGAGACGCACCACTTACAAGACAATCTGTAAAGCAGAAACCTAAGGTTACAATATAAGCCTATATCAAAAATAATATCTTTCATCAAAACATAATGAAAGAAAGAAAATAATTATGACAATAATTGGATGAATAACTGTAATCAATATAAATATAATTTAATAAGTTTGCACACCTTAAGGGTAGAAAATAAGGACATAATTTCTTAAGAAACAACTGTAATTTGTATACTGTCTAGCAAATAAATGAATTGAATTGAATATATACCATCAATATACACACATCAAAAAGTCTAAGCAACACATACAAATTTCAATTCATACAATGTGTTTTCGCAATAAATCCTCAGTATTTTCCTATTTATATTATTTTTTATTGCTTTTACATAGATATTACCTACTTGGTAAGGAATGATATAATCGTTGATTAATAATTTGAAATATTATGTGTTGCTTAGTGCTGCTTAGACTTTCTGATGTGTGCATATCAATTACCAGACTGCAGGTTTTGGCATGAGGACTTTGAAACGCCTGAGCATATCCTCTGTTAATGTCCAACCCTATTCCAGAGCGGAAATAAATTCTTTTTTTTTAATTCTAGGAATAATTGAGGCAAAATTAATATTCGGGTTTTCTCCACATCAACTGCGTTATGAGTGGCAGTCTTCAAGGCATCAGGCATCAAGTCCTCTTGCGTGCAGTTATTAGGTATTATATTAGGGTATGTTTGCTTAATGAATTGCTTACCTTTTCGAAAACATGTATTATTCTATTAGTTAAAATATTTTAGGACTATGATTTTTCTACAGTATTATATGGGTACACTTAGTGTATATTATTTATAAGGTGACACATTCTTTTTTCAGTTATAAAACGTAGCTACGAGTCTCATAACACACCTTATTTACTCCGAATTAAAAATATAAATAAATATATACAGGTCTATATGACACACGGACGTCTGTTCCTAAGGTAGACAACTTAATGCCTGTGTTTTTAGTAAGAAACGCCTGTTATACACAAATATATTTTTTTTAGAAATATGTAAATACCGATATAGATAATACACCCAGACTCGAAGTTGGAATCGAACCCACGATCCCCGGAACGGAAGGCAGGGTCACTGCCCAATTTCCAGTCAAGAAGAAGATTCTAAAAATCTGCTACGATTGGCAAGGATGGGGAGGGGGTACAAACAATTTTGGACTTGAATTAGCGTCCCCCCCCCCCCCAAAAAAAAAAGAAGTGACAAAAAACGCTTGCTCGTATGTATTATACAAACGAATAAATGTACCGTAATTTTAAGTATAGAAATAATCTGTGATAATAATTTAACAGATTATTTATATTCTTACTAGTTTTTTTATTTAAAATTAATTTATACAGCAAGTTCTATGTATATCATTTCATATCCAAAAACCTCTCACGAGTTTGTGGGGATATGAATATTCCTCAATATGCTATTATATATAACAAGTTGTAACCCGCGATTTCGTCCGCGTAAAATTAGGTGAAATTTTTTAGCGTGATGATATACAGCCTTTAGCCTTTCTCGATAAATGGGCTATCTAACACTGAAAGAATTTTTCAAATCGCACCTGTAGTTCTCGTGATTAGCGCGTTCAAGTAAACAAACAAACAAACTCTTCACTTTTGTATATAATAATATTGATATAGATTAATGTAGATTGAATTTCGGTGGGCATATAAATACAGAGTTCTGGAAGCGGAACGAGGCGACGACCAAAAAGAAAGGGCGCTACGCTGCCAAAGCAGCTCAGCGAATCCCGCGTGTCATAAGAATACTTTGACACGCAGCGCTGATTTTCAGCTGCAGCCCTTTATTTTATGCGTGTCCCGCGGGCTGAAAGGCCGTTTTCTAAATAAATATATAGGACTATCTGACACAGGCGTAGGTACCTAAGGTACTTAATGCCCATATTATAGATAACAGTTGTCTGTTATACACAAATATTCTTTTTTTTGGAAATATATAAATACATACATAAGGATAATAAACCCAGATTCGATGCGGGAATCGAACCGACGACCCACGGAGCTGAAGGTAGGGTCACTGCCCACTGCGCCAACGGGCCAGTCAAATAGCAATCCATAATAATTACATTACACGACCGCAAAACATTGTTTTGATTTATTAAAATGTAGCGTTATTGATATCGCGTGTAATGTCTACTACATAAATAAATAACTAGATACCTATTTCTAAATATCGAGCCTCAATAGCTCAACGGTATAAGGTATGGACTGAAGGTACCCGGTTCAAACCCCACCCCCGTTGGGGTATTGTCGCACCCACTCCTAATACAAGCTTTTAATTTAAGCTTAGTAGGAGGGGAAAAGGGAATATTAAGTGTCCGTCGAAATCCGCAAATAAGGGGAGCGCCACATTACAATGAGGAAGAATTTTAAAGGTTATTATTGGTCAAAAAAAAAAGACTAATTGGACTGCCACCAATGGCCACCGAAGACCAGGTAGAAGAAGAAGAGGTGGCGCGATGACTTGAACGCCTTTTAAAATACTAATTTGGAAATAGGTGTCTAATTATCTAATTAAGTTGTAGACATTATAAGCGATATTAAAAATAGTAAATTTTAGCACGATACGACATAGTTTTCTCCTATTGACCCATTTACATGTTCCTATGCTAAATTTAAGAAATTAATCTTAGAATGTTTGTTATCCTTTTAATATAGTATGTATATTTATATTTATGTATTTTAATTATAATTTTTCAAACTCATTCTGCTCTTTCTTGTGTGTTGTATTTATCTGTGGAAACTTTGCTGGTCAATGTATTCGAATTATTAGCATTAAGTTTAAGAATAACATGTACTGTATGTTTCCCTTAAAAATTAAAATTAAAAACAAATAACTTTACACTTCTGTAATATAATTAACTAAATATTATTTATTTATAAGAAATACATTGCCATTGTCAAAACAGCCGCGAATAGATTAAATTTTTGCGTGATGATATATAGTTTTCCTCGATAAATGGGCTATCTAACACAGAAAGACTTTGTCAACTCGGACTAGTAGTTCCTGAGATTAGCGCTTTCAAGCAAACTAATAAATAAGTAGTTTAGAAAAGTAAAATTAGGTAAAAAAATTGATTTTTTACTGATTTGGATGTAATTTTGTGTATATGGTAGGTGGGCGCTGCTGACGTTATGTAGTAACCAAAATTAGGTATGTTTGTCGCTATAACCCTAAAAAGGCTGGGCCGAATTGAATTGTGTTTGTTTTATTTTTTTTTCACATTATTTCAGGGAAGGATTAAAAAAAATAAAAACTTCGAGGAATATTTTAGAAATATTAAAATAAATGCAGAGCTGGTCGTTTCGTTTGACCATAAACCGGGCAAGCCAAGGTCTGCCGAGTCTGCTAGTTTATTTATAATTTTTTTTGTAGTCTAACCCAATATTTATAATAATTTCATTAAAACATCTTGTACCTAAATGTCTGTAGCGTGTGCAAAGATTTTTTACAGTAAACAAAATGTTTTGAATTATTCTGTTTTCTGTTTGTTTTGTGTTGAAATCTAACTATTGCTTCGGATGAGCTGCTTAAAGTTTAGGAAGACGTTTTGTCAGGAGGCTGCTATTCTATGGAGGAATACAATTTTCTCATTTCCTACCTGGCTGAGCATCGCCAATTATTTTAGTTACAAAAATTTGTGTGTATGTTTATCGGAACATAAGTGAAATAATATGAATTCCGTTACAATATAATATCTTGCAATTCCACTGTATAATATAATTTTAAATTTAGCCTTTAATCTTTATGTTTACTTTTTCTTTTCCTTTTTAATCCGCTCAATGTTTAACATTTTATTTTAATATCAATGTTGTGCATTCTTGTAAGTCAGGGCCATATAATGAAATGATTATAAAAATTTTAGTCAAATCGCGCTCGCGCTATTAAACCTACACCTGGATCACAAGTCCCGAGCATTGCTGTGGTTCCTTCCTCTGCAACGCGATGGACTCGGCACCCGCACGATCCATGGAATGATAAGAAATTCGCCTCGTCTCTATATACTTATATATAACAAATATGTACTCTAGTTGCTAAGTGTTAAGTAAATAAATAACATTTTTATTTTATTTTATTTACATCGAATAACAGAAAGTTAAACTATATAAGTGAAATGATTTGGTGACAATATTTCGGTGGATCGTACCGAAAAAATTCTAATTTAAATTTAATCACTCAATAACACAATTCCTTAACTATTTTTAATGTTCCTTCTCTTATCGGTCAAGGATATTAACAATGTGTTATAAGAAGTTGTTAAATTCAATAGAAGGTACTTGTTGAAAGTTTGTTTGGTTTTTCTTTACAATTTCTTTTCCACGGACTGAAGGCCCGTGCCGTTGTTATTTTATTTTCTTAATCATGTTTATTTGAACATCTTCTTAGTTCCATTATTCTTTTTACAGTTTGTAATGTGGTTTGAAATCGTTTCCGTTACATTTGTCACCAATAGTGTGTGTATTCCGATTATATTATTATTATTTGCCTATTCTGTCCCACTGCAGGGCAAAGGGCTTCCTACCCTGGATTCCATCTGAGTCTGTTTGTGGCTGTGTGTTTCCATGATGTTTTTGGCCTTTAAAATATAAAAATAATCATCACAATCGGTTCACCCAGTCAAAAGTTCTGAGGTTCCTTTTTTGAAGTCGGTTGAAAATATACATAATTACAGCACGGTGTACACGGCGGCCGCCCTTAGTGCGGCCCACCGAAAACTGGCCAAGGGCGTGTCAAAACGCGTTTATAAAGACGAGGTTTGTATCCGATAAGCCATTATAAATGCAAGTGTCTATATTTGATATTTTGGATATCGAGGGGGGAGGGATACCACCTTGCGGGCGGACGGAAGGACGGCCAGAGCTCAGAGCGAACCTATAAATATTCCTTGTAGGACTACGGAACTCTTCAGATATAGATAGATATATGGGAGATATACTATTAGGTATTAATTATCATAAGATTCTTTCACAAACTTCGTTTCGAACAGGTCCTATAACTTCGGTCTCACTTCACTTCCCTAAAAGTTTTTTTTTTTATTAGAAGTAAGGAACATAGGGACAGCAATTTATTTGATAATAAGCTGGCTTTTACTATAAGATAATTATCATTTACAACTACTAAGGAAGCGAGAAATATCTACATGCGAAAAATACATATTATTTACTATTCAAAACACATAAAATAGGATTTATGTTACGAGATCCTGTATGATGTATTGTACGTCAGGTTTCGGAACTACAGTTGCATAACTACCCACAAAGGAGTCATGTCATAACCGTGCATCTTGTCGGCGAAAATGTTGAAATTCTTTATAACTCACTGTCTTATAAATGAAGTTTACATGGATTTTTTCCTATTAAATGGTTAAAATAATTCTGTTAATATTTTATAGTTTTTTTCTTTTGATATTTAGTTGAAATGGTGTGTACTAGAGATCACCGGCTGGTCGAAATTCGTCCACATACCTTTTTGCGTACGTCGACATATATTGTTCTATTCACAGAAAAATACATTTTGACAATTGATATAACATACCGTTGTTGGCTGGCCCGTTGGTGCAGTGGGCAGTGACCCTACCTTCTGCTCCGGGATCGTGGGTTCAATTCCCACCCCGAGTCTGGGTGTATTATCCATATGTATGTATTTATATATTTCTAAAAAAATATATATTTGTGTATAACAGGCGACTGTTACCTATAACACAGGCATTAAGTTGTCTACCTTAGGAACAGACGTCCGTATGTCACATAGTCCTGTATATATATATTTACTATTTATTTAGTTCTCACGATTATGGTTTGACATCACCCGATACATGTGTGTGTGTAAATGGTGTATACCGTTTGGAATTGGTGTGCGTTTGGTTTTATTTTGACAATTTAATATATTAATACTGCACATTATAAAAAGCATTGGCACACCTTCCTATGAACCACCTGTGAACTACAATTGTGCCAAATCTCATACTCCTCCGTCCGCGCAATTTCCGTAAATTGGTACTTAAAGTTTTCGCTTGATATATTAATATACATATAAATAATGTTATTCAAAAAAACATTTGTAACAGTCTAAAAGTACAGGCTCTTGTAGCTTATTCAGCGATTTAAATTAACTATTGTTTATAATTTAAACTTATTGTTAGATAATATTTTATCTAATTTACTATGTGTGTAAATACACTGTAAGGGTTCAAGAGTCATATTTCAACCCTGTTAATACTTTAGTCGTTAGGAGATTGAAGCTTAATGAGTGTCCAGCATTTGAGTCGTTCACTAGGTTATGTAGCTTTTATCGCAGCCAGGTGATAGACGGGTGACCCATTCTAACACTAGTTTATATTTGATACCTGACCTCATCCGTGTTTCAAAAGGCACGTAAAACATTGGGACCCGATTAATGTTTCTTGGTATTCATGAGATGCCGGGACGTTAGACGGCAGTTGCTCTTAACTCGCCCTACAGCTACGTCCCCTGCGAACTAACCGGACCCTGGTACTAGACGCTAGGATAAAGAACTTAAGGCAGTTGTCTTTAGTGGACGCCACAAAACAATTAACTGGGACAATCTCCCGTTCCTACGCGCAATCACTGCATAAGTTAGCAAAAGACGGAATAAACGAGCCACGTCAACCAATCGCCTCCAAATAATATTACAGTGCTACCAACGTAATTTTTAAATTATGTATTAAGCCAAGTAATTCAATCCGTACCGGCATTAAATTTTATTTATCAATATAATCAAGGCAGCGGGACACGACCCTTGATACCAGCGCCATAATCAAGTGCCGAAATAATATAATTTCCGTAGCAGGCTAATGAACGTATATTTTGTTTCGTTTGCAGTTGGCGGAACGAAAAACGTGCGACGTAAAATCAACACTCGACTGGCCGGAGGGAGGTAGGTCGCAGGCGTTTTAAATTTGTGCCAATTAATATTTCTTCCCTCTTCGTTTTCTTGAAAAATATAAACTAGTACACTCTCTGCGCTAATTAAGTAAATGTTTACTAGCCGTCCACTTTATTACGTGTTGATTTTCAACTTTGCGAGACACGGACTGAGTTTTATTTATCGAATATAAAATTGCTTCTCTAGCTGCACTATTTAGGGCGAAAATTTTATTGCACTTTCCTCTTTTCTTAATTCCTATAACTGTTATTAGTCATAACCTCATTTTATGATTGGCTAGGCTTTGTGATAGCAGATCTTCTTTTTCTTCCTCGCGCTATCCCAGCCTAGTAGTACAAGGATCCGCTAAGATTCTAGAGGATGTGACTGTGGGGCGAGTTAAGATGACCGATGGCCATCTGACGTCATCCTCGGAACTCCCACGATCTCTGCAACCTCACGTCCTCACGTCCTTTAAGGCCGGCAACACATTTGAAAGCCTTAAGGATTCGACAACTTGGGTGAACAACCATCCCATTTACTCCTTGTAATATATATAAAAATAAAATTGGATGTAAAAATCCAGATCATCCCAAAGCATAATTTATCAAAGACATTAAAAGAGTTGTCGAAGGCAGAATGGAAGGGTGGCGGAACCATTTATAGTCCGTTGGCCACAAACAATTATTAATGTATATATAGAAACGCGAAATGTCACCTAACACGAAATCACGTAAACCACGGGACGTAAAGAGATGAAATTTAGCAAGGAGGTAGTTTCTAGTTAATGGACATCCGCTCAGAACGGATTTATAGCGTCGCGGGAAATAGCTAGTTCAATGAATAAAATTGAGGTATTAATACCGTCCGTCCGTTAATTTCAAGCCTTATATTCCTTTGGTCGGACATTTTTAATATACTTAATCTTTAGATTAATCATTTATTTCTTGTACTCGTAGTATGCGTGTTGTATCAACAACAAACAATTGTTCTATCCTAATATTAAATATGATATAAATTATACACAGCACTGGCAACACACTTCGTATTATATAACACCCTTATACGCTATACAATTTATCAACAACACATTGTCAGTAATTAATCTCGGAACGTTCTGGAGGATTTTGTACGCAATGATATATTTGAAGTAATGAGTGTGGCATAGGCTTAACGGAATGACGAATTAATTGTTCTCGGGATAAAATTATTATACTGAAACCGGAGTGTTAAAAAGATATAAACATGTAGATATACTGAAAAATATATACATTTATGTGTAGTGCGTCGTTAGCTCAGTAGGTAAGGAGTGGCATTAAGAGGGCACGGCAACTGGTGCGATTCCCGGCCTGCTACATAGTCATGGTACTCGCTTAAATACGCTGGACGCTAAGTTCGAGGTGACATTTTATAAAAGTAGTAGATTCAACTCTTTACTAGCAGCAGAGGTCGGCAAACTTTTGGCATATCGTTAAAAAATGAGATGCAGGCGGGCCACATCCTTAAGAAAGTAGATGTTGGAGGGCCACACTTGCAAAATTAGGTGTGTAGTTATCAATGTGTGTGGTAGATATTAAAAATGCTGAATTCATCAAAAAATTATGCAGGTGTTATGCAATTATTATCTATTTATATGAATTAGATTGCCATTTATAAATAGCCGCAGGCCGCAAAGAGAGAGAAGTTGCGGGCCGCAAAGAGAAAGGTCGCGGGCCGCAAAGAGAGAGAGGTCGCGGGGCACTTGCGGCCCGCGGGACACTCTTGGCCGACCGCTACTTTAAAGTATACAATTGTTATGCTGTCTTCTTCTTCCTAGCGTTATCCCGGTTACATACCATGGTCCGCTTAGATAGAGATTGTAGAGGATGTGGCTGTGGGGCGAGTTAAGATAACCGATTGCCATCTGACGTCATCCTCAGAACCCCCACGATGTCTACAACCTTACGACTAATATCACAAAGTGACATTAATCGGGTCCCACTGTTTTACGTGCCTTCCGAAACACGGAGTAAATACTTGAGATAAAGAACGGGCGTCATGTCTAAAGATATACTAATGAAGGTAGCAATAAAGCTGCCGATACGTTCTACCTTTGGTAATATAATGTATTTTAAAGTGATTAATAATTAATAACATATAACTATTATATATTGTCAATTTATAATAATACATGTAGCGTAAATCTAAGTCAAAGTCAAAGAAGATGTTATGTTTACGAAATGTCATAATAGATGGCGGACTATCGAAGAAATTCAAGACAGCGTCGTGTTCTAGTTTTCCTATATGTATGCGAAGAACAAAATACTGGTTTCATGTTAGTGCAGTGATAAATATATATTCAGAACTTAACAGTGGTTTTAATATGGTCCTTCGAGCCGGATATGAACCAGCGACCTATGGATATTAGATATTAAATTATAGACTTTACAGCACTTATGAACGTCATGTGTATAATAATAATTATTTTTTAAATCATTATTAATAACATTTAGTGATAAATTGTACGATTTAAAAGCTAAGTTTGGAAGGGTTCCGACCCGCCCTGCACTAAGAAGAGCCCGCAGCAAACTCAGTCGGGTATTTTTTTATGATCACAATTTCACAATAATTGTATTTGGGGGCTCCGATGGACAGACGGAACTGGACTCCGTAGATGTATATGAAGAGGTATGGCCGGGAAGTCCCACAAACCGAACGAAACGCGACAACAATACCATCACTTGACGTGACAGCATAGCCTCCACATCACGGCGATCTTATGTAAGAAAGAGGTACTGTTACCCGGACGCGCCGGCCCAATTTGACTACAAGCATAGCGCTACCTAAAATTTCCCGATTAATGTCACTGATTGATTTTAGTCGAGAGATTTGAGAGATTGTAGGGGTTCTGGGGTAGACGTCGAGTTGGTAATCTTAACTCGCCTCACATTGTCTGCAATTTAAAGTGGACCCTGGTAATATAATGACCAGGATAACGCTAGGCTGAAGTTGTATTTTGGTAATACCAAAATCCCACTTACTTGCAATAATAAAGCCGGCCATCTCTTCCCGTGTGTACCGTCCATCCTTCCTTCAGTTCGGTTTGAAGCCTCTCCAAGGCCACCTCATCTTCCAAAGCCCCTTTGCCTTCGAACCTTGGGCTTCCACTTCCCATTCTAGGACTCCCATATTTGGGACCTTTCAAAGTGTAAAAATTATATTATTTATAATAACGAACCATTAGTATCTATATATAAATACGTGAACCGAAAACTTTCGGTATCATTTTACGAAAAATGCCCGGACGGAAGACAATGAAATTTGGCACAATCATAGATCATACAAAGGATGGTCTACGAATGCTAAATAATATGCATAATTAATAAATTTAATGATTATAATAAAACTTCACTCACACCAGTGCTAAATGATATAACACACAGGTATACATTTGACTTTAAGATGCCGCCAAAGCGTAATCATGACAACCATGATAAAAATAACAATGTATTTTATTAGTTATGACATTTTTCTATTTAACTTCTCAAATAAATTTATTTATATTATTTATTTACAATTAATGTACCAATATAATAAATATAAAATATGTAACAGAGAATTTTGTGCTCATACGATGACTTATCGCTTAAAAGAGATTTCTTCCGGAAACCCTTAAATAGTAGGAGATTATTGCGAAGAGAAGTGGTGTAGGTATAGTAAATATAATAAAGTTATGAGATATAATAAAGTAAAAGTACTACATACATAACGATATACTACAATAAAAAAAAGAGCATTCTAATTTCTCAAAGGCCGGCAACGCATCTGCGATCGGTCGTCGGTGGCCATTGGAGGGCATACGGGAAGTCGCAATATCGGCTCACCTTTGCAGGTCCATTCGAGCCACATGCCCAACCCATTCCCACTTCGGCTTTGTTATAATTTTGTAATAAATATAGGTACTTAATTTTTGTCCAAAATTCCTCAAAACTAGATGAAGTGTGGTCTTACGTTGTGTAGTTAATTTACTGTTTGATAAGGTTAGGCGGTATGGAGGAATGTAACGAATAATAGTGTCTGGTCAGTTATAAAAAAGATTAAATGACGATCGTCAGTCGTAATAAAACGCGATATTAATAATAAATAAAATTATAATTATGTTCAGTTTAATTCATGTTTGGCTATACTTATTAAACAAATTAGTCATTCGAATGAGTGAAATAGGTGCCTTGGTACTTTTGCCTGTCCAGGACTAAAGGGAAAACGGATTGCGTCCGGTTGCGTGCGTCCACTCTAGTATGTCCATGCGTTCCGTACGTAATAAGACAACTCTCGCTTAATCTCACGTACCAGTTAATTGGTATTTACATTAATGTTATTTTTTTTTATCATATACAAGAACCTCGAATATCGCAAGTGTCTCATCAGTCACTCAAACAGTAATTACAACACTTAGTATCTAATATTATATACGCAAATACCTATACCAGTAAAGTTTCTACTTAAAATAACTTATATACATACAAGAGCGGTATTGAAAAAAAAAAGAAAAATACTATTTGCACAAAGTTTTATCCCCGACTGCTATTTTATGTATAATAAAAACAAATTGCAGCCTCGGCGGGACGATAGTAAAATGTACATTGTTGCTGATAATAAAAATACATGGTCACCCTATAATATTATCTTATTTACACCTGCAGTTGATTCAATTTAAATATCTATCTGATAAGCAATAAGAACTAAAATCGTACATAGGGGTAGGCAATACAGTGGTAGGCATTTTCGCACGAGACCAAAATTAGCTTAACCATTTTGCATGATCCCGGATGAGAAGGCTCATGTCAGCTGCTGGCCTTCTCATAGAACACAAGTATGCCTCTATGCTCTTTCTTCTTCTTCTTCTTCCTAGCGTTATCCCGATTAAATACCAGGGTCCGCCTAGATTGTAGAGGATGTGGCTGTGGGGTGAGTTAAGATAACCGATTGCCATCTGACGTCATCCTCGGAACCCCCACGATTTCTACAACCTTACCACATCGGAAAGTCAGTGTAGTGCTGTGCTTTGGTGGCGGATTCGGTGGTGTAGCTTTCGGATTGCAGCATTACACCTATTTTCCCTCATATTCATTCGCGGATTAAAGCAAAGTAGTTTAGTTTTTCATGAATGTCATGAATTTCCGCAAACTAACGCTGATTCTATCAGGTACTACTTACCATTTAATATCTTAACCTTTTGGAGTTCTGAAGATGTCCTCACATACCGGCAAATTTGACGCAGCATGAGACAAGCTTCAATGACATCACATTGTTGCAGCGTAAGACCACGGCATTTCTGGTACCAACAGCGGGCCTAGCACGAACATTCTCGATAGTTTTACTTACTTTTATGTTCGAAGCGAAACGTCAAATGAAGGTTTGTGCTTCCAGTTTACACGACTTACATGATCGTAACGTCTAGGATTCGATATTTGCGCGTTCTAATTTCATTCGTGCTAGCAATATTTAGCAACTAAGTTGTATAAAACGGTAGCATTAACGTTTGATTTAACGTTCGGTTTCGAACGTAAAAGTAAGTAAAACTAACGAGAATCTCCGTGCTAGGCCCTCTGATCAACAGATGTTCAGGATTGTTAGCTCGGAATATCTTCGCAAAACATGAGGGAACAATAAGTATAGAAGCCGTTATAAAGTACTATCCTCCATACTCGTACCACACGGACCGGAACTATTAAGAGATTCTTTCGGCTAACTTGAATTAATTATCGCGGGCGTGTTCGCGAAAGTAGCCCGCACGCGGACCGGTCGTGGCCATTCAGACTTACGTGATGTGGTAGACATGTATGACGCGAACGGGGACACAACCTGGTCCGAAGCACGTGTAGCGGCTAGTAAACTATGGTCACTGTAACTAACGTCGAATGTGCAAGGAACTGTATATTCAATGTAGGATTTTCCAAAAGAGAAGGATTCATTTAAAGACTAGCAATGCGTCTAAGATTCTTCTCATAGCGCAACGGTCCATAGGTGTATTGTTAATTTTTTCAGGAATCAAGAGTTAGTAGAATTGATGTCATCAGCTGTACGAGATTTAGCAGAAGCAGAGTTTCTTGGAGAGCGAGATGAACAGAACAATCCATTGCCATCAAGACCTTTACCCGAAGACCAAAGACAAACAGCTTCAGGTATTTATTGCTTTCTGTGTTACATATACCATAGCTAAGCGTTAATAAATGTTCATATGGATTTTGCTAACTTCATTCGAAACTTGGACAATTTGTCGTTGAAGATATCTACATTATCGTTATTTATTTATATGTGTGGTGAGTATGCCCTGCTCATCTCAACAGACATTTTTTTTTAATACTAGAAGGGGCAAGCGACCAGATGCCTTGTTGGCCCTGAAAGACATAGTCCAAGTCAAAAATATTTTATTCATATAGAGTTTGCAGTCCTTTGATCGTCTTCTTCTTCTTCTTAGCGTTATCCCGTTGTAGAACCAGGGTCCGCTTAGATTGCAGAGGATTTGGCCGTGAATTAGTGTGAAGTATATATATATTTCAATCATTATTATAAAATTTGGTGATAAATTTTACTAATTAAAAACTAAGTTTACAAGGATTCTTTTTGTGACCACCATTTCACAATAATTCACACACGGTTAGAGCAATTTACTCCCAAGATTTTTGATCATTCAAATAATCCTTTACATTATAATAATAGGATTTTTGAATGAGCTTACCTTTAGTAAAGATATAAGAAGGATCTCACAAACCGAACGAAACGCGACTACAATACCATCACATGACAACAGTATTCCCGCCACTTCACGCCGAACTAGGCCTGGAGACAATTTTCAAAAATAGGTTTATGATGTTCAATTATTCTGCAGAAATTACCGTTTTTATAGCAAAAGAAAAAAAAAATAATATAATTTCACATATAGCGTGCCCTACAAAACACTCGAACCCTCTGAAGTTGTAGTGTCTTTCAGACTTTCAGATTTTATAAATGAAATAAAGTCTTAAATTATTGTCTTTGTGCATTAACCAGTTTATTTTTTAATTATAAAAAAAATCATCTGTATCTAACTAAAGAAATCAGATTAATTGGAACGTTTTGGCTGAAAAAATTTTGCGGAATGCCAGGCAAATGTGAAACTACGCAAGCATCGTATCACTGACGTTCTTTCTCATATTATTTTCAAATTTATACTTGTCACAAGATTTCTTTTCGTTTGACAAAATCACTGCAATGTTTTTTTTTGTAATATATCTATAAATTTAGGGTTTCCGAATTTTGTCCTACACTTGTAATTAAATATAGCTTCTTGCCTATCCTAGTTAAAAAGGGAAGTACCCTGTAGGTATTCATTGCCTTTACAATTGGTTTTCTTTCTTTCAATGGTGTGCAATCGAGAATTGTCCTTTTATCTTTACTAAGATAGTAAACTACCCTCATAATGCTAAATTAACCTTATATATAATACTAGCTGTACTCCGCGACTTAATCCGCGATGGCTACTCGTATCACTTAGGGGTTTAAGAAATTGTTTTTGGAAAAAGATTAAAATCATGTTTATTAAAACACCTTCACAAATAATGCATTATTTAAGAAAAAAAAATATTCAGTATAAAAGGGCTTACAGTGAGCCAATCTTAACAGATCCACATATGGTGTCGCGGATTTTTATTTAGAACTTTTTTCATACATGATTTTTGCGAAACTTTAACCGTTAAAATGCTCAAAATGAAAACCCGTAATCTCGGAACATTCTTCTTTGGCTCCCATTGGACTTAGCGTGATGATATATAGCCTATAGCGCTTTTCAAAAAGAATTCTTCAAATCAGACCAGTAGTACCTGAGATTAGCGCGTTTAAGCAAACAAACTCTTCAGATTTATATTTTCAAGTAAAGATATGTACAATATGTATTGGCAAGTATTTTAAAGTGATATTTAAAGTAAAAGCGAATTAAAGGATTCAAGGGTGGTTACTACGAGGCGCTCAGGTGATCGGTCAGTCTGTTGGGGTTTGCATTAGTTTCAAGGAATCTCCATCACGGTTGGGTCGATTGCAAACGGACCTAACTGGCAGGTAGCTGATGTTACAAAGATAACCAAAGGCCAGTGTAATTTTTTTTTTAAGATATGGCTTAAATAAATTATTTGAAATTTAACAAAAACACTGAATTCACGCGGACGAAATCACGGGCTACAGCTAGTAGTAAATAATAACCTTAAAAATCACCTCACCAGTAGGTATTATATAATTTTCAGTTTAAAGTAGAGCAAATCAGGAAAAAAAAAATTAATGAGCGAAAGTAAATCTTGTTTATTAATTGCAAACAAGATTTATTATATAAACGTATTATTCGGAGAAAATCGAAACCGCAATTGTTTATTGGCAAAGCGTCTGGGCTGATTTTCCACGAGACGCAAGTGTGACTACTCACATCCGAGAAGACGTATTTGAAGCTTACTAAGTATAAATTTTTAAATCCTATTTAATAACCTTTCATGATCAATTTAACGACTAATAACAAAAATCAATAATAATCATGCTTATCTTCTATATTGTCACTCATATATACTTTTGCAACATAATTTTGAATGTGGTGTACTTATTAAATAATATTGTTGTACAATTAGTCAATACCCTTATTATGTATGTTAAAATCATCCATTTAAAAAGGTTCTCTAGAAACTTTTTAAGTAAATAAAAAGTAATAACATTGTTACATCAAGGCGACAGTTAATAAATATTTTTTATTAGCTTCATTTTGGTACGAATCTTTACACACAAACACGGGGTTTTACCGCCCACCCTGCGCTTAAACATAACATTTACTAATGATTTATCACTTTTACTCTGTTTCCGGCTCTAACTCGAACTTTGTCATTGACATCGATAAAGAAAATCCGGTTACGTCTCCGGTTTCAGTAAACTTAAATCGGTAACATCCCTACCTAAATATTCAAATATTTGGTATAATCGCTGTGACTGAATTGGCAAAACCTATATTATCCGACGGCCATGACCCTCTCGTCTCGTTGACGTACGATTTGACAGCCATCCAACCATAAATACTCACGGTCTTTAAAGCGTTTCAGATATTAAAATAGCATTGTCATGAACGCGAATGTACATCCGCAATTTTTTATTCACTAGTGTTCGCGCATTGGTTGAAATTCGACCATGATCATTGTTGAATATTAAAGCCAAATATAAGTAGCATATTTGGCATAGTACATTTCGTCCCATTCCTTGCTCTCTTATTTTTTATATATTATGACGGAACGAACCGTCAAATTAAAAAAAAGTTTTTAGGCGGGAATAGTTAAACGTCAGATGAGTGGAGTGGAGCGGGATTAGAAAAAGTATAAAACTGTATGAGATTTCTCTAATAAAACTTGTTTCTGGATATTTTAAGTTTTATTTCTTTAAAATATTTTGTTAATATCTGTTTTACTGTGTGTACCTACAGACAAGATTTTTTAATGTTTTTTTTAACTATGTTTTTTCCGGTTTTTGGCACCACCTATTATTTTCTCTATATAACTTTAACCTTTTGTATTCGATTGTCTGGTAGAAATTGCTACTTCGCATTAAGACAGCCGATTGTGCTAGCAGTATTTATTAATGGTAATAAACATGTACATGTAAACAGTATTTTTGTGGTGCACAATACAAGAGTATTCGTTCGTTCATTCACTCTTTTCTTGATAGGGACTTTCAAGAAAGTACATACAGTCGAGTTAGTATAAAGATATAATGAATAGTGCTATCATTCTCGCAAAGTGGAATGTACCTTTGAAATAGATACTATTCGTATAACCTGCTTCATTTTAAAACTAGTTTATCATTATCACTTACGCCACCGCGCGATACCAGCGATTATTCAATTGAAACCATTCAGCGCCTGCTTAGATAGCTTTACTAATCTATCGCGGAATTCTTGTATCAGGACTATTCAAGAGCGATTACCTCACGTCCATAATTGTGGGACGTTGCAAAATGAGGTACAATTCTATTCTAACTAAAATAATTCAACATTGCATAATAATAAACATTTAAGTTTAGTAACTTTTTGACCACATCTTTAATAACACCGAATTCGCATACCTACAGTCGTAGAGATTAATTTAAACAAAGCCGAGGAGAACTTTCAATTTTTATAACAATGTACTATTACTTTTTATAATATTATTAATCTCTCTGACCTTAAATGAAGTTATTTATCGTTTGTTTACAATAAGTATCTCTCCACTATTCTAACAATATTTTATATTGATGCCTGGCCATATGAAATATGGCTACTGAAATTCAAAGTTGCGAAATTATTTCAAGTACATAGGTTATGTATAGGGCTGTATGGTCTTTGGCACAGAATTTAAAGGTTTATTACGTTAAATTTGGAGGTCAAAAAAAAAGAATTCTTACAAAACTTTCTAGGAAAACTAGCCTAATCAGTACGGCGTAATAAGGAGTAGAAGTAACACACGAAACATTTAACCACGTAGAACTTAGTTAAATTCATGAACATCGACTAGTAAACAATAAAAAATATTTGTCAAGCAATAAAGCAGAATAATAGCTGCATGCTCATTCATTGTGACACTGTGTAATATATCTTCGAGCCGAGATAATGCAAGGTTACAAGTCTACTTTATAACTAACTGCGTCTGCAAACCCGGTTACTTGATACTCTACAGTCTACGGCGTCAAATTACTTTGAGTTCTAGCAATCCGTCATATTATGGAGATTAGAATATAAGGAGGATCATCTCAATGTATTAAATTGTCCATCAAAATCCGCAAATAAGGAGGGCACCACATAAAAATGAGGAAGAATTTTAAAGGTTGTTATTGGTCAATTCATTGTTATATTCCGCGCCGTTCTGAAAGGCTGTTGGTCAATTCATTCTACATCAGCGCCATTTTGGTGCATCTTCGAACGATAATTTGCTGTTTACAGATGGTTACTTTTTCAACTAGCTCCCTTATAGAAGACATTCCTCCTTATGTTCTAATCTCCATACGCCTTATTTATACTCTTGTTATGTAGACTCCAGATAAGTTGAGGGTAATGGGTATGAAGGATTCACATAGAGAGAGATGGATGTTTTAGTCTGCCCGAAACGTATGACCCAGGTGAAGGATTAAAAAATCCCTTAATTATACGCCTTACAGTTCGCATTTCAGTGTTGCCTGCACTATATAAAAAAAATAATGTATTTTAAATTGTGTACGAGGATGGAAAAATATATTTATATGTTACTCTCTCGTTATTGGTTTGCAAAGTTATCCAATACTTAAATAGTGCGAGGTTGGAGCATTTATAAACGATAAATTTCAATATTTTAATGAATCAAAAGGAATGATGCCTGTTTTCATTATACTTTTATTGGTCTTAAAAGTTTAGTTAATATGAAGTTATTAACTAATATGTTATTAACAAACAGTCTTAATTAATAATGTTATATGTAATTTGGATAAAATATATTGGTTATATCTAGTAGGTAAAGTAAATATATCTTTCATGTCTGAACGGAGAGATAAAATGACACTTTATTTGAAAAAAAAAACCGTTACAGAGATTTTTGAAACTGTATTTAAAATTAAGAATTCGCTAATTAGTGATAAAATAATATTAACACGTCTATAGAATTATCCTTTCATACGAGCCGCTGTTATTCGAAAGTGCCAAAGTTGGTCACCGACATAGCGCGGATAGTTAGCACCACGCCGAATCGCGAAACGCATTCAGAAACAGTAAACGTAAGGTTAAATGAAGTTTACCGTTGCCTAAAGTGTAAAATATCTACAACAGACATGTCTCGACATATTATAGATTTGAAAATTCAACAAACGAAATGATTTGGTTGTCAAAATCAATGATTATCCGACCAATCTCCTTTTGTTTTGTCCTCAAGTAACGTGACATTGGCGGAAAAAAATATGCCCAGTAGGCCTATGCCTACTGGAAATAAATTTTTAGCCATTAACCAAGAATAGAATTGTTTTATTATTGGATTACTTTTTGACATAACTTGATCATTTCGTTGTGTTGGTACAATAATAAGAACCTTTAAACATTAATAACAAATATATATATATAGGACTAAATGACACACGGACGTCTGGGTCCTAAGGTAGACAACTTAAATACTTATCTTTACCTTTTCCACAACATTTTTTAGGGCTAGCTGGAAGACATAAATATCCTTTATTGACGTAAAAATATGGCGTGAAACATATTCATCATGAGTCCCTGGCTTCCGAACTAGAATTACCTGTATTTCAAGAGCCAGTGTCCACCCTTAGCAATATACTTATAGTAAGCAGACATGTATATATATTAACTGGCACTATCTCTATAATATCTAATTAATTATTCAAGTTACTTGTATATAAAAACAAAGTATCAAGATGTATCAAACTACAGTGGTATTATAACCGTTTGTCTGAAGACGCATACCTCAGCTACTGTGCTATTGCTCAATGGCCATTCATTGTTTCATACTCATCGAGTACCTTCAATTTTAAGGTTCTTGGAATTTGAAGACGGACTTTGATAGAATTAATTTCTATCTGACCTAAATTAACTGCTTTTTTCTTACCTTTACTAACTTTTCCTACCTTATGTTCAAATTCAAATGATATTTTATTCAGGTAGACTTTTACAAGGTCTTTTGATCTGTCAAATATTTTAAAAGCTGCCACTGATTTGGAATTTGCCACGAGAAGAATCAGCAGGAAACTTTTAAAAATAGTTCTTACAGAAATGATTTTTTCACATTTTTGCATGTTAACTATCAGCGGTAAGTGTCTGACAATCTTATATATATAATCTTTCTTTCTTAAAAAAAAAACCGACTTCAAATTGTCAAAGCTGGGCCAAATTGAAATGGGCCCACATGGATAGTACTAGCTTTCAAATACAAAAAATCATCGAAATCGGCTCACCCAGTTAAAAGTCAAGTAAACATAAAAAAATGTCTTCTCCTCCTTTTTTGAAGTCGTTTGATAAAGTGTGACTAGACGAAGCTGACTTAATAAATAGCTGTTTTCCGCGACTTTATCCGCGTTAAATGACACTTGCAAGAGACTTCCCCAATCTGCCCCTATCGAAAAATCTGTATTTAGCGGATGCTTACTAACTATAAGCGACGTCCCTGGCAAATTTCGTCTTTGTTCGTCCCACGGTCTTCGAGATTTCGTGTTAGGTGACCTTTTTCTCTTATTAGGGTACTACAGAAACTCTTATAATTTCGCTCTGTCCGTCCGTCGGTTTGTCTGCCCGTTAGGTGACCCCCCCCCCCCCCCCCCCCCCCCCCCCCCCCCCCCCCCCCCCTCCGCACCATAACAGTATTGGATTGCTTGTGCATAATAAAAATAAAAAAAAAAAAAAAAAATAGATCGCTAGGTTAAACAGTTCTTACCGCGACCGGATGATAGATGAGTGACCCATCCTAAGACCTCATTCCCACAAGAGGTTTTTTAACGTGCGTTTAAAAAGCGTTTAAATAGAGCATATGGATTCCCAAGTCTTTGTTCGAAAGTCAGCTCTCTTATAACGCGACGCTTTTTTATCGAGCAATGATCTATTTTTAACGCTATATTTTTGTATCGTAGAGGCTAAAAAAGCATGAAGCACTAAACTACTTTGCTTAAATCCGCGAATGATTCGTCTGTCGTCGAATGAGTCGATGTTCATTCGCGGATTTAAGCAAAGTAGTTTAGTATTTCATGCATGTCATGGAATTCCGCAAAGTAATGCCTGATTCAATCACTTATTGGGCTAAAAAAGCGCCAATGCCGAGATTTAAAGCAACGCTTTTTTTAACTCGCGTGCGAATGAGGGCTAACACTGCTTTTCACTGATATCCGACCTACTTAGTATTTCGGATGACACGACAAACAGTGGGTCACGATTAATGCCACTGAGTGATATTAGTCGTGAGGTTGCAGAGATCGTAAGGGGCAATCGATCATCAATTCGGTCAACAGCTACATCCCCTTCTGGTCGTGCAGATGTCCATGGGCGCCGGTAGGCACTTCGGTGCCTGTTGCCTGCTCGTCTGCCCCCTTGTAAACATAAAAAAAAAATAATAAACAATAAATAAATTAAAAAAAAACCGCTGTCAGCTAATATCGAACCCCCTTATAACACAAGCTCTTAGTTTGATGGGAACCTTAACTATTTCTATTACCTATCTATCTTTACCTCCCGCATAAATTGTTGTAACCCGAAATTCCCAACTTCACAGTAGAGCGTTACAAACGTGTAAATTGAAATAAAATCGTCAGTATATAACACATCTGTGTATACAATTATGTATTCAGTAATGACGAGTACATTATTGTATACAATAATGTATTAAAAAGTGACTGTTGTATTGCAATTTAGTTGTTTGTACCACTCTATTGTAAAGCTGGGAATTTGGGGTTACAACAACTTACGTGGGAGGTATCGATATTTTTTTTTAATTTATTTATTGATAAATTAAAACCCAAAAAACATTACAGTTTCCCAATTTGTTTTTTTGGGGACAAAATACATAAACACAGATTTCTTAAAAACTAATACATACATTTCTTAAAACTATCATGGCTGGTCCTAAACTCGTCATTAAGGGCCGGCAGCGTATCTGCTGGCCTTCTGGTCGTGCAGATATCCATGGGTGCCGGTAGGCACTTCGGTGCCCGCTGCCTGCTCGTTTGCCCCCTTGTATAACAAAAAAAAATAAATAAATACAATCTCCAATACCTTCAAAGAAAGAGTGAATAGGCATATTTTTGGTAAGCGCGCTGTAGCGAAGAAAGGAATGTTGCAGTCTAGGATGTATCCTAAACTGCAACATTCCTTCTCGCCTGGTGTGATTACAGTCAAGCGCTAACCTATCGTACATAAAAAACCTGTTTATTACTGAAAACCGTACCAAAATCCATAGCAAACTTAGGATATCCAAGCGTACAAGTATGGGACGCGACTTTGTTCTCTTCTACGACGTGATAAAGTAACTTATTTAAATTCTACTAGTACTGTATAGGCCTTAAGTATCTACTAATCTACAAGAGCAAAGTTCACTTAACCTGAAATCTCGAAGACTGTGGGACGTAAAACTATCAGATTTGGCAAAGAGGTAGTTCATAGTTGCCCAGCGGGATTTGAACTAAGGGCCTTACGGATTTTACTCCGTCTTTCTACCATTGAACCCTCTTTCCGCAGCATTAAGTAGCCTACCTTAGGAACAGACGTCCGTGTGTCATATAGTCCTGTATCTATTTTTTCTTAATAGAAATTCATATCACCTCGGGGGGGGATAGTAAATATTGTTTACGATTGCTATTATCAATACACACGTAATCAAGAAGTTGTCCTTCTGTTTGTTTCTGTTTCATATTGCACAATACGTGACTGAGCGTGTCTGTCATAAGATTGTGTCACACCCAAATTACTGTCATTAGCTCCCTACGTGACGCAGGGTGTGTCTGTTTGTACAGTGATATCATAGTTGTCATAGCTTCTGTATGTAACAGACCAGCTATAACGTGACTTCGTTCGCGTGGAATTTTTTGTTAAGAATTTTAGGAAAAATTACCTATACATCTGTATATTTATATTTATGTTCTTCTAACTTCTTCCTAGCGTTATCTTGGTCAAGTACCAGGGTCCGCTTAGATTGTAGAGGATGTGGCTGTGGGGTGTGTTAAGAGACCGTATGCCATCTGACGTCATCCTCGGAACACCCACGATCTCACAACCTTACGACTAATAGCACAAAGTGACATTAATCGGTTCCCACTGTTTTACGTGTGCCGCACTTAAATCTATATTAATATATAAAATACAGATCCGATTTGAAGAATTCTTCCAAGGTTGGATAGCTCATTTCTCGAGGAAGGCCTGTATGTCAATACGCTAAAATTTAACCTACTTCTTTGCCTAATTTTACACGGACGAAATCGCGGGCACTGCTAGTTTATTATAAATGGGATATTTATCGATAAACGGATTAAATATTTAGCCCTATTATACACATACTAAGAAATTCTTTGAAACTACACTACGGAACCTATTAAAAATGAGCAGACAGTAATTATTTCTGTCATATATTTTATCGCTCATCTGAAAAAAATGCCCTCATAGCCTTTTGCTTGTCACTATTGCATCACTAACATCATTTATTATATGTTAAGCAGACTTTGTTTCAGCATTTCAAATTCATCTTACACTTAATTTATAATACCTATTACAGCTTCATTTTCTATTTTCTCCTAGGTTTGTTTGTTTGTAATAAACACTTTTGCATTAAATTTTAGGTAAGATTATAGTATATAATATTAAATATCATGGGATATTTAAAAAAAGAGTCTGTCCATATCAGACAGATTAAGACTTACTCATGATATGTCCTTATATAAACTTTATTGAATAGAAATAAAGTTCAAATTGACTCTACATATTAGAATACGTTAGTATGGAAAAAAAGGGGGTTTTGAAATGCTGTTAAGATTTGTAACAATATTGATTTAATACCTTCTTTTTTCTTCTTTTCTTGCCGATTTTTGGAGCTCACCAGCAGGATCTCGATCAACTTCAAACACCACAGATTAAGAGTTACACTAATGCAAAGTATTCTAGCATCTCCGCCACGCAGTGAGGCCATGTGGTACTATGAATTATTAGTCTGTTGGATTCCGATATAATTCACAGATTGGATAACAGTTCTAGTCTCAGTTACCTCACATTTAATAGACCGAACAATCGAGAGTTAGACTCACGCACTAAGGATTCCGTATCATCACCTAATTCTTAACCAGGTCATTTTAAGATGTATACTTTCATAAGATTTCTTTTAGTTTGACAGTCTCTGCATATTTTACAGAAATTAATGGTTTTCGGAATATTTCCTATACTTATAATAATAAATAACTAAATAAATATATACAGGACTATATGACATACAGACGTCTGTTCCTAAGGTAGACAACTTAAAGACTGTGTTATGGGTAACAATTTTAGCCTGCAACCGAATTGAGCGGTTCGTTGGTGTTGTTGTAGCGTTTCGTTCGGTTTGTGAGACTTCCCAGTGACCTAATCTCGAGTTTAAAGGCTGGCAAGGCATCTGCTAGCCTCCTGGTGGTGCAGATGTCCATAGATGTCAGTAGTATATATTAACCTCCTGCTTGTCTGCCTTTTTTTGCCTTTTTATATTTTTTTTGTAACATAGAAAATCTTCTATAATAATCTATATATACATAAATAGACAAAGACAGTTAGTTCAATATATTTTCTCTTTCTAAAGTGATACATCGTGAAATCCTACCCTGAAAAATATTATATTCTAATATTTTTCCATTACTCCTGAATTTTTGAGTAATACTTAAAATATTCAGCTTTTTGGTTATTATTTTATACAATATATTTCTTTTTAACATAATATAATTTCACTTCTGACGTGACGTGGGTACTTTATACACATTCCTTTATTGCCCTTAAAAGAAAAGTTGGGTTTTATGGGCATAGCTGGCGCTCAGAACTTGACACCTACCACGTCAATTTCATCAATTTAAAAATAAATGCTTTTAGGAGACGATGCAGCCTGCGTTTTTGGGCAGTATGTATCTTAAAGGTACTCACATTACAAAACACGGATAGTATGGCCAGACCGTCTTTTTTACGCAATGCTTCAGACACCTTTAGGTCTGTTCGAACGTGTACGAAGTGGATTTCCATGGGATATCTGCGAGGGAAGAGTTCATTAGATATCCACTTATCTCAAATATAAACCTTATAAGAATTATGTACTTTGTAAAATACAAGGATGTTAAGGGGGTGAATTTTTTGTTTGAGAATTGGGTTTGTTATTTGAGCCTTATAAGATACTGAGAAACGCTCGAACGCGTCAGATTAATTAAGGTAAGTGAGTTACATGGAGACAAGTTTAAATTTCAATAATTTGACGAAGTAAGCACGACATAAGAAAATTGGAGAATTACAAAATTGTACATCGCCTAGAAATATTTGTATGCTAGTACTTGGAAAAAAAAATATAGGCGTCATGTCTTTCAGGACGGAACACTTAAAAAAACAAGTACTTTACTTATTTTGTAACTCCTAAATTAGTATGTAGCAGCTGATGGTACCTTCATTAACTCTTTTGATAACTGTACATCTTAATTCTCCTTTACACTCAACCCTTCTCTCTTCTTCTCTTTAAAACGAGTATTTCCACTCGACATATTAAAAAAAAAACAAATATTTTATGTTCTAAGCTTAAAAAATCATTCTAAACGCAGGCAACGCCACGGTTGTAGCCAAATTGGGCCAGCTCGTCCGGATACCAGTACCTTTTTCTCACATGAGATCAGCATGACGAGGCAGCAATGCTGTCACGTCTAGAGATGGTATTGTTGTCATGTTTCGTTTGTGAGACTTCCTGATGGCCTAAACTTGTCATTAAAGGCCAGCAACGCATCTGCTAGCCTTCTGGTCTTGCAGATGTCCATGGGCGTCGGTAGGCACTTAGGTGCCTGCTGCCTACTCATTTGCCTCTTGTAACATAAAAAAAAGTATGTAATAAAGGCAATTATTAATAAATTGGTATAGCAATTACCAAGCATTATTTTTAAATTTTTTATAATAAGTATGCTGATTCTAGATAATTTTAAGGCATTCCATGTATCCATTCCATTCCAAATATTTTTTTGTACCACCTTTTCATCCCTTGTCTCTGATCTGAGCATAAATGCATTTTAAGAATGCAAACATTTGTTGTGATTGAATACAAAAAAAAATCACAAGATAGTGTTGGTATTGATAGCCGTAATTGTGTAAATACAGTTTAAAAAGAAGTATAAAGTCTACCGAGTGGACAGGGTTCTGCGCGGCCATTTAACTTCCAAATTCTTTATTTTCGTTTTTTAATATTTTCTACATTTTCTTTGAGGACACTGCGTACCCCGATAAAGGCCTGGCAATACATTATTTTGTATGCTTTAGATTACTTTTCAAATTACCTGATGTTCCAGTCCGTAAATAATTGAGTTACCTTCCTCCATTATAGTTTAATATGTTATTTTATAAAAATAAAGTTGATAACATTACTGAGAAAATATCAGAAATACTGTTCTACTTCGACTAGAAATTAGAATCCACAATTCAGTTTTTACATCAATAAATGTCGTCTTAATCCTCCATTCTCCAATGTCAACGTCAGGGTTGTCAGGTTCAGGGTTAATTTTTGTCGTAATTGTTTCTCTACGGAAAAGTGAAAAGTTTTCGTCTAGATTAATAAGAATTAAAATTAATCTTTAACAAAAATCACCATCAAGGTCCAAAACAATTTGAGAAATTGTCTTATGCCGTAGCCAGACATAGCTTCATTAGACATAGCTTCATTTCAGTGATCATGTAGTGTGACCGGAGACTTTGTGTAGCTGCGCAAAGTTTTATAGAAGTTTGTGCTCTTCAAGGACCAAAATGTACAAACACAAGCTATGTCTGGCTCCGGCATTAGAAATATTTTCAGAATTACTGTTTTACTATGATTTCACTGTTTCCAACCTGTTGACTGTTTCCAATGATTTTTTTTTATTATATGGTGGTTATAGCAAAAAAGCAAGTTAAAACATTTGAATCGATCTGACTATCTGTCAGTCTGTTTGTTCCGGGTAATTTCCGAAATGGCTGGGCCGATTTGGATAGAACTTTCACTGTTAGATACCTGATTTTACAAGGAATATCAGAGGCTACTATGCTTTTAGCTAATAAAATGGTTCTACACAAATAAAAACCTTTAAAATTTAACAAAATCATTGAATTTGCGCGGATAAATAATAGCTTTTGATATTAAGAATATTACTCCAATGAATAGTCTATAATAATATTATAAATGTTAAAAGCCATTTTAGTAGCGCTTTATTATTTTAACGTTTGAATCATAAGAGGATGATGCTATTATGTATAATAGTAGGAGAGGCAGCGATGCTAAATTTGTAGTTACTAAAGGATCTATTGGATTACGTAGATTAGGTGCAGAAACGAAAAACGGTCATGTTAAGAAAATACAACGTTGACTACATCGCCTGGAGCGTGGTTTTATGGAGCCCCTGATGGTTTTAGATACATTGCTTTGAGAAAATCGTCAGCCTATATTTTCTTAATCCTTAAAAGATTATATTCAAAATAAAAAATAATCGCGCTAGATTATTCCTAGGTGATGTTTTTTTTATAACTAGGTGCTCCTATTTTCTCATGTCACGCTTAATTCGCCAGACTGCTAAAATGTGAACTTATCTCCGTATAATTAACTTACTTTACCTTAATCCGACGAGCCCGAGTTTTTCTAAGGGTCCAATAATGAACCCCCTATATTAAGAGTTCATATTTGGTGGAGGTACATTATAGGATCCAAGAATTCTCCTGTATGAGTTACAAAATCCCCTCCTAGGCTCCCGTACCATAATTGTTTAGGTAATAAATTCGAGTTAAATCATAACTTAGTCTAAGAAATATATCGCCTAATAATCGATTAGCCAATTAGTGCTATTATAGCAATTTTTATGCCAGTTAATTGCAGGAAATATTTTAAAATAACATCTTTAAATCTAAAACTAAAAGGTCACAAGAATCATTTTAATTACTACAATAAAATTTAATGTCGTTTTATGCAAACAAAGGATTTATATTTTGGGTATTATTAAATGACATCCGGGTTTGGGAGTAGGTGGTAGGTACGTCATTTTGATGCATTTGGTCTTGTCGTTTGAAGCGAGGTGAAGTGATGACTAGTTAGGGTTCCGTAGTCATATAAGGAAACCTTATTGTTTTGCTTTGTCCGCTCGTCCGTCTGTTCGTCTGTCCGGCCGCAAGGTACCTCTCTAGCATTTACAAACTATATTTATTTTTTATTACAGGTACAAAAATTCGTTCAAAAACATGTGGTTTACAAAAAATTCAATAATAAAATATTTGCCCTACTAAAAATGGGTCATCACGTCAGGCTTAGATTAAAACAATATTAATATAAGTAATAATTAATAACAAGAATACAATTGAGTGTCCTAACATTTAGGACATTGACAATTTATTAATGTTTAATAATAAATAATATCATTATTAGTTTATATAAAGTGTGTTGTTGTAGTATAAACCATTTCTAACTTAACAACCTTTATATTGTGCAAAAACTTTTAGTTACATTTTGTTGCCCAATCTCCTTCGTGTCTTTTCCATTGAACGTGACATTGGCGAATTAAATTGTGCTTATGCACAAAAGCAAACCATCAATCAAAAGAAGAAGATGATAAATAACGTCAATAAAGAAAATTCAGATTAATGTCACAAATTATAAATAAATTATGTCAAATCAGAGAGGAAAAAATTAAAGAAATTAAAATACCTTTATTCAGAATCACGCCATAAAGACAATTAAAACTAAAAATGCAATAAAATATAACTTGAAAAATAATTAAACAAACATAAAAAAGCATGATAGCCACTCAGCTAACTCGCTGATTTTCAGTGGCCTCCTAGACGTCCGACGTCAGAAGGCAGCATACTGTGACTGTGAGTTATTAAAAAGGTAAATAAAGTAATAGTAATAAATATATACAAGGCGTATATAATATATTTTAATTATATAGACACTAAAAATACAATAAAAAAATATTAATAAGTTTATTTTTATATATAATTGATACCACAACCACAGTGAAATGACACACCGTAAAAAGCAATAATAAAATTTCATGATGATTAAATCATACGTTATTGGTATACATATATATCGATACCTCTATTTGAATTTGTTGATATGCAGAGACTTTAAATTTTCGATGTTGTTAGGTAACGTTAAAAACAATTTAGGAAAATTATTTTGAGCGAAATCGAACAAATTTCGAAGTTATTTCACAAATACTTTTATTGCATAAATCAGATACCGAACTCTTCTTTATAAGCGTGTTCTAATACGCTTTTTACAACATTATGGATATGTATAACATTGTTTGATGGAATGTGTGCGAACCGAAGCTCTAAGGTTTTTTAATGGAGAATTATGACTTAAATGTAAAGGATATAGGCGCATTACACAGAACTTTGTTTGAATTGATTTACAAGTATGAAAAATTATATGTAGTGCATTTCGTTTGCCGTATTTGTATATTAATATAGATATGTGTTTGTATGTTATGAAAGAAGTGTATGTTTTTTTGAATGGGTCTGGAGAAATCTTAAATAGATTTAAGACCCATAAATTAAATCAGTTAAAAAAATACACGCCCTTGGCCAATTTTTTTTTAAGATTTTATTTTTTAGTTATTTGGCTGGCCCGTTGGCGCAGTGGGTAGTGACCCTGCCTTCTGCTCCGGGGGTCCTGGGTTCGATTCTCACACCCACGTTAAAAGAGAAACATTTTTTATGAGACAAAGCGCACAGGAACCACTGACCCGCATTTAATCGGGCCTTTACGGTCGACTCGAGATGTTATCTCACAACGAATTAACTGAAGATTATTTTTTTTTTAAATAACGATGTTTTATAAAACGACTAAGGTACTTCAACGGTATTGCCATCAACATCCATCTGTTACAGTATAAATCATTGCCTTATCTTTCTAAATTGGTTAGTCACTTTACATATGGCGATTTCTAGTATAAATAGTACATTTATTTATACTAGAAATCGCCGGCTGGTCGAAATTCATCCAAATTTGCGTACAATATGCTTATTTAAAACTACATAAAAAATTTTATTTATTTGCAGAGCGACATTGTTGTGTTTGACAGTTAATAATATATTCGTATACACTATCGCCATGACTTTGACACCATCTTATAGTAAAATGTATACATGTGTGTGTAAATCGTTTGGCGTTGGTGTGTGTGTGGTATTATTTCAGTAATTTAAAAAAAAAAAAAAAAAAAATGTTTTATTCGGTAGCATGCAACAATACAAAAACAAAAAATCTTTAGTAAGACATATAAACTGGAAAGATGCTGTGAAGTGCCGTCTGACGTCATCTCTGGAACCCCCACAATCTCTACAATCTCACGAATAATACCTCTCAGTGACATTAAGTGGGAGCCACTGTTTTACATGTCTCCCAAAACACGAAGGAGGTCGAATATTTGAAAACCGGTGTTAGAATCGGTCACCCATCTATCACCCGGCCGCGATAAGAACTGCTTAACCTAGCGATCGACTCAAAAGCCGATCACTGATTAAGCCACGATCTCCTCGGGAGGACCCGATGCTGTGAATTGAAGTATTTTTCATTGGAAATTTTACGACGTATTCTACTAAGATTATTAATGCGAAAGTTTGTACACATGGATGTATGGATGTATGTTTGACGCTCTTTCATGGAAAAAGTATTGAATGGATAAAACTTTACAGTAATACAGTTTAAGAGCAGAATAACAGATGTGCAATTAAGTATAAAGATATTGCTTGAATTGTCAATTAAGCAGAAGAAAATTCTGCCATCTGCGAGCTATTCTGGCGTACTCTGCAAAGACCGTTAGAGTTACACGTATAAGGTGTATGAAGGAAATGCTTTTCTTAAATAGTTCCACAAAAAAACCCGGGACAGCTTTCCAATAGAGAGCTAATTGTAGGTATTTTCGCCCGTACATTGTTAGGTGTCGCTACCTGTAAAGTTTTTGTGCTATCTTCTCTTTATTTTTCGCTTTACAAATCCTCTGCTCTTTGCTTTAAATAACTATTAAGTTTCCATTTCTCTATTTCCAGGAATAACTTCACTGGATTTGCAGCCACATCTATTACGATATTTCGCTCAGGTCTGTATAAAAAATCGTCGATTTTATATGGGTTACTGGACAGACTTAATAGGTATGTCAGTATACAGTGTTAGTTATAATTAAATAATAATAAATAAAATTTAAAAAAAAAAAATTAGAAAAGAAGGTGTATTGACTTATCTTCAGTGTGTAATCTGTGTTAAAAGTCTATTACCAACATAATAAACATGACGTAAGACAAATATTATTTGTCGGTCGTAATGGCGGCACCAATGAAATATCTTAAGATCAGTGCTACCATAATTGATAAATGTGTAAGCGAAAGCTATTGGTGGTTGTTAAGGCGGTGGTGATATTGAACTAGTAGGTGCCTATAAAAGCAATATCTATATACTAATATATAAAGCTGACGAGTTTGTTTGTGGAACTTGAACAAAAAAAGAGAAAAAGAGTGCGGATACTACTGTCACGGAAGATATAGGGGTAGTTACAATAGCAGCTAGGGTAGACCGGTGTCGCGTACCCATAGTGGTCTAACCAGTTATCCGACAGATAAAAAGACAGATCCACCCCATGGAGACAAAAATTTGTTTGATTATTTCTCAAACGAAATTGCTTCCTATTATGGAGCTATTTTCGTTTACCATCAGGAAGATAGTAATTGTCTGATAACATAACATAACAATTTGCGAGTATTGTCTCAGTAAATATTTGGGAAGGTTGACTTTTGGATCACATATCAGATCAAGCGATATTAACCCTTATTGGATGTGCCAAATAGTGTTGTTTGAAGTCGATAATCCCTTGAATGCTATATTTAATCTAAACGAATAGGATATTATTTTATAAATATTATTGCTAGTCTAAATCTGAAGTATTATCTTATTTATAAAAAGGGACAAACGGACGGACTGCAAACGTGAGTGACTACCGACGCCCATTGACAACTGCACCACAAGGAAGCTCGCAGATGCGTTGCCAGCCTTTGAGGAATGATTGTGGACTTTTCTTTTAGTTTTTTAAGTCAAATCGCATTTTGATATGAGAACATAGGCTCGTTGATGGTTCCTACGTAAAGTGTCGTAAGACATTCTTGCCACTTTTTAGGGTTCCGTAGTACTACAAGGAACGCTTCGCTCTGTCCGTCCGTCCGTCTGTCTGCCCGTAAGTTGGTCCCCCCTAGCATTTATAAACTATTAGACGTAGAGACATGAAATTTTCCATGTTGATAGAACATGCTAAAAACTCACTAGGAAAATTATTCTGAACGAAATCGGACAAAAACTTTTGAAGTTGTTTAACAAATTCGTTTATAGCGCATCAGATAAGGAATCCTTCTATATAAGCGTGTCTTGATACGGTCTTGGCCATTTTTTACGTTTTCTATATGAACTTCATGAGGTCTATTATATTAATTTCAAAGTAAAGTGTTTTAAGTATTTTACGATTAAAGTAATACAGTTAATAGTACTCATGAAGTTCGTTTGGAAATTGCCAAAAAAGTGAGAGTGGCAAGTATGGGACTTACGATACTTTACGTAGGAGGTATCCATTATTTGCTATTGGACACAGTAGATAGAGTTGCGATCGTGTATAAAATATTTTTGTATTTAATCTTAACTTCTCCTGGGTGTGTTTGGAGTTAGAACAACTTACACGGAAGCCATATAAATACGCGTATAGGAATTGTGTCATATGTTTTGTAGAAGTCAATTTTACTTTACAATTTTCTGTTATAGCTAAATTATAGGCTAACATTATATGACCTCGACAGCTTAAGCCAGTGAATTTCCTTATATTATAAATATATACACCTAGCAAATAGAGCTCAACTGGGTAGAATAATTATTGGAAGTAAGTACTAACATGAGCTTTATTCTGTCGACACAATGATAGTTAACCGAGCTCACCGCTGATATCTGCTAATGAACACTATCTATATCATTCTTAACGTATTGTTAGTTTCTGAACAAATAGTTATATTCTTTTTTTATTACTATAAGTCAGATAAATGTGTGCTTTTGTCTGACTTATATTTTAAAGGACCGAATTGTCCTCTTTTCTATGCAAAGTAATTAACTTTCTTCCTTATAAAGATCAATTTTATAGTACTATAATATTCACAAATACATTGTAATGATATTTACTGTAATTATAACTCACCGCTATGGGTACGTGTGATATTAACAAGCTAAGTATAATGTGCTTAGTTAAGCTTATAACATCACTGACCCCGTATAGAAAATAATGAAATATAAGATCCAAAGGATGAAATAATATTTCAAGATAAAAAACTATCTGGATAATCAGAGCCCTTAAGTTTTTATGTCAGTAGTGAGTACGACGGGTGGGGTCCTTCGGAAGTTAGTTGCGCGTATATGCATTTTGGAAACTCGTTTTTTTTACATCCCCTTTCACGATATTTGAAGCAGACATTCCACGTTATGTCAAACGCCATAAGGTTCTATTAAAAAGTTTTCATTGACAAAAGTGCCAAGGTTATGCTATAAATAATTTAATACGGTGGTTAGGTATTCTTAATTTTTTCTTTTATAAGAACCTTCTCCTTCCACTAACAAACACAATAAAAAATGAATTATCGAAATCCGTAAAGCCGTTCACGCGTGTTGCCGGGACCACGAGAAATAGGGATTTATTTTTATACATATAGATATTAAGGTTAACTGATATAATAAAAAAAAAATCTTAGTACTTCAGCACAGATCGTCAGTTTAGTTGTACGTCCGTATTCAGGAAATACGAAATGCATTTGTTTCAATTACCTCGTTGTGTGTAAATGCACGTGTGCTCCGGCCCTAATTGACGTCGCTGATCTGTGTGCTCTTCCGATCTGTTGCAGAGATCATGGGGGTTCCGAGGATGACGTCAGATGGCAATCGGTCATCTTAACTCGCCCTACGGCCAAATCCTCTTCAATCTAAGCGGACCCTGGTAAGACTGAGATAACGCTAGGAAGAAGAAGAATTGGGAATTGAACTAGGTAACTCATTTATTTCAATGCACACTTTTACACCTATTAAGATTCTCTTTGATACGAGCATTTCAATCAGACGTCTAAAAGTGAAAGAGATTTCATTATACGTCCATCTAATAAAAGCGTGTTAATATATAATACATTAAGTTCGTCAGCGTCCATGTTGCTAATGGATTTAATAACTTGTGTTCTCTTTTATAGTACTGCTATCCGTATACAGTTGGCACCCAGCCAGTATTACCCTCGTAAGGTCGATACTAAGTGTCCTTTTTATAAATACGATATACGAGTCAAACATCGTTAGTGCAAGCTTTGACCTGATTAAAAACATTTTATTTTATTAATTAAGTCAGACAACAAACAAGAAAAAAAGAAAGAATCTTCGAGAATACAGCATGTTCATTCCTCAGATACCTGACTTTCTATTCATGATGTTCCAATGTAGGTGGGGGAGACAGAGGGTGTCTACCCGGCTAGGGACCTACGCGCTAAGAACTCGTCGAACGCAGGGGGGCTGAAGGCCCCCCCGAGCCGGCCCTCCTTATATGACGCCGACCCCCCCTATATATCATCACGCTAAAATTGAAATTATTTTTTTTACCTAATTTTACCCGGACAAAGTCGCGAGCACAGCTAGTGTTCAATAAAAATGATAGTGCCTTTGCAAATAGTAGAATTGCTCTCAGATTCAAAACAAGATACGTGTTTTTTACAGGACACTGAGCGTGTCAGGGAATTCGTGGTACAGATAAACTTTGTGTAAGTTATTTAAAGTTCAAACAGAGAATGGGTTGGACAAGGGGTAAATTGAATTTGTTTTCTTTTGTGTTACATTGACGTGTTCTAAAAGTATAATAGTCTAAGGTTAGTTTTATTATTGTATGTTAGATGACCGACATTGTCCTTCGTGTTCGACTTTCAACAACTTTGTTTTTGATTTTGTGACCTTGTTGAAAACTTAACAAATAAATATTACGTCCAAACATTTATCCTGCTGTTAGGTTATTCTAGAATTCAAGAAACATATGACTTTGTATTTAAATTCCGGACGCGACGGCCCAATTCGGCTACAAGCATGGCGTTACCTCTAATGAGAAAGACAGTAGTAAGGAAAAGGGATGAAGTAAAAGGATATAAAGGTAGATGGGGAGGACAGAAAGGATAAGGATACTACTGTCACGGTCGGTATAAGGGGCGTGACAATAGCAGCTAGGATGTTTCAGGGTCGCGTAACCGTAGTGGATTTGACCAGTTATCGTACAAATAAAGGAAGATCCAAACTTGGGGGAATGTCGAAAGTTTAGTAAAAGTTACTTTACTTTCTGTTCTTTCCAATTAACAATACAAAGATTAAAAACTATAGAAAAGAATTGAAAAACGTTTAAATTATTTTTATAAGAGATGTTTTCTAGAGGTATCCTTGGGTTCAAGTTATTTTTGTATGTATCACTACTACTTCTGCACACTACTTCTGCAAGGACATACTATATTTATATAGTATGTCCTTGCAGAAGAGTTTATATAGCGTAGATGCGAACGCAACATAATTGCTTGGAAATTTTCTTGTCACAATCAATAATAAACTTACCGTCATCGAAAATACCATTAGCTTCATCTTTAGCATTTTGCTCCAAAGATTTTAAGATTAAACCATTACCACACCAAATAAAGCATTTAGTGAATTAAAACAATGGGGTAATTGTAGGCTTTAGTGCTTTTCAGTATATGTGTATGTATGTGTGTGTATTAACTTGTACATATATAGAATAAATAAGCCCGCGGGCGGTGTTAGTATAACAATGAAATCATTAGTGCTTTGTGATTTAGTTTAAACCATTACCACACCAAATAAAGCATTTAGTGAATTAAAACAATGGGGTAATTGTAGGCTTTAGTGCTTTTCAGCATTGTGCGGTGTTGGGTCAACATCGGCGGTCAGCTGTAGACATTAGCACTGATTATGATGTGACATTATTGGAGAAATACATTATAATCGTTCATTATAAAACAAAACCACGCATGTTATGAATTACCTAGTACCCAGAGTTTTATATATACATCTACATAGGTGTATGTAGTTCAAATATTGATCGTTAGTCTAGCTAATACTCAAAAACGGCTTAACTGTTTTAAATTCTGTTTGTTTTATTTCTCTTAAAATAATATCATACTTATGACGTTTATAAAAGATTATAAATGAGTCTATATGAATAAAACTTAATTAACTTCTTATTTCCGGGAAAATTTGAAGGCAAAGGGAAAACTGCACATTTCATCCCTACTTCAAAATAGGTACAGGTGAACTCAGAAACGGTTAAGCAAATTTGAATTCTGTCTGTTTTGTTTTATTTCTCTTATTTCCGGAAAGGTTTAAAAGAAAAGAAAGGAAAAGTAAAAGATTAATAATACAAAAAATATGCAGGTTTGGTCGCTACTACAGAATAATTCAAATAGGTACTACACATAGGGACCTTCAAGAAAAGAACATACTTTTTCCTTAAAGGCCGGCAACGCACCTGCGAGCCTTCTGCCCATGGCGTCGGTAGTTACTTGGGTCCCTTTTATCACTAAAATGTTACACTTTGTGACAACCGGTGGATCAAAGCTGTCTGACGTTTCGCGTCAATATTAAGAACAAAAAAAATTGGTATTAAATATTTTTAATACATGCATAAAATTGAAAAATATATGATGTCACATAAGGGGACGGGATTGGAGTGGAGTTAAAAAATCGTGAAATTCGTGTGACGCAACGTACGGATGACCTCTACAGGGCAAATTCAGGTACTATATAAACGGCACGTACTTGCGATCTCGAGTGATTTCCCAACATTGGTGCTCGCCGTGAGAGCTGGTACGTGCCTGCACAGCTTATCTGAGTATCTTGTAGTGGATGCTGTATCAGCGTTTATTTCTCGCGCAAATTGATTACGTGAAAAGAATACCTTTTTAGGGTTCTGTAGTCCTACAAGGAACCCTTATAGTTTTACCCAATCCATCCACCCGTCTGTCTGTCCGCCCGCAAGGTAGTCCCCCTATGATTTCGAAACTATTAAATGTAGAGACTCGAGATGTTCCCTGCTGTTAGGAAATGCTAAAACTCATTAGAAAATTATTTTAAGCACGCACAAGATCTTCTGAAGTTATTTAACAAATACATGTATCGTAAATCAGATACGGAACCTTTCAATATAAGCGTGTCTTGACACGCGTTTGGCCATTTTTTGTACGAAAAAGTTTATACGCAAGGTTTTATAGCACTTCACTTCGTCAAAATATTGTATACGTGACCGGTATATATTACGGTGTAAAAAATGATTGAAAGTTTTCGTAATCACCTCCAAAGAAATGAACTTAAATAAATTACTTTTAAATGAAAAGAAAACCGACTTCAAAAACAAAAAGACGAGGAACTAAAAAGCATAAAATAAATAGTACTTTCATACGATTTAGTAGACACTTACTGATGTGCTGAAGTCTACAGTACCAAAGTCCGCTTAAATTGCACAGGCTGTGAGGCAAGTTAAGATGTCTGACTGCCGTCTGAAGTCATCCCCGAAATCCCCGCTATCTCTACAATCTCACGGCTAATATCACTCAGTGACATTAAATGGGACCCACTATTTTAACTTCGGAAACTTGGAGGAAATTAGAAATTTTTGAAAACCAGTGTAAAGTGTATAACCCATCTATCACCCGGCCGCTGTAAAAACTATTTAACCAGCGATCAACTCAAATACTGATTAAGCTACCTCCTCCTATCAAAGTATATGTCAAATAAGTAAGTATTAGTACTTAAATACTTAAAGAAATAAATAGAAATTAAAAAAAAAATTGTTAAGAAAGTAAAATATGTAAGTATATTATATAAAAATGAAATATAAATATATAAAGCATATGCTTTACTAACGTTTATGGGAAATTGTACAAACATAAAGTACGTAACACTCATAAAACAAATGACATTTATATGGTGAGGATAGTTTATTGATGTTTTATTGCGTGGGGGAAGTAAAATCCTGCCTACAAAGGAATGAGCTGTAAGAAAAAGGGGTCGGGACGCGGCTGGAATATATAATTGAGTGCAGTGTTGATTTGTTGCGAGTCGTTGCATATCAAATAGGTTGACATTACATTTCAGCTAGTTTAGTTTATCAAAAAAATTGCAGCAATATAATGTAATAAAACCCTGAATAGTATGGAAGAGTAGATTATTGTACCGAGTGCAAAGTGAGTCAATAATACATGAGTATTATGTTGGTGCCCGAGCGAACGTAAGGGCGCTAAATTAACACGAGTGCAATAATTACTTACTTCAGCAAGGTGCCTAATCTACTTTTCTTTCAACTATATGCTGTCTATTTCGATTTTATAATGTTTTCTTGCTAAATAAGTAGTTGGTTTTACAATTTTATAGAATGTGCGAATTCTTTGTTTTTCATTCAGTCGGTTTTTATTTTCAGCCAGTATCTTTTTGATCCAATCAGAACATTCTATGTTAAACTTAATGGGATAAAATGAACCTCTGTGGTAAATTTATATATTTCATGCAACATTATTGCAATATTTTATTTTAATATTTTAATGTATTAATAATGCAAATTTTATAAAAGTATTAGGATTCGCACACCCTTCTTTATACGTAAAATTATTATGCTAAAATTTATACTTCTCCGTCCGCCCAATTTTCGTAAAATGGTACCGAAAATCTTTGCTTCACGTATATAGAGTAACTTAAAAATGTAAAGCTGATTCTATTAACTAATTGTTAAAATATATAACCATATTTTATTTAAAGCATAGACAAAGTGTTATAGAGTCTGGCTGAAAGAAAGTGATTCGTTAGAAGAAAGGGTTAAAACGCAATCCGCATATACAATGCCGGACAGAACGTTGATTTGTAGGGACTACGCACAGACGCCACACGCATATTGATCGTTAGGGGGATCTTATTTAATTTGCCTTTTGTCAACTGATGTCGTAATTAGTGCAAAGAATTTTTACTCTGAGTACAGATTCATTAATTGTTTAAGTCTGTTTTATTTAATGAAACTTTTTTAGCCTCAATGTAGACTCGAAAGTCCGTTTAAATGTTTTCTCATACTCGTATTTTAATTATTATTTTTTTCGTATATATTTATTATTTTACTTCTCTTGACGTTTCGATAGAGATACATCTGTTCTAATCACGGGGAGACGCGATATGACCCGAGTCTTAAATAATTCTGTTACTAAGTATGGGTTAAGACTAAAGAATAAAATTTTAACTATACTTTCATGTGCAGTGTCAATAGCAACTGAGTAGTATTAGCAACTAACTAATGATGACAAGTGAGTAGTATTAGCAACTAACTAATGATGACAAGTGAGTAGTGTTAGCAACTGACTGATGATGACAACTGAGTAAAGTTAGCAACTGAGTAGTGATAGCAAGTGACTAATGATGACAACTGAGTAGTGATAATAATTACATAAAATACATAAAAGTGTTAATAATTAGAATATCATTGAAAGTGACTTTTTTTAGCATTTATGGAATAAAGGGATCAAGCCTTGATTCTATTACAGCTAATACGACAAATATCATCCATTATCGACGATTCAGTAAGGAAACGAATCGCCATTTCGGTAGACACTGTCTATTCCGAGTGCGTCTCAACCCTTTGGCACAGTTCATTGCTTTCGGACCTGATTTTATTTTAGTATCCCCGACTCAATAAAACACCATGAAACACCCTCAATAGAACAGTACTTTATACTATGGTATTATAAATAAATAAAAAGTTATGTTTTTAATAATTTATTATAAATTTATTTTACATTGTATATATTGAAAAAAAAATATTTCGACCTAACAAACAAACATTCCGATTTATTTATGTATGAGGTATCCTTAACACAAAAGACTAGTTATGAAGCTACTATTCTATTTTCGTAGTAGTATTCCCGGAAGTTTTTACATTAGCCATAGACTAGAAAGTTCTCTTTTTATAAGGCAACATAGAGAAGACATTTTAGGGGCGTCACACTTAATATATGTACAATAAAAAAACTTTTTATGGTTTTTATAGCTCCGATTGATATTTCGGAAGGATTTAGCGTCACTTGAGATCGCCGTCTGGTCGAATTTCGCCCACAAACCTTTTTGCGTACAACGACATGTATTGTTCTATTCACGGAAAAATAAAATTTGACAGTTAATATAACATACAGTTGTCGCGATCACGCTTTGACATCATCCAATAAATGTGTTTGTGAATGGTGTAAATCGTTTGGCATTGGTGTGCGTGAGGTTTTTTTTAACAATTTGATGTATTAATTTTGCACATTATAAAAAATATTAGCATTTGCACTCTTTCTCCTATATGAACTTTTTTTTATGTTACAAGAGGCAAACGAGCTGGCAGCAGGCAGCTAAGTGCCTTAATCCTACATACTTAATGGACACCCTAATTTAAATTTTATAAGAATTTATTGAATTTTTGTATGTATTTTTATTTCTTTTCTATATGTGACAATAGTTTGTTTATTAATTTAATTTCCCGCCAACATTAAACTTCGCTGCCATTTTATTGATATGTAGTATTAATTTATAAAAGTGGTCAGGCAAAATAATTATCTGATTTTGTTAATTGTCATATGTAATATAATACCGCCTATCTTTCCCTAGAAATTAAGATAGATTTTATGCTAATTTTAATGATTGAGACTAAGTCTAACATATTTTAGATTTAAGTATTTAGTACTAGTGTTGTCGAACAGTCGATAGATTGGTTATCAATAGCATCGATAACTATCCAATAACATGGAAATACCAATTCTGTCGATAGTGTACATTTGTGCTGTATGTAATATAGTGCGTTCAGTCTTAAAATGCACGCCACTTCACCAAAATCTATTATTCCAAAGGGTGAAAGTAAATATTAATTGCAACACTTTCATGAGTCTAGCGATTTTATTGTAAACTCAAACTGAACCACGCACTGCAAGGACAACTAATCGCGCGATCGGTTTAGCGGAGTTTGCTTTGCAACGTAATTTTTATTGGATTAATAGTTGCATTACTTATAATGTGTTTTGTAAATGTCATAAATTTTGCTAGAGTTCGCGTATTTTGTTTAAGGAATCTTAGTTTTTCTTTTATGAGAGTTTACAGTTCATGCAGTTTCATTGCCTGTCCATGAGTATTGAATATGCTCGCTTCATGAAGATTTTTAGGTCATATTAATTCAGAAAAAGACTGCATACGACTAGATAATTTTGCGGTTTGGTTACTTTTCCTAAAAATGTATAGTTTTTTTCTGGAACTTGTTGTTTGCACTCTACTGAGTGATATTCTGCAGGGCTTTTGTAAAATTTTCGAACTATGCATTTCGGCGTTAATGTTAACATTATACACACACCTGTATAAGGATTTCTGTATTGAAACAAAAAAAACTGCAAAGCGGCCAGGACGACCGCCCGTCCGCTTCTAACCTATCCGTGACAGAGCTACGTTTCGCGCGGAATGTCAGACTCCTCCGACGGAGTATCACTTTTCTTGCACAAAATGCTACTTTTTATGTATGTGTCTTTATTATAAAAAAAAAATCCTTTAATATCAAGATGTATAAACGCTTTGCCTAAACGGCGGTGGGGTTTGAACAGGGTACCTTGCGGATTTCAGTCCATACCTTATACCGTTGAGCTATTGAGGCCCTCATAACCTTCAATGCCCCAACGACGGTGGGGTTTGAAATTGGGTTGGAGAAATCCGGGCGGACACGTTGCACGATGGATTGACGACATCAGAAGAAGGAGGTGCTTTAGGAAGATGGAGAAGATGAAGAAGAATACCTCTTGAGCTGGTTCTGAGCGTCGTCCAAGCGCCGTTGCAGCTGCTGGGAGCGCAGCTCGGCGTCCCGAGCGGCGGACACCAGCTTCCTCTCGCCCAGCTCCCTCCGTATCTGCATCTCTGACAACTCTTCCTGTTTCGCCTGACGATGATAGAGAAATTAAATAACAAAAGTAAATATACGTACATCGCGGATTCGCACTGTATGTCGTTTGAACACGACGGTTTCGTCCGTCATGTCCCTTGTCTGGATATCAGTCAGTGTACGCGACAGGCCCTGGTGCTGTCACAAGAGCAGGAGAAAACTTGACAAAAGTTTCGTTCGGTTTGTGAGACTTCCCGGTGGCCTAAACTCTTCATTAAGGCCGGCAACACATCTGCTTGCCTCCTGGCATAGTTTTATAAAAACCTAACTATTTCAAACGTTTTTCTCCATTCTAATAATGCAATTCACCCCTTTCCATTAAAGGTCTGTTCCTAAGGTAGACAACTTAATGCCTGTGTTACAGATAACGGACGCCTGTTAGACATAAATATATTTTTGTTTTTGTAGAAATATATAAATACATACATACAGATAATACACCCAGACCCGGCGGGAATCGAATCTACTACCCACGAAGCCAAACGCTCTCTGTGTGCAATGTTGCAATACCATTTAAGGACCTTAATGATTTTTTTTTACAAATTTATTTATTTAACGTCTCCTCCGACTTATCGCGCCCTCTCACGTACCCGAACATATGACGAAATCTCGAAAGCCGCGGGACGTACAAGGTTTCATCCTCCAACAACGGATTTTTCGATAGGGCCGGATTAAGAAAAACTAGGGGCTCTTGCGAGTTTAATTTTAGGCTGACGAAGTCGCGGCAAACGGCAAGTCTAAAAGTAATAGTATACATGTGAAAGTAACAGTTTCAGAGCCTCAATAGCTCAACGGTATAAGGTATGAACTGAAATCCGCAAGGTACCCGGTTCAAACCCCACCGCCGTCGTATTAAAAAAGTATTCATTGTTAACATAGGTTGAGTATACTCAATTTACTACCTACTTGTGTGTGTGTGTGTGTGCAGCGTTTTTTATTGTAAACTCAACCACGCTCTGTAATTCAACGACATTGTGTGTTTGCGTCTACTATTTCGCATGTAGAGGTGAATACTTTGGCGTAGCATGCATTTTTAGAGTGAAACGTCTCCAATCGAGTTAAAGATTTTAAACTTCAGTCTTCGTGGCCTAATAACATTAGGGTCTATTTATAACGAGTATGTACCACGATAATTAATTTTGATCCGTCGATATTTCGGTCCAGTACATGGACCGTGGTCGCGAGTGGACTGCGGGGGCTGCGGTGTGTCAGTTCGAATTGTAATGGACAGTATGTAATAACTTATAGAATCAGGCGTTACTTTGCGGAAATCCATGACGTGCATGAAAAAATAAACTACTTTGCTTTATCCGCGAATGAATATGAGGGAAAATCGGTGTAATGCTGCCTAATGCACATTTCGCTTCGACAGCGAAGCATCATCAGGAGATAGACTCTACAAAGGTTATTCGTAAAGTTTTTCTTTACGAATAACCTTTGTAGAGTCTATTCAAATGTTTTCTCCCAACGAACTCTGAATAATTGTGTCCTCCCTATGAAACAATCTTGAGTCCAGCAATATTAAATTGAAAACTATTGATATGAACAAAATTATTGAATCCCAGACAGAGGAAATTGCGAATATTAGCTAGTGTTTACAATCTATATATAAAAGCGAAAGGATGTATACCACGAAATATATAGAAAATTATTGAGCCTCAATAGCTCAACGGTTTAAGGTATGGACTGAAATCCACAAGGTACGAGGTTCAAACCCCACCGCCGTTGGGGTATAGTCGCACCCACTCCTAATACAAGCTTTTAATTTAAGCTTAGTAGAGGGGGGGGAAAGGGAATATTAGACATACCTAAAAAGTATTTCTAATATTCTTTTAAAAAAGAAAATCTAGAAATCCGCGGGATATATAGAAATTAAATTTAGCAGGGAGGTAGATAAGACTAGACATCCGCTAAGAACGGTTTTTTCGATAGTGAATGATTAAAGAGGTCTAATGTCAAGTTTAATTATACGCGGCCATAGTTGGGGTAAACAGCTAGTCCTTCATAATCAAAACTCTTTAATTTACTACTAACGCCATCTCTGTACCGGGATCTGAAGGTGGTCTGTCCATAAGATGTAAGCCATCCCCGATGGTCGGGGCAATTTCTATTTTAAGTGCGCCTGCGGCACGATTTTCCAATCAGAACCAATGTCTCTCTCTCTCTCTCTCCTCGTCGTAATCCCCATTATTGGGGGTCGTAACCCCCAATAATGGGGATAGAAACCAGTACCAATATACTGTTCAAATAATAAGAGGTTTATGCGTTAGGGCCACCGCTGCCCTTTTTTTTGTTATTTATTTATTTCTTTCTTTCTTTTACAAACATCTTTACAGAACACTTAATTCTAATTCGATGTTGCTGCGTACACAATAATCTACTAAACTAATATATAATTAATACCTAATATACCTATGTATTACTTAATATATTTAATAACAAATAACTTTCGTGGCGGTGTACGTGAACTCACTCCGAGAACAGAACTCCAATCATATTCGAGCCGTACAAATGCTTGTGTATGATTGAACACCTTTTCTGCTTAGGACCAAATGAGTGCATTAATTTCGTATGAAATTTCATTACTGCAGTGATTTTTTATTTTCATATAATTTTAACACATAGGTTTAATGTTTCCCATAAGGTTCCATTATCCGGAGTTGCAGTTTGGCGGTATATACAAAGGACGCAGCGGAACTGTCTTGTTCACTTTAAATCAAAATATTTAATTTTAACTTTAAAATAATCGCGTGAAACCACTTTCCACTCTCTGCTGTAAAGGATCCATAAATGACGTCACACGAATTTTACGGTTTTTAACTCTCCTCCCAGTTCTTAGCACAGGTTGTCACATACTCAAAACCCGGCCTCAAAAATTTTTAGCAGATATAAATAAATAAAAAAAAAACAACAGTTTCAATTCTTTTTTCATTTTTTTACATATTTGAAATCTAGACTTGTGATGTCACATAACTTTTGACCGCCCCCTCCATTTTGTCACACAATATTCCATATTGGATATACCTACCCCTTTAACAAGTGACGAAATTTATGAAGCCCTTTTTATCATCACGTGGAAAAACGTCCAGTCCAGTCCAGTTTTTTGAGGAGGTCGTGGCCCAATCGGTGGTCGGCATTTGAGTCGATCGCTAAGTTAAGTTGCTCTGCCTGCGAACGGGTGATAGATGGGTGACCCATTCTAGCACTGGTTTATATTGGATATCCGACCTCCTCCGTGTTTCGGAAGGCACGTACTCACATACATACAAGGACTAGTAGTTTCGGAGATTAACGCGTTCAAACAAACAAACAAACTCTTCAGCTTCATACATTAGTATAGATATTTCTCACACAAGAACTTCATATCTTTAATTGCACTTCAATGTGTAATTTTTTCTTGTGACAGTATAAGTTTTTCACTTAGTTTCAATATTTTAAACGTAATTATTGTGTAAAAAGAGAATATTGTAGAAAACAATCACTGTTAACATTTTTATTATAATATATTACAACTAGAATATGTTTACGCTATATAATACTGGCTGGACTCCGCCACACGACAATTTATCTTTCAGATTAGTTATCTATTCAATAATTCTAATTTTCTGTTCCTTTACTAATTCCACTAATAACGTTACCATCACAATTCACAGTTGACAGATTAAAAGCCCCTATTTTACTTTCAAATCTGAAGTTCGCGACAAAAAGCAGCCTTTCCTTACCACCGAGTGCAATCTATCTCTATACCAAAATTTATCAAAATTTGTTCAGCGGTTTAGGCGTGAAAATGTAACAGACAGAGTTACTCTCACATTTAGTATATCAGTAAGGATATGAGGATTCTAGTACTACTATTTTGTGACGGTTGTCATGATTCCGCTTTGATACCTTTCTATAGTAAAAAGTATACATGTGTGCGTAAATCGTTTCACACTGGTGTGCGTGTAGTTTTATTTTGAGATTTTAATATAGTTATAAATGTATTCTCTAATTAGGATCTTGCTCTAAGTACATTGTGACAAGTTATAATGCATATTTTATATAAAATATTTAGCATTCATACACCATTCTCTATATAAGTAATAATCGTGCCAAATTTCATATTCCTCCGCCCGGCCAATTTTCGTAAAAGGGTATCGGAAGTTTTTGCTTCACATATTAATAGTAATCACTAAATTTAATTACATTTAAAAAATTCTATAGTGACATTCGGTTTTGATGATGATGGTTTTGATGTTTAGCACAAATAAGTATGAAGAGTTTCTATTTATTTTTCTTTTTTCTTAAGACAAGGCAACTCCACATCACTTGAAGTAATTTATCTATTTAAAAGTATAAACTGATTTAGAAGTAATTTTATAAGTCTGGACACAACAAATTTTGAATATCTAGCATTAGAATTATTAAATTATTAAGTTCGTCGACGTTTCTGTCATTTTATATAATCCAAAATGAGGTAAAGTTTAAGTAGCGACCTTAATGTAACCAAATTAGAGGTATAAACATAAAAAATTATTGTTGTTCGTTAGCCTCGCTAAACCTCGAAAACCGCGGCTCACTTTTAAAATTTTGTTTGTTTCATTGTTATTTTCTCTTATTTCAGGGATGGTTTAAAAGTAAAAAAAAATCAAAGATGCGTAAAAACAGCAAACAATGCAGAATTTGTACTTCTATTAAACTTTTGACTGACGTGCTATATAATATTATTATTTCATAAAATATTCGGCCAGTATCACGTTTGGAGAAGACGTGACGGAGATTGGTTTATTTATTTATTTACTTATGAACTATCAACAAAGTTATGTACAGCGTGTCTACAATAAAATGCGTTCTAGAGTTTCTTAAAATATACATAACTTCAATTAAAGACAGTTACAGCATGCTTAAATATGTGTACGTACATCAATAACAACTAATTGGTTAATGGCTTATAGCAGATGAGCTAAAATTCGGGAAGGCAACGTCTGCCGGGTCCACTAGTAAGTAATATATTAAAACTTAAATAGCGCACTTTACTCCCTTAGATTGAAATAAAAAGTTATTACTTACTTAGGCGACGTCAAACTTTATGCCCCTTGTATATATCCCAATGCACTTCACTTCATCACTTCCCATCACCGTCTGAGTGAACCCTGAGTATAAAAATGAAATAAAATGACGGTACACTTTCCTACAACCTTTTATAGGTAAAATGCAGTACGCACGACGACTCTACAAGCAATGCGCATGCGCATACTAGCAACGAGATAGAGTCACGATAAGTAGTGATGCCAACTTAACTTAAATCCCGTGGGCTTTAAATTTAATCTGTATTGTTTGACAAATGCAATCGGAGTATGTTTCATCTCTCAATTTTAGTTGATGCCTGCATATAAGTGCAGTAAAAGTCATCTAGATGCGTTTCTATCCTGCAGTGTAAGCAAGCATCATTTCTTGAAGGTCCTACGTGATTTTACAACCACCGTGCACTTGGCTTTAATTTTTTTTTCATATATCTCTTTCGGAAACGTTTTTAGTCATTTTAAATTACATAATATACAATGTTGTAGAATTGGAGCGAATTGTTGCAACTAAAATATTTTTGTTGTTTAAAAAAGATGTGTGGAAAGACATTTAATCTAAGATTTATTCTTATGCCGGAGCCAGACATAGCTTCAATTCAATCATTTCAATGATCATGTAGTGTGGCCGGGGACTTTGTGTCGCTGCGTAAAGTTTTATAGAACTTTGTGGTCTTCAAGAACGAAAATGTACAAACACTTTGAGCTATGTTAGGCTCCGGCATTATGATTAGAATATGTTTTCTGTACGTAAATTTATTTGTAAATATATTTTCATTCATTAAATAATTCTAATATGTGGTGAATGTGTTTCTATAACCTATAATACCCAACATTTTTGATATTTAGTGAGATTAATATATTATTTAAAATCTAGTGAAAAATATTCATACGGGACTTATGTATCACACGGGATTTCTATCCCAATACGTAACTGCCATCACTAGTTATTCGACATTAACGGTAAACCGTACCAGGCAATAGCAATGGTAATTTTAATGGGAGGCCCTATGTCTTTTTATTTACTTTACGACCATAAGTAAATAATGTAAAACCACTTTAAGATACTACACATTTTTCGGATTATTTTTGTAAGTGCACCATCCTTCAACTCTGGTTAGAGATATTTTTTTAGTGCAATACTAATTGTTTCCCGCGACTTGGTCCGAGAAAAATTGCGAGAGGCCCTAGACATACTTAATTAGGTCTTATCGAAAAATCCTTTTGTAACATATATCTACTAAACCTTAATTTACCTTTCGCTTTCGTATATATCTATAGGTGAAATTTTTTCTTTTAATCCAGTCCAATCGCAACGCTTACTAAGTTAAAACCACCTCCCTGGCGAATTTCAGCTTTGTACGTGCCGCGGTTTTCGAGAGTTTGGCGATGTTTCGCTTTTATATATATAGAAAAGGGGGCAAACAACAAGGCAAGCCTTCCACCTAAATAACTACCGACGCCCATGAATATCTATACCAATAGACTGGAAAATGCGTTGCCGGTCTTTAAGAAGGGATTTGCGCAAATAATGTGGAAGAATAAGTTTGTGCCCAGGATTGGAGGTTTGAAAAACTGTCGTCATTAGTTAAAAAAATTGGTAGCGACTGTAGGTTGCAACTTACATATAACAGAAAATGGCTATATTTATTTTTTTAAAGAATATTACGAATACTTTTTAGCTATGTTTAATATTCCCTTTTTCCCCTCCTACGAATCTTAAATTAAAAGCTTGTATTAGGAGTGGGTGCGACAATACCTTGATCTATTGAGCTATTGAGGATATCATATTTCAACTATTTTTAATTCTAGTTTGATGCTTCCATATAACGCCTGTGGAAATTTTAAAGGCAATGTGTTATTATTACGTTTTGTGATCACATTACACTATTTCGTTTGAAATAGCATCTATTTTTAAATGACAAAGTTTTTTGAAATATTAAATTAAAAGTACTCGCTTGAATTCGTAAGTATAATTAAAAAGTGGGATATCGGGTTCAAGTATTAAATATCTGTGTTTTTGTCAATGCTATTACACGATAGTAAATTTTCTAAGAATGGAGACACTTATTTATAAAAAGTCCATCATAATCGAATCAGCCACCCGGAAAATTAGTAGTAGTGGAAAATTAATTAAAAATTAGCTCTTACGTAACATAAATAATACGTAAATCCAAAACTTTCGGGAACATTTTACGAAAATTGCGCTCACGGCGGAGTACGAAATTTGGCACAATTATAGTTTATGTAGAGAAGGATATGCGAATGTTAATATTTTTTATAATATGCGATATTAATATATTAAATTATTAAAATAAAACCACACGCACACCAATGCCAAATGATTTACGTCATTTACACACAAGCTTTAAACAAGCATAGAGTACGCCATTCTATAGATTTGTGGCCGAATTTCGACCACAAGGTAATCTATGGTATCGATAATAACATAAACGAAAAAAGCAGTTATATTAGTTATATAACTGCTGCACAGACATACATTTTGACTTTATTATGTGCATGCTATTTACTTTCACTTGCGTAATATTATACAACAGATAAGGATCAAACACTTGCTCGGTAACAGATAAGAAATGTTCTTATGATGACCTACACTTGACAATAAAATCAATATTTTGTTGATATGTAAAAAAATATTTCTACACAAAGGCGATACACTTATGATACTCGAGAATCTAATTGATAACACCCCCCGTCTCCCCCGACGGCGACGGGAGGCTTGGTTTACGAGGACCTCGCGGACTCACGCACTGTCGAGGCCTCGAATTCAATACACCCCTTCCCTTCCCCAGCGGCGTCACAGGGGCTGGTCGGTCCCGTACTGTAGGTACACTCCTGTGGCGTCGAGACCAACGACATGAGACCCCCAAGGCAAAGGTCGACTCAGGGAGGCCCTCAAACTCCCTGCGTTCGAGGTCCTCATTCAGAGGTCCCTTTCCAGGTCCCTCCATATCTCTCAGTGACATTAATCGGGACCCTATGTTTTTTGTGCCTTCTGAAACACGGAGGAGGGAGGATATTAAAAACCAATGTTACAATTGGTCACCCATCTGTCACCCGGTCGCGCTAAGAACTGCACAACCTAGCAATCGACTCACATGCCGACCACTGATTAGGCTACGGACACCTAAATATCTCAAATCCCTTAAGATGAAAAAATCGATATAATTAGCTACAATATATAAATAGGTCTTTTAGTATAGCCTTCCTCGATGGGCTTTCTAACACTGGAAGAATTGTTCAAAGCGGATCAGACGGACAGATTACAATGTTCTACAAAACTTTGCGCAGCTACACAAAGTCCCCACCCACACTACATGATCATTGAAATGATAATTTCAATGAAGCTAAAGCAAAGAAGTCTGGCTCTGGCAATAGAATGAAAATTGCAGAACTCATAAAAAAGTAACTCAGCAATGTTGCCAGTGCCGTTCGCAAAATTACCAAATTCAATTTCTTTTAATTCAATCCCCCTTAAGTCCCTTATTTCAGCGATGGGAGTTAATGACGCGCTTCAATGTAGTTGTTTTTGAACGAAATCAGATTCGCTTGAAGAGAAAAAGTTCTACTTTTTGTTATTCCTATTGTGACTGTCAATTTATATGTTTTTTTACTACACTCGCGCGGAACTGAATTGATTCAAGACGTATTGGCATAAAAGAAAGATTTTACGGAAAATGGCTTTGTTTTGTCGCAATTTATTTGAAAATTAATTATTGTATTATGAGAATAAAAAAGTTTCATGAAAATAGAAAAAGCCGTTTTCCAAAAAAAACACCCTTCTGTGCCGTTGTACGATTGGGCCTTGAGTCGATTGAGTTGCACGCAACTATATACATATAAGCCTAAACTATTATATTATGATATTTTAGAAAAAAATTCAGGGATACAAAATGGAGAATAGGAGCCTAGTTCTTAAAGGGCTAGTTATTTTTATGTGCATAGTTACGCTAAAAGACCCAGCTGAGCAGGGATGGCCGGCGCTGTTCTAAATACAAGAATGTCAAAAAACCCACGACCTGACCTCTAACTAGGCGTCATTTGCTGGGTCCAATGATTGACTTAAAGGATCTTTTCCGGAAGACATAAAAACATTATAAAAACGGGCCAACCGATTAATATTCTAAACAAATGTATACACCTGTAATGGCGGAGGCAAGCATTGTGAACAAGTTCCTTAAACTTAACCAAACATTTTGCTTTACTTACTTAAAACTATTAACATTGAGGCGGATACTTTTTTGTACGTTTTACAATTAGTGTGTTATTCATCAGGTTACATTACTTCCAAATTAATAAAAAAAAAATAACATTTATCCGCTAAACTTTTATAAATGTAAGCAAGTAGTGCAAGCAGTGAATAGCTACTAGAAATGCATTACTCAGATGCACAAAGATTGACTTAGACACACAACGTGCACACGCATGCACGCTCGTACGCACGCTCACACACACACACACACACACACACACACACACACACACACACAATCCTATACATATAGACTCACACATCAATAAAAATTATACATACATATATACACTTACGCTTGTTTTTTATTTCTCGAAATGTATTTAATTATTTTCTAAGGGGGTACGTTAAGCAGTGTCATGTTATAGGAGAGCGGAACCGCCTGCCAGAAGTGCTATTAGAGGTACTATTAAGAACCCAGTCAGTTTACTGGGTTGACTCCAACAGCCTGTATTTAGATTAAGCAACCTGTTTGGAAATAAACATTTTTACTCTCATAGCATCTTCCATATCACATCCGTTAGTCGAGACCATCCGATCAAGTGCCTCGTCATACCTAAAATATTTATCGCTTCCGATAATTTGTCACACCTGAGCCGTATACCTTCTACAGGATCCTTAACCTTCTAGAAAATACTGATTTTTATGAAAACTTTTTGTTATTGGTGGTATCTATGGGCGTCAGTATGTACTTACCATTAAAGATACCGCTCTATGTATATATACGATATATATACTACCTGTATGTTCTTTGCCATATAATCTACGAGTGGTAACTGCTATTTCGAATATCTGTTCATAACTTTAATGCCACTAGAGGATCTAGCACGATCGTTCTCGATAGTTTTACTTACTTTTACGTTCAAATCCGAACGTCAAATAAAACAGAACTTAGTTGATAAATATTTCTAGCACGAATGACAGAACAGACAGATCAGAACTCACACGCATCGAATCCTCGACGTTACGGACATGTAAGTCGTGTAAAATGGAAGCACGCTACACAGGAGATAGACTGTCTATTTCCTGATGATGCTTCGGTGTCGAAGCGAAACGTGCGTTGAGGCACATCGTAAAGTCAGTGTAGTGCTGTGCTTTGGTCAAAAATACTCGTTACATAATAAAACGAAACCTTGAACGAATAAATTTATTAAAACAACTTTATATTATGTATTTTACCTCCAATGTATACCAATTTCAAATCTTCATATTAATTTTTGTGCATCCTAAATGGTAAATTATGATTGTATTGTTTACTCGTATAAATTTGCATTTGCAGACATATTTTAACTTTTGATCATATTCGTGTTTCTTTAAGCTTCCATTTGCAAATTAAAACACAAGACAATGTTCTGTAGACATATACTTGAATGTCAAATGAATATGCTAATTAAAAACAATAGCCGCGAGAAAACGATCAGCTGAAAAAGTTCATCATATATTTTACGCCAAAAATACGATTAACAAGAAAAATCTAATGTAAATCTAGTTTTCATAAAAAACGTTCCATTCACTAAGCTATTACGTTTTTAGGTCACGATTTCATAATTTCTTTGATTTCTTGGACCGCCACTAAAACATCGAAACATTGCGAAAAAATAAGTAAATGGGTCATATTCTCATAAAGGACCGTCGCATTACCTTCCTCGGACTGGAAGTTCAGAAAATGTCCGAAACATTTAATTTATCTATACCTAATACCACTTTAGCTCACTGTCCATTTGTTACCGCAACCAGTTAAATCTACCAATGATATAGTTCTTTCCTCTGCAACGCGATGGACCCGGCACCCGCCTAGGAATTCGTCTCAGTCGAAGACTATATTAAAGATGAAACTTGAGTGAAATCGCTCCAGATTTGTACTTTATAGTTAACATGGAAATGCATTAAACTCATTTTTTGTAAGATCTGTTTTTAAAAGAGTGGCTAACGAGTTTCTTGCTAATTCCTCTTGTGGCTCGAATTTTCCGAATGAGTGGTTAGCTTTTAAAATAGTAAACGAGTCAAAAGAGCTCGTAAGAGTCTATTTGTATGCAATATATTTTGATTTCATTTATATTTATTTATTTATATTTTTGTATTTATTTTTCTTCTCATGTCGATGGCGCATCAAATGGTGCCGTCCCAAAACTCAGCCACACGAATAGCATCTTTTGCGGCTCGTATCAGGTCCTCCCGCATACAGATGGCAGGGGAGTAAGGCCGCGATAGTAGATGCTCCATTTGCTGAGGTGCCGCATCACACACACACACACCCCAAGCCAGAGTCATCCAAGGATCCTCGATACATATAATGTGTACTATCATTTCGAAATTGATACCTTAAATCTAAGGTAAGGATGGGAGCACAAAAGATCCAACAGGGTCGTGGTGCATCCGATATGCGGGCCCCCACCAATTATAACATAACATAAGTTAGCGCTTGACTGAAATCACACCTGGCGAAAAGGAATGATCCAGTATAGGATATAGGGCGCTTAGCAAGAATATGCCTATTCACTCTTTCTTTGAAGGTTCTGTCCGACAATTAGTCGTTTTCTGCGCCTCGATAACAGTGTACTTGTAGTTTAATAGCCTAGTAGATATCGTAGATCAAAGAGTGACGCGCCTGGAAGAAACATTTTTGGCCTGGAAAAATGAAGGACCGAATTCCTAGACGCCTGCAATTATTCAATTGCAAACACGGTTAAATAAGAGGGCCCAGGAAGTTCTTATGAATGATATCGAAATATCGGGTCTACGAGAGAAGTCCAGTGAAAACTTAATTCATCTAACTAGCTTGATTAGTGGAGCGCCGTTAGACTTTAACCCATGTATCCAGTGCCAGTCTATGAATCTTTATAAAAAACTTTTGAAACGTATTTGTAAAAATGGATATTTTTCTTATATGTTGCAAACGAGCAGGTATTATCCATATGTATGTATATATTTAAAAAAAATAATTGTGTGTAACAGGCGGCTGTTACCTATAATACAGGTGACCCTGCCATCTGATCCGGGGGTCGTGGGTTCGATTCCGACCTCGAATCTGGGTGTATTATCCATATGTATGTATATATTTAAAAAAAATAATTGTGTGTAACAGGCGGCTGTTACCTATAATACAGGCATTAATTGTCTACCTTAGGAACAGACGTCCGTGTGTCATATAGTCCTGTATATATTTATTTATTTTATTTATACGGTGTATGAAAGAAATGTTTGTCTTAAATAGATCTCCAAAAAAACCCTACTAATATCCGCGACAGCATGTGTCTATCTTTCATGTTTAAGCCATTAACGCCAAAATAGCGAACCATTATGGAACGGAAAAGGAAACGGCAACAGGGACAATATTATAGGATAATAAAATGTAGTAAATTGTAAGTAACCTGACGATCGGGCAAAACAACGTCTGTCGGATCTGCTATTATAACATATTTTAGTTCGCGTAAGTCTTGATGTAATCTCACTCATCCTTTACACCTATTTTGTACCCGATTACAAAATAGGTGTAAAGGATGAGTATGGCTTGCTTAGTATGCATGACCCCCCCCCCCCCTCCCCCAAAAGTGCGTTACGTAATACTGGAACGGCCCCTTCTATCACTCTCCTCTATCCAGAGCTAATCCAATCCACTCCGTTCTCGCAAAAAGTCTAAGTAGTCAAATATACTGTATTGTATCTAAATAATCTTTCTATCTTTAAAAAGAAACAGACTAAATGAAACCGTACAGGAAGCACTAGCTATCAAATAAAAAAAAAGAATCATCAAAATCGGTTCACCCAGTTGAAAATTCTGAGGTAAACAAACAATAAAAATCAACAATCGAATTGAGAGTCATTTTTAGAAGTCGGTCAAAAAGTGGCACAAAGCGTGTCATGACACGCTTATATAGAAGGGTTCCGTATCTGATCGCGATAAGAGTATTTATTATATAACTTAAAAAGTTACTGTTCGATTTCGCTCAGAATGATTTTAAAAATGAGTTTTTAGCACCTCCTATTAACATGGAATATTCAAGTCTCTTCTAATAGTGTGGAAAACCTACGAGAGGATCACTGCGGGTAAAAACACGGACGGACAGACAGACAGAGCGTAACTATAAGGGTTCCTTGTAGGACTATTTTGCACTAGTATTTCTATATTTGACTGTTTAAAACAAAATTAAATATAAAAACACGTTAAAAATATAATTAAAATTGACTTTTAAATTTCTTTTAAATCTACCATTGATTCGAAAAGTTTGTTCCTCAGAGAGGACCCGGCAAGAAATTCGTTGGCTACTCTTCAATGCTGAAGCGGGAACAATTTTTATTTACCTACTTGCAATAAGAGTGATGCAATAGTAATGGTTTTATTCAAGTATTATACTTAGTCTAGACAAGAATATCTGAACGACTCGTGTTAACCTTATCTAAGTCTAGTAGATTAAATAATTATGTGTCATATGCATTTACTGTTACATGTTGCATCAGCGTATATATATGCATACGTACATCGCACGTTAATCTAAACTTTTTTCTTCTTTTTTTTTCACCCCGGTCCGGAGACCAGGAGTGTGGGGCTCACTGGCTAAATGCCAGAATACCCACTAAATCCCAGCGGGGCCCTCTTCAACCTTAGGCGGAACGACATAGGGTCACTTGTCTCATTCTACTATGCCACTCCGGATGTTATTTCATTATACATGGAGGGGCAGGATCGTGAGCATATCTTCAACTCCTTATCGGGGCTTGATGTGAACGTAGTTTAAAACGCCTGATAAATTAATTAGTCTGCATTATATGTGTATTTAACATAATATCACACAAATGGGATTAGCGGGGCGAGTAACTGTTCCACTTAGTACGGCTTCGAATAGCGTGTACAAAATGTGATTTGTCATATAGCATGAATTTCAATCGACTTATGGGGGAAAAATACAACTTATATAGAAGTCCTACTAACTAGATATTATTATAACTAATTTTTATTTTATTTATTTATAACTTGTAATATATTTTTACCATAATTCGTTTGTTTCTAAAATATATTGGTAATATAACTGCAATGTGAGTTCGTTAGTTTTATCGTCATTTGATTATGTTTATTTCAAGTTTGTCCGAATATTGGACTTCTATAATTCCTACTAAATTTTCCGCTGACATCGAATCTGTATCTTCTTTGAAACTTTGTCACTTGGCTATAGAGTGATTTTGGCTATGCTAATATAATTTTCGACATTTGTTTTTAAATTGTGTTCTTTTTAACTGCACTAGAAATAGAAAAATTCAAGCTGCTTAGTTGTTATTTAAAAATATTTGGCATATTAAATGGGTTTTAGATTATTTGTCTATTTGAATCAGTTATATCTAGATTTACTAGTTACTGTTTACCATGTTGCCTTATTTTGCCTTTTTTTCTGGGTACATTAATGGAGATTGGCAGTCAGCTTCGCCTTAGTAATGCTAAAAGAAACTGAAACACTTTCTTTATATGTAAAAGACAGGCTTTTGCCAAATTCTACAATACGCCTATTTTACGTTATCGGAAACGCGCTCAGTTGTGCCAAATTTTACATGAACGCGAATATAATTCAAAACAAAACAAAGGAAGAAAACATATTTACTTCCACCCTTCTGAGGATTTTTTCATACGTAGGCTGAATACGGTTTTACGAATTCTATATAGCTCGCAATATTCTTAGATACCTTTCAATATGAAAAACAGTAAAAAGGCAGAGGGAAGAGGTCGCAGCTTGTGTAATCTGTGGCCGGCATTTGAGTCGATCGCTGGGTTAAGTAGCTCTTACCGCAGCCGGATGATAGATGGGTGACCACTGCTATCGCTGGTTTTCAAATATCCGACCTCTTCCGTGTTTCGGTATGCACGCAAAACAGTGGATCCCGATTGGGGTCACGGATTGATATAGGTCGTGAGATTGTAGTGATTGTGGGGGTTCCGGAGATGACGTCAGGCGACAGTCGGCCATCTTAACTCGCCCCAAGCCTCATGGCTAGATTTCCAGTTCAGAGGGAATGTATTGTGGTAAAATTCAGCTACCTTTATTACTCCAGTATTACAGTTACAACCAAGTAGCGTCAGAATAAATCTTTGCGTTTTTGTTCAATATATTTGTGAAATCAAAATCACGTTATCTTTTATTATATTGTGCTTTAAGTACTTCTTATTTTTTATTATTTCTTTCTTTTTTAACATTAACTTCAATCATGTTGGAAATGTGTGGATAGTCGTTTTGCTAACTAGGCGTTAGTCAATAGGCAAGTCTAGCCTTGTATAAACATGTTGTGTCGGGAGATAACGAGGTGCATACAACGTTAGAGATGAGACACATCTTTTATATTCAATACAAGAGAAAACACCCTATTGAAATTTTTCCACTGCTTGCTGACTTAATATAATACTTGAAGTGGCACTTTATCCCAGAGACTCGTTCTTCTTTATATTAAACTAGCTGTTTCCGCAACTTCGTCTGCGTAAAATTAAGTGAAATTAATTAAAATTTTGGACTTTCATATAAACATTCAAGAGCCCTTAACTGACCCTGACCATATTGACTAATCCGTTCTTAGGGGACGTCTACTAACTAATAACAAGGTAGTTTTTAGTCGAATTTTCTGTCAAATTTCATCTTTGCATGTCACACGGTTATCAAAAAATTTCGATAGTTGAACTTTCATTTTTACGTCTGTGTTTGTGTTTGTGCGTGCGTGCGTGCGTGCGTGCTTGCGGGAGGGTGTGGGTGTGTGTCACTGAAACTGTGCTTAAAAATAAAAGTCTGAATAGAAAATAATCAAAAATGTTCTTTAAATTTTAATTTTTGTATATTTAATACCTTACCACTACTTAATGTATGTATATACGATTCTCCTTACTAGAATTCTTAGAATTATAACATCTTTAGTATTGGCTTCCCTTCTTCTCTTCGAAGCTATTATATATTTTATTAGTTAACTACAAAAAATAATAATAATTAGTTTGAGTTTTTATAACGAATTCGATTATTGCTTATTTTATAAATTTGTCGCCATTTCTATGTAAAGATGCTTTTGTAATATCTCATTTTAGTCGTAAGCTGTTCTTTTCAAACACGTAGTGCTTTATATAAAAATAAAAATAAATCTTAACAATATATTTTAAATCACAAACAAATTAACTAAAAGAATTGCTCATGACTTTCAAATCTGTGATGATAAACACGATTTTATTTAAATATAAACATTGAACAAGTCTTGATTGACATACAACACATCGTCTAACATATTGATTTCTTTTATCAAATCTAATCAATAGTTAATCACCGTAAACAAAATTCAGCAAAATATCCTACAAAATGTTGGAATGTTTGGAAAAACGCTTAACTGAGCTACATTCAAAAGATACTGATGAAGAGTACTTCAACAATTTTCTTTCCCCAGATATTGGTCTAAGGATCACGTAAAGCTGATCGGGATAGTACAAATAACACTGTAAATGATATTATTTTTAAAGTTAATGTTGTGTTTTTTTGTTCAAATTAACGTACGTTTAATAAAAGCGAATCCATTAATGTTAGACTATGTATAACGCACTAACATCACAGATTTCCTAACAGTGTTAAATGTGTAATATAACCCTCGATAACGCAGCGGTAGAAGAATGCACCGAGATCCGATCGGTTCTAATCTCGAATCCGCTGAGCTATCGTTGTGTCTTCTAGCAAAAGCTTTTCAAAGTTTAACTGGAGGAAAACGCGAGTATTAGACATACTTGAGTACACACTCAAGTATGTCCTAGTGTTATTTTTTAAACACACACATATCATGTTCATTTGAATGTTTCTTTCTTCTTGCATCATAAGAAAAAATCAAATGTACCACGCGGTGTCTACAGTAATGGCGATGAGGTAATTCTGCCCCGTAGGAGTTACTTTATGTCCTTTCCAAATACACATACCTAAAATACATACATACCTGTGTAATGTAAGCCAAAGTTCTGCCTTCTTGCTTTCCTTATACAAACTTGTGCTTCATGTACGTCTATTTAACTATATATAAGCTATCTGTTTCTTTAATGGTTAGCATGCGCTATAATCCTTAATTCTGTATTCCTTTCTTATCCTTCCTAGAAATACTAAAACGTATCAATTAATAACTAAAATTCTATGCCGCCTCTATTTTAAGCACCATACTATAAGGGTTCTTGTTTCCCTTATTACTTAAGAATACCCTAACCACCATTAAGGATTGAAACGAAACAGTAATCAATTCAATGAAAACAAACGATTTAGAACATTATTCAAAGCGCTGAGGCAAACCGCTGACATTAAAAAACCCAAATTACTAGATTTCGTTCGCGGACGTTAATGGCTGGAGTTGCTCGCATTGGAGCGTGGTTTGGTTGGCTGGAGGCCTGAACGTCGCTCGATATGTTAACTCCCAGTATTCCGATTTTGGCTGAGGCAACCAGGGGAGTGCTCTAAAATCGAGGAGATACCACGAAGGGAGACTTTTTAGCGGTGATGATCGTTACTTTACATGGAGCTTTTTATAGTGATGTAATTCATAATTAAAAATATTTAATTATCTCTATTGGTTAAAAGATTAAAGTCTTTAGCAGATAACGTAATTGTAGGTTATAATGAATGCTCTTCACGCTAAAACGTATTTTAAGCTTCACACGTCCCAAGAACTATAATATATGCATTATTAAACACAAAAGCTTGCATTTTACACCCACACACGTACATAGTTTAGAACGCTACACTCACACACACGCGCGCATACACAAGACAACTTGTGAAGGCAGCTAAGCTCGCTTTCTGTAGGCAAATATGTAAAGCTCTCCTTCATCCAAAGCTTCATCCTACATTTAACAGATGCATATTCGTACCGTTATAAGCTTATCCTGTTATATTAATGTTAACAACTTGTGTGAATACGCCTGCACCCAGAACGAGCTTTTAATTAAATTTAAGTCTAATGGTATGGTTTTGTTAATAATTAATTTATGTATATAATAACGCACAGGTATTAACGTCATATATGATATAAGAATATTGTCAACCTGCTCGGTAAAGTTACTGAATGACTGAAATTAAAAAAAAGAGGCTTCAACTTCAAGGATACCTATTGAATGTCAACATTATTAAAAAGGTTCTGCGTCTAATTTTTTCTAGTTCTATAACAATATATGGGTACATTATGAAAGTAAGTACTCATTGATGTTTCACTTCAATGACATTCACACAAATACAAAACAAGTCCCGCGCGCTTTTGCCAAAATTTACCTGTTAAGTACAATTAGGGTCTCACATTTCTCCGTAACAACTACCTCTCTCCGCGTCCAGTACCCCGAAGTCGTCTCTACGTTTGTGATAATTGTTAACATCCCTGAATGAAAGTGTACTATTTTTTACCCTGGGTAAC